>CP025649.1:17283813-17319250 GCA_003576665.1 Ipomoea trifida
TATTTTTATTTATTTATATGTATGAATGTATTGATGCTTAATATTAAAATAATAAATATATAAATATACACACATGTATATTTGATTATATAAACATATATTTATTTTATATATGTTATTGTGTTAGTGTTAGTATTATTATTATTATTATTATTATTATTATTATTATTATTATTATTATTATTATTATTATTATTATTATTATTATTATTATTATTATATAAGGATTAGTTAACAAGGGCAAAATTGGAATAACCAAGGTAATCTTAGATTACCTAAAAAAACGGGGGTAATCACATTACCTTGAAACATTACCGCCACATCAGCTTTGAGGTAATATAACATTACCAGGTAATCTCATAACTTGAAACAAACAAGGTAATATAACATTACCAGACTCAGATTACCTAGGTAATCTCATATTACCCGAACCAAACGGCCCCTCAGTGTTATATACAATTTCTACATTTCAATTAGTGTTGGGCATTACATAACGCGCATTGCGGGTGCCCAGCTAGTGTTCTTCTCAAATAATGTACGTTCGCATTGCATGTTGCTCAAGAGCATGACCGGTTTTTTTATTTGCGTGGCCCTGTGCTTGTAAATAAGTGAGGCTCTATCAAAGTATAAATAAACTGCGAATTAACGCAAAATTGCAAAGAGAAAAATGCAAAAAATCTAATTTTGGGCCAATATAATTACAAATACATATACTAACTATTAGGTAAGGGCTGGACTACGGCCCCCCAAAATTTTGGGGCCCTGTGTTGTTACACATCTTGCCCGCCCTAAAATCCGGCCCTGCTCAAGAGTTTCAGGGTTACATGAATAGCAACAACTTTAATTTGGATGCATGGTCTTTTGCCAGTGGTATGAAAATATTATTCTAAGTGATTATGATCCTCTGATCCTATAACCAATGTGACTGTTATGCTTTATTGTGGCAAGGCCGTAATGATAGAGTTTATTTTATTTTATTTTATTTTTTAATGATTTAGAACAACAAATTAAAAGGTGGCAGCCTGAGGATATTTGTAGCATATCATCCAGTGGGCTTTTCGAAATGCAATATGGATGCCGCTCTACTGTTACTTGAAGTGAATGCAATTGTTATACAGTCGAACAAGATCCGTTGTGGTATGTGACCATGGTCGTCAGATGACACTGTAGTATAATTAAAATGATACTTTAATGTTGTTAAAATAAAATTATTGTGTGTGAAAATGAAATTAAAAAATAAAGCTCATTAAACAACATATATTGTTAAATGAAACTATAGTATAATTAAAATGATACTTTAGTGTTACTAAAAGTAAATTACTGTGTGTGAAAAACGAAACTAAAAAACATATAGCTCATTCAACAACGTATATTGTTAAATGAAAATGTAGTATAATTAAGATGATACTTTAGTGTTGTTAAAATGAAACTGGATGGTGTGTGTGAAAAATGAAACTAAAATCTAGAACCTCATACAATAACAAATATTGTCATTTGTCACATAAACGTGAAGTGTAATTAAAATAGTATTTTAGTATTAGGAAAAAGTGTCAAATTGACACCCTAAGTCAGGTGGATAGTGCAATTAGGCCCTCTAACTGAAAAAAGATCCATTCAAGCCCCATAAACCTGCAAAAAAGTGTAATTAAATCTTAAATTACTTGTTTATCATCAGGTCAGATTCAGTTAGGGGTCTAATTACACTATCCAACCGATTTAAGAGACCAATTTGACACTTTTTCATTATTTTATTTTATTTTTCAAAACAAATATTTTTTTATTTATTAAAAATATTATTTATTTTTAAATATTAAAAAAACAAAAAAAAACAAAAGTCGGCAGTCCCAAGCTGGGACTGCCGACTTTTGTGTTGTGTTGTTTTATTTTTATTTTTTATTTTTTTTTTAAAAATAATAGTTTTTATATTATTAAAAAAGTTTTGTAAAATTATTTTAAATAATTTAAAAATATTATTTTATATAATTTAAAAAAAAACAGAAAATTACATTTTTCGTCCCTAGGTTATAGGGTAATTGTATAATTCGTTCCTAAGTATTGGTCATACTCACTTTTCGTCTCTAAGTTATCATTATGTTCCATTTTTTATCCCTTTACTAATAAAACATTAGGGACGAAATTTACAAGGGCAATTTCAACTCTAAGGGACAAAAAAGTGCAACATAAATGATAACTTAAGGATGAAAAGTGAGTATAATCAATACTTGGGACGAATTTTACAAATTAATTTGACGGTAGGACCAAATTATTAAACTGCCGGTGGCTGTTTTTTTTTAAAATATTTTTTATTTTTTATTTATGATAAATAATATTTTTAATAAATAAAAAATATTTGTTTTGAAAAATAAAAAAATGAAAAAGTTTCAAATTGACCATCTAAGTCGGGTGGATAGTGCAATTACACACCCTAACTAAATTTGACCTGATAAACAAGTCATTTAGGACTCAATTGCACTTTTTTTTCAGGTTTAGGGGGCTTGAATGGAGCTTTTTTCAGTTAGGGGGCCTAATTGCACTATCTACCCGACATAGGGGGCAAATTTGACACTTTTTCCTTAGTATTATTATAATTAAACTAGTATGTGTGGAAAATGAAACTACAAAATAGAACTCATACAATAATGTACAGTTGTTATGTTGTGGACCCAGGTCCACCTTGCAAGGTGGACCTGGGTCCAATACGACGTCGTTTCACAATTTTTAAAATAAAAAAAATAAAAAAATTAACGGCGTTAATGGCTCCTCATTGCAACAGAACACAAACTCTACATTCACACATTACAGGGCTATATGTTTAGTAACTATATTACCACTGTTATGCATTCACACATTCAAAACTCTATATTCACAGGTCCTATACTCCATGTTCACAACATGAGAACTCCACATTCACACATTACAGGACTACAAGTTGCTAGATCTCTGTTAACTCTACTACAGATTCACACATTCATAACTCTACATTCACAAATTTTATACTCCATATTCACAATTTGAAACCTCACATTCACACATTTTAGGGCTGCTAGAACTCTGTTAATTAACTCTACTACAGATTCACACATTCATAACTCTACATTCTCAAATTCTATACTCCATATTCACAATTTGAAACCTCCACATTCACACATCTCAGGGTTATATGTTTAGTAATTAAAAAAAAAAAAAAAAGTGAAACAACGTCATATTGGACCCAGGTCCACCTTGCAATGTGGACCTGGGTCCACGACATAATTTGTGAATAATGTATATTGCAAATGAAACTGTAGTAGAATTAAAATGATACATTTGTATTACTATAATGAAACTAGTGTCTGTGAAAAATGAAACTAAAAAACAGAGCAATATTATCTTCAGAAAAAAAAAAAAAAACAAAGCAATATTGTCAAATAAAACTGAAGTGTAATTAAAATGATATTTATTTTATGGACCATATTACTATATGGACCGTGGTCCACAATAAAATATTAAAATGATATTTATTTTATGGACCATATTACTATATGGACCGTGGTCCACAATAAAATTTGCCAAGTGAATGAGGTTGGTTTTGGAGCATTAATTTGAAACCAATTTGACTCATTTTTGGCTGCATGCAATCGTCTCATTAACTTCGTTCTGGATCCAAATGAACAACTTAATATTAATTAAATACCGCGTGGTGGCATATTTATAATTTTGAGTAAATAAGCTAAGTCAAATTGCTTTTTAATTGTATACGATTACATATTTCTTCTTTAAGTGCATATTTATTTTCTTTGAGTGCTTTTGTTTTTTCTCAACCTGTTGAAGCACAAAGAGTCAATTTCGAGATCTCCACCACTGAGACTCGAACTCATGACCTCCCATTTGAGAGTGGCCACTACATGCCAATTGAGCACATGGTGCTTGGCGTTTTGTTTCAGTATTTAGTTTCTCCTTTGAGTGCACATCTTTGTGCCTTTGAGTGTAAAATTTTAACATTTAAGTACACGTTTTGTAGGAGTTAATTCCACCAAAGGTCCTTTGTCTTTGGTGGCAATTCCAATTTTAGTCCCAGACTATCATTTTTGCCATTTAACATCCTAGATTATTATCTTTTGGACACTTTTAGTCCTTCTCATGAATTTTCCTATTTTTAGTAAGGGTAATTTTGTCTCTTCATATTTTTTTTATTTAACAAGTTTTCACCGGTTTAATTAGGTTAGGTTAAGCAAACCGATTCTTCTAATTATTAAATTCAATCCACAAATTCCTAACGTACTCACAAAACCGAATGGAGACTAGAAGCATATGCAGCTTCAACCTGATTTAAAGATAGACATCAATTCAAGATAATGTTAGTATTTTCGCACAATAGAGGCATTAGCTTCTTGGTATATTCATGGTCTACATTACGGTCAATAATGGGGCGACAAATAATTCCTTTTATCGATTGCAAACTCTTTTAGGGATTTAGAGATTTGGAACTACAGATTTAGGGCGACAAATTTCTCCTTTGCTCTCCTCTATAGTAGCATTGTACGGTCCCGTTCTTCGCCGGGTGAAGGAGGATGATGAAGCCTTGAACTGAAGCAGATGAAGTTGCGTACGCTAGGGATTTGTGGATTGAATTTAATAATTAGAAGAACCGGTTTGCTTCACCTAACCTAATTAAACCGGTCAAAACCAGTTAAATAAAAAAAATATGAAGAGACAAAATTGTCCTTACTAAAAAATAGGAAAAATTATGAAAAGGACTAAAAGTGTCTAAAAAATAATAGTCTGGGATGTTAAATGGCAAAAACGATAGTGTGGGACTAAAATTAGAATTGCCACCAAAGGCAAGGGACCTTTGGTGGAATTAACTCCGTTTTGTAGCTTTCAAGTGCATGTTTTCCTTTCTAAGAGTGCACAATTAATTTTCTTATAATTTTCCCTTTATCTTTTTTCCCTTGTTTTCTAGCAATCCTTTATTCCTTTTTATGCTTTCAAGTGCTCAATTTCATGCCTACAAGTGTATGCGTGTCTTGCTATTGTGTTACAAAAAAAAAAAAAAACAAAAACTTAGGGCACATTTATTAACTGGAAATTTTCTCCAGTTTTTTAAATTTTTGAAAATTTAGAAAACTGGAAAACAGAAAACAGAAAACACATTTACTAACACAGTTTTTCATTTTGAAAGCAGGAAATAATTTTCCAAACTTCTGGAAAACTGAAACACTATTAAAAGCTGTTTTCTAAATGGAAAACAGAATCAACTTTCATCTATTAGACTATATGTTACTATAATCGCATTCTCACCATTATCTACTTACATATTTATTCATTACTATGATTACATTCATTATCATCTTCTTTAACTTATCATCGTGTTCTATCTTTTCCACTTGCATTACTTATTTAAACATAACTTATTTGTTTATGCTTAAAATTATACATCATTCACATTATTAAAATTAAAAATTGAAATCTATACCACGTTTTATATTTTGATTGAACTCAATTTATTATTGGTTTGGATATTTTTAATTATGTTATATCAGATACAAGTTTGGTCCAGATATCGGATATTGAAATTTTACATATATAATATTAGAATTCAAAATAAAAATTATATATTATATACATGTCATTCAAAAAATATATCCAAACATATTTTAGAACTTAATAGGTTATTGGTTCGGATATATTTTTATTTATGTTATATACATATATAAATTTGGTTCGGATATCATGTAAAATTTTTAGTTTTTTACATATTGGACTTAAAATTAAAAATTATATTTATTCTATTTAAACCAAATATATTTTAAAATATTTTAAATATAAGGTCTAAAAGTCACTCGAAATTAAACTTATTGTTAATTTTATAACGTTAATCTAAAAAAAATAAATTTAAAAAAATAAGTGGTAGTAAGCAAGTTTTCTAAACAGAAAATAGGGAATGAAAAACAGAGAATGAAAACTGAAAAATTGAAAAACAGAAAACATAAAATAGTTTTGGGAAAAGGGTCAAATAAGCCCTCAAACATTACTCAAAAGTACAATTAAGCCCTCGAAGATTTAAAAAGTTCAATTAAACACACGAACTCATCATTTTTGGTCATTTAAACCCATATGACCGGTTGTTCCAGGTGAACAACCGGTCATAATTTTTCGGCCAAGATTCCGGCGGCCGGCGGCCGGAATTTCATCCCCAATCAATGGCCGGTGCCTGTTCGTCTTCTCCAAGTGTGGAGAAGACGAACAGTACTGTTAATGGCTCCAAGATCATGCTCATGGCCGCCCAAGGTCTACACCAAGGGGATGGGCCAATTACAAAAGAAGCTTCACCATTGTCAACTGTGAGAAGGCCACGTGAATCACATGGGCCAAAAATGGAAAAATCTCAGGTTTATGTCGACAGGAGTGACCATGAAAAACGGTGGCGGGTTAATGGGATATTAGGATTATCTGATAGCGGTCTGAAGGTCATTCCTGATGAAATATGGAACTGGGGACAATATGCTAGACTTCTTGATTTGAATAACAACTCAGTGAAAGATGTTCCGACTAAAATTAGTTGTTTGGGTTCTCTTATGAAACTATTTCTTAATGCAAATTGCATTGAGGATAAATCTCTTAGCTGGGAAGGGATAGCCTCTCTGAAACATTTGGGAATTCTTTCTAAATAGTACGTACTGAACACAGAGGTTCGGTTCATCTGAACGGCCTGTTCGAAGACGAACACACTGGTTCGTCTGTGTTCGTCTTCTCCTAGTGGAGCCTGGAGAAGACGACGAACGGTCTGTTCATCTTCTCCACACTTGGAGAAGACGAATCTCTGTGTAGAAGACGAACAGGCACTGGCCACTGATTGGGAATGAAATTCCGGCCGCCGGCCACCGGAATCTTGGCCCGAAAAATTATGACCGGTTGTTCACCTGGAACAACCGGTCATATGGGTTTAAATGACCAAAAATGATAAGTTCGTGTGTTTAATTGAACTTTTTAAATCTTTGAGGGCTTAATTGCACTTTTGAGTAATGTTTGGGGGCTTATTTGACCCTTTTCCCAATAGTTTTCTGTTAGTAAACAGGCACTTAGCATTCCATTGAACCTTTTTTTTTTTTTTTTTCCTTCTAGTGCATTTTTTAGCCTTCAAGTGCATGTTTTCCTTTCTAAAAGTGCACAATTAATTTTCTTCAAATTTTTCCTTTGTGTCCTTTTTTTTTTTTTTTTTTTTTTTCCTTTGTCTTCTAGTGTTCATCTTTATGCCTTTCAAGTACTCAATTTAATGTCTACAAGTGTATGTGTGTCTTACTATTGTGTAAAAAAATGCTTAGCATTTAAGTGAACCCTTTTTTTCTTCAGTGCAGATTTTTTGCCTTCAAGTGCATGTTTTTATGCCTTCAAGTGTAAAATTATGGGCAATATTTGTTATATCTTGTGCATTATTTTCAATAATATATACTACCTCAGTCTCATTTTATGTGTCTGGTTCAGTTAACGAGACTTGACTGAAGTTATTTTCAGTCCAATTTTTCATAATATTAAGTTTAGTATTAATATACAAAATTTATATATTTAGAAACTACACTAAAAGTACTATTAAACACAAAAAAATCAAATTTAAAAATGAGTAAAAATTACTAAAGAAAATAAACAAAGAAGAAAGAGTTGGTTTGACCAATGAATAGTAAGTAGGACAGGTAAAATGAGACAGAGGGAGTAACTAAATTTCTAATGAAATTTATGAGATTTACAAATGATTTGTATGATTATATAACACTTAAATTGAATATATAACATCCTTTTTTGGTACTATAAATTGCATCAAATGCACATCTATTTGACTTCGAGTGCAAATTTTTTGCCTTCAAGTGCACATTTTTGTACCTTTAAGTGCATGGTTTTAAGCTTTCAAATGCACATTTCTTATAGAATTTATTTTAAGAGAGTCATTGGTCATGGTTCACTACATTTTCGCACCGAAAGTAGCCTACGTACCTAATTAAACCTATATATATATATATATATATATATATATATATATATATATATATATATATATATATATATATATATATATATATATATATATATATAACATAATAAATATGAATAAATGTTATATGATTATATCCCTCATTTATGTCCGTTTTTTCGTTAAGTTTTTTTGTACGTTATGCTATAAAAGTTGTATTACATAATATTTTGGACAAATATACCCCTACCGTTATAACTTCCGTTAACTTTTCCACTATTGTTACTATGCACATGCATCCACCATATATTTTCTTATCTTCTTCTTCTTCAATAATAATAATAATAATAATAATAATAATAATAATAATAATATATACACATTAAATATTAGAGTTATATATTAGTTATTTTTAAAAATATAAATATCCAATTTATAAAAATATTTTACATTATTATTATTATTATTATTATTATTATTATTATTATTATTTATATTAAAATTTTAATATAAAATACTAATATTGGGCACCTATTTTTTGCGCATCGCACATAAGAAAGACTAGTAAATAGAGTAAGAAACTTAATTATGTCAAATTTGATTGAGATGAGGTTCGAACCGAAGATCTTTCTTATAGAAATTAATGGGTAAGTTAAAAGTTATCGGAATATTAACGGAGAAGAGAATATTTAACGGAAAACTTAACGGATAATCATAAAAGTAAGGTTAAATTAGGTAATCTCTATTAATAATATTAATCTGAATTATCTTAACCATCTATTTGATTAAATAATTCATCTGAGCCATCCATTTGATTAAATAATTTGACCGCCATTTTTTCTACCCATTTTAGGTCTAATTCTCTTTGGCTCTTATTAGTATAGTAGATATGGCATCTTTTCCTTAAACGTAAAGCAATGTTGTTGTTTATTATTAATAGAGTAATTCTTGACCATTTGTCTCCTTTTTCCCCGCCTCATTTTGCATTTCAACATATTTACGTTATCATTTTTGAACTAAACTAGTATTTTCGCCTGTGCGATGCACGGAATGGATTTGTTATAATATATTAAAAATATTTGGATCAATATATAATTATTTAAATTAAAACATTAAATATTATATAGTGCAATTGAAGATATGTTTTGGATCATTTATGTTTTTTGATGTTATCATTATTTGAGTTTGAGCAAATAATTGCTCAAATTAATAGTTAATGTGTAGATCTACGCATGCGGTGTTTTAACTTTGGAGATTTTATATATCATTATTTAGGAATTTTATAAATTGGGCAAATGTACTTGTTCTCTAGCAACTCAGTTATACAATCAATTGTTATCTTAAATCATTTGTATGGAACATATGTTTTTTGTCTAGATAGATAGCAATCCCCTTAGCACTCATAACAAGAATATACCGCCTTAACAACCTGATTGTAATCCCCGTATGGCCTCTTCGCTTCTTCGCCCTTGATGCCTACTTCCTTGAATTTAATTATTCAAGGGGAGACTGCTGACCTCAGCCTCTAGGCGATTGTTTCGGTCGGGTAGCTAGCCCCACCACAACAACCGATGCCCGCTGATATCTACTATTTTGTACGATAATTCACCCCTTATTTTAGTTGTTTTGGTGCTTATTTTCTTTATCCTAATGAAATTGAGAATTGTTTGTGTGTTATATTATCCCAAGAGTTAAATTATTCACAAGGAGCAGCAAAGGAAGAGTTTTGGAACATTTTGGAAAAGTTTTGGAAGAAAAGGGAATTACAAGGAAGAAAGGAAACAAGAATACAAACTGGAAAAGAATTGGAAGTTGCCTAATGGGCCTTCCTATATATTCTACATATTCTCTACAATTGAGGAGGTTCCCTTACAGAGTTCTGAACCCTAGCTTTTAGTTTATATTTCCCTAGCATAGTTTAGATTAGTTTCACATTAGATTATTTAATTTCAAGATTGGAATCAAAGATTGAAGATTGGATTTGTTCTTTATCAGTTAAGTTCTCTTATTCCTTTATTACTTTCTTGTAATGTTTATGGTTATTAATTATTACTTTGCTTTGTTTACTTCAATCATGTGTGAGTAATTCGTTTATGGGTTTGGATTAGGGATCCATTGTTAATCTTGATGTTCGATTTATGATTTTGCATAAAGGGATTGAATCTTTTACCTAGGGTTTATGTTGATTTGGGGATTTCTTTCTACTTGTTATTGATTGATGGCCACAATTAATTGCTAGTCTAGGAGAGGGATTCATTACAACGAAAGTTGGATGAAGACTTCGAGCCTTACCAATTTCAACCTAATTTTCCTACTATGAGAATATGGGTAATTTTGGGGGCTTACAATGCTTAGGTGCTTAAGGTTATAATTGATGCATCACGACAGTGGGGCAATTGTAGCCTAATTCTGTTTATGGATTACGAAAGTAGCTAAACTGAGTTCTTTTGTGCATTGCCCATATATCCCTTGGTTAATCATTCTTTCCCTAATCCTAAGTTTGTTAGAACATCAAGGTTACAATCCCCTATTCTGGCTCATACTTTTATCATACAGTTTACACCTTAATCAATTGCTTTTTTTTACACCATTCAGTCTTTGTTGCTTGGATTCTATTAATTCATATACTCTAGTGCCTGGTAATTCACACAATTACGTGCCATAGCCCCAATCCTCAGCGGAACGACATTACACCATTTTTACACTCATCATTTGTGTTCATCACCCGCCTTCTTGTACTTATGTTAGTTGTATCTGTAGAGCCCCTTTTAACTTATCACTCAAGTGTAAAAGCAGACTCTAGCGAAAACAACCGGATATTCGACTTGTTAACTTCCTTGAAAGTAAAATTTTCCGTAGCACCAATGGATGGACTTTAGGGTTTGGGGTTTAAGATTTTAGGGTTTAGGGTTTTGAAAGGTTTAAGGCTTAGAGTTTAAGGTTTAAGGTTTAAGGCTTTAGGGTAAGTTTAAAAGGTTTTGGGTTTAGGGTTTTAAGGTTTTGGATTTAAGATTTTAGGGGTTGGTTTAGGGTTTAGGTGGTAGAATAGGTATAATACCCCTCAAGAGGCCTCATTTGTAACAATTCAAGAGTGAAAGCAATACAAGTTCAATAAAAAGCTCAAGTGTTTCCTTTAGCTTCGTTGTGTAATTTTTGCAGTAGACATCTCATCGTAGCATCACTTGAGAGGGTCGAGCGAGGTTGACTCATGGTTTAAGATTTTTGGGTTAAGCTTAAGGTTTTTAGGGTTTAGGGTGTAATAAGTTTAGGGTTTAAGATTTTTGGTTTTTAGGGTTTAGGTTTGCAGAGCTTGGGGTTTAAGTTTAAGTAAGTTTAAGTTTAAGGTTTAAGGTTTTAGGGTTTAAGATTTTAGGGTTTGCAAGGTTTAGGGGTTTAGGGTTAAGGTTTAGGGGGGTTTTGGGATTTATGGTAAGTGTTTTAAGAGATTTTAGGGTTTAGGGTTAGGGTTTAGGGGTTTATGGTATTAGGTTTTTAAGAGATTTTGGGTTTAAGATTTTAAGGTTTAGAGTTTTGCGTTTAGGGTTAGGTTTAAGATTAAGTTTAGGGTTTAAGATTTTAGGTTTATGGTTTAGGATTTAGGTTTGCAAGGTTTATGGTTAGGGTGTTTAGGGTTTAAGGTTTTAAGATTTAGGATTTTGGTATTTAGGATTTAAGATTTTAGAGTTTTGAGGGTTGCAAGGTTTAGGGTTTAGGGTTTAGTGTGGGAGGTTAAGATTTAGGGTTTGCATTTAGGGTTAGGTTTAAAGTTTTTAGGGTTTAGGGTTTAGGGTGTAAGGTTAAGTTAGGGTTTAAGGTTTTGGGTGTAAGGTGAAGTTTAGGGTTTAGGGTTAAGGTTTAGAGGGGTTTTGGCGTTTAAGGTTTTAGGGTTTTAAGAGGTTTAGGGTTTAGGGTTTAAGGTTTAAGATTTTAAGGTAAGTTTAGGGTTTAGGGTTTAGGGTTTAGGGCTGGGTTTAAGATTTTAGGGTTAGGGTTAGGGTTTTAGGATTTAAGATTTTAGGGTTTAGAGGGTTGCAGGGTTTAGGGTTTAGTGTGTGGGTTTGGGTTTGATTTAGGATTTAGGGTACGGGGTTAAGAGGTTTAGGGTTTAAGATTTTAGAGCTTATGATTTTTAGGGTTTTGGGTTTAAGGTTTCAGGGTTTAGTGTTTTAGGATTTTAAAATTTAGGGTTTTGCATTTAGGTTTAGGGTTTAGGGTTTAGGTTTATCAACTTAAGCTCTAGAGACATTGTAATAAGCTTCAATTTATCCAGACCCAACTGCAAATAGAAAAGTATCGCACCAAGTCAGTATGCAAAACATCACTCAGAGTTTTAGATATGAAATTTTTTTAGTGTTCACTTCTTTTAAAAACTTAGTATAGGCAGCCATATTTTTTAATCATATCTAACAAAGCAAATTCACATTCACTTATGTTAACAAATTATAAATTTTAGAAACGGATTTATCAAATTTTGAATTTTTTAATCTGCCAGAAAATAGAACTAGGGGAACATAAGACTTAGGGGCATATATGGATCATCAAATTTATGCAATTTGGATTCATCCTTATTATTAACATTATATCATCAACATTCAAATTTTCAACTATTTCAGTTTGTTTAGGAGTGATATTTTCTTTTATATTATTTTCAATAACTTTACCACTTCTTAAAACAAAATCATAACATAGCTTCTTCATGTTGGCTAGGCAACTTACCTGGCACATGCGAACAAAGCCTAAGCAATCTACCCCACTTGTACTTCCAATTTACTCCACCTCTGTTCGATGCCTGCTGATAATACACACTTGCATAAAATTTTGCAGGGTATCATACAAAGATGATTTCTTTGGTTGGGGTAGAGCAATTCATTGTCCTCACAAAAAAGAAAGAAAAAAAAAGAGCAATTTATTGAAAACATAGTGCTACATTCCAGATCAAATAATAATCTTTAGCAAATCACAGCAGCTGATAAGTAGTACACTAGATAGATTAGTTAAGTAGAAAAATTAGAAAATGAATATTTTCAAAAGAAAAAAAAAAAAAGAAAATGAATGAACAACCACCTTAAGCACACCAACATCGGTCTCAATATCTCCCAAAAGAAAGCTTATTTCCTTTCTCTCATAACCTTATGCAACCTCATGGTATTTTCTGGCTCGACTATCCCACCTAGCCAAGCCAGAAAAAAGAGATTGGATACCAGTTCGGGCAAAACCCATAAAGAAACAAGTCTATTCAATGAGCAAAAAAAGGAGAGAGAGGGATTCGAACCCTCGATAGTTTGTTCAAAACTATACCGGTTTTCAAGACCGGGGCTATCAACCACTCAGCATCAAAGTCACGGCTGAAGTTTACAAACAACAGAGCCTACAGATAAAAATATATCTAATTAAAATTAAAATTTCAACAGTTTTCAAGGGTGGCCAATCATCAAAGAGCTCCATAAAGCTTTTGAGCAATTGAGCATCACGTATGCAGGTAAAGCTCTAGAATTCAAAAGAAAGAGCAAGGAAAACATATATTAAACTGGCAGGGCTGAGCTAGAAAACATACAGATCAAAACAATAGAGATATATGAGCAATGCATCTAAGAAGTTACATTTACAAATACAGGCTCACATAAGGAACATTTCCAAGATCAAAACAACCTTAGTGTTGGGACTGTAGAAAAACTTTTCAACAAAACGACGATTTTCTTCGTTTTTGCCAAAAATAGTCACAGTGTAGGGATACTAGCTTCTTCAATGAATTTCTCCAATTGATCAACTTGGAAGTCCTGCGACGATGTCAAGATATTGCAACGTTAGCAACAAAAACAAACCAAAAAAGAATAATCATGTGGATCAGTCCTAAAAAAACAATAGTATATAATACCTGGAAGTCTGCAAACAACTCATCAAATGGCTTAAGTAGCCAGAGTGTTGGCTTGTCAACTGGTCCACTGTGTGGGAGGAGTTTGGCATCAAGGGTGTGACCAAAATCATAGTCAGCTCGTAGTTTTTCAGCTACAATTGAGAAGTTCTGGAAACTTTCCCCAGAGAATACTGGAAACACACCAGCCTAGAAGTAGAATACACAATTCAGATCAGCGAACTCTTGAGTGGAAACAATGAAAGCAACTCCATCGCTTTAATTAAGGATTTAAGACACAAGTGTCAACTACAGAACTTACAACAAAGAGTCTTTTCTCATCTATAACAAAAGAATTACAACAAGAGTCTTTTCTCATCTATAAGTTCACTTCTACTGTTTCTGAATCAATGAATTCCACAAAACAAAGGTCAGTTCCAAGGATCAGGTGAAATGAGAAACCCATGCTTTAAATATTTTCTGTTGTACAAAAAGTTCAAATACAGACTTTCCATCCATTAATATAATCAATACTTTTTAAAGTATGAAAGGAAACTCATGGTTAACAAAATTTTCTTCCAATTTCATCAAATTTAATTGAAAATCAGAAATTCCATTTCGTCCAAATAAAATAATTAAGTTCCTCTGTTATTTTATTTGCTTCAGTTTGCTAAGTTCTAGACTACTGGTTCACACAGAAGATCCCACTATCTTATTGAGTTACAAAAGACCAACTGGAAAGACATCAAATTTACACAAAAGATCCCACTATCTTATTGAGGGATATTTCAAGAAAAATAACGGGAAAAGAATAGTTAACTAATGAATCCTATTGAAAGGGGGAAAGATCAGAAGAAAAGATAGTTTAAATTGGGAACTCAAGGCAGAAGGAAATCCAACAAGCAGTTCAAATGAAAAAGAACATCTAAAAAACCCTGAACAAGGAAATTAAAATTAATAATAATAATAACAAACAATTCGAAAACGGGAATCTTAGACAGACCGGCTCTGTGAATCAACGGCGGCTCGTAATTCTCGACGGAGACGGTCAAAACTTTACCAAAATCGTCGCAGAGAGTCGCAATTGTTTGATCTGAAAACGATACCACTGGTCAAATTCATATGCAGATACACCTGAATGTAAGTTAGCGTGTATGAATAATTCAAGCGCCTAGATGTATATACAAATACGTAAAGAGAATTTGTGAAATTACCGTCCATGAGTAGACCACAATTATCAGAAATCGGCAAAGAAAACAATGAATTTCAGCGCTGGCGGACCAAATGTAGTGGAGAAAGGAGAAGAAGACGAAGTTGAAAGCTTGAGCCTTTGGAGACCTGAATCGCAGAGAGAGAGAGAGAGAGAGAGGAGTGAATTCACAGAGCCGTAACGGCTATAATTTTGGTATAATTTTGGTAAAGAGACGGCCAAGAATAGGCTTAAAAGGGTGGGATTTTGAAAAGGAGGGGGGTGGGGTGGGGTGGGGTGGTCTGATTCTTGGCCGTAACGGCTATAATTTTAAATTTCTGGGAACGTTTACAGTGTCGGATCAATCTTTCTTCGCCATCACCGCCGCTCTCAATCTTTCTCTGTTTTTATTTTTATTTTTTTTGTTTAATTCTTGCGCAGTACGCACACAACCATCCTTTTCTTTTTTTTTTTAAACATTTAATTTGTTTGTTTTTTTATTGTTTTATTTTAAAATTTTCGCAATTTTCAATTATTTAACATATATTTTTGAATGATTTAATTACAATTAAAATTAAAATGATTAAAATAAATAGAGGAACAATGAAAATTAATTTAAATGTTTGTAATTATAATTTTAATTAAATGTAGGAATGTTTATTTTAATTAATTTTTATAATTATAAATTTATCATTCAAATAATTAAAATATAGAATATAAAATGGTGGGTCCACAAAAAACTGAGAAAAAACTCAAACTAGTGTGGAGAAGAGTTTTTGTGATTAAATGTGATAGTGGATGATATGTGGAAGTTGGGGCCCACAAAAAATTGGATAAAAAACTCCAACTGATAAGGATGCTCTAATCCGGATGGCCGAACCTGTTCTCTCACCATCTGCTACATAGACCTTTGTGTTTTTTGACAATTGTACCCAATTATATATAAAATTATATTAAAACCACTAAAATTTGGCAAATTAATATCAAACATTTGTATTTTGTAACAATTATATTTCAACCCAAGAACAAATATAATCTAACCCTAATTTTTTCAGTTTGTAAATAAATTATTATTTTACGAAAAATTACAACATAAAATTATTTATAATAAAAAAAAAACATAATGCATGAAAATGTCTAATTTATACAAGTAAAAGTTCAAAATTAAACTATTAAAAAACATTTTACAATATAAAAGTATGTTTAAATATTATAAGTACCACTCTCAAAAAAAAAAAAAACATTATAGGTATCAATTAATATTTAAATCAAGAGAATCGAATTATTTTTAGGGTCATATATTATAATTGGGTATAATTATCACATAACACAAAGGTTTGTATATTTTAAACTAAATTTTAAAAGTTTGGATATAATTGTCACAAAGCTTTAAGGTTTGGACTATTTTCACCAATAAGCCTTTACATTTTTTTATTTTTTATTTTTTGAAACAATAAGCCTTTACATTTAAACAAGTTCTTCATTTTCTTGAGAAACATGTGAACTGAAATTTGTTTAAGCTTATGATAAACAGGGAACACTCGAGGATGGGAGAATTGTTGCTGTTAAGCAACTCTCTGTGGCCTCCCGCCAAGGGAATAGCCAGTTTGTGGCAGAGATTGCAACAATTTCTGTTGTCCAGCACCGCAACCTAGTGAAGTTGTATGGCTGTTGCTATGAGAGAGACAAACGCTTGATTGTGTATGAGTTTCATGAAAACAAGAGTCTTGATCAAGCACTATTTGGTAATCTTAGAATTTTATGCTCCTTTAGTTCCTATAACTTGTTTCTGATAGAAAGGATGGTGATTTATTTTTATTTTTTAAAACTTTGTCCAGGATGTAGTAACTTATTTCTTGATTGGCCAAGACGTTTGAAATATGCTTGGGAATAGCAAAAGGTCTAGCTTATCTACATGAGGAATCTCGACTAAGAATCATACACAGAGATATCAAAGCTAGTAATATTCTACTTGATTCATACCTCAACCCTAAAATCTTAGATTTTGGGTTGGCCAAGCTCTATGATGATAAAAAGACCCACAAAAAACTGAGAAAAAATAGATGTAGGTGTTTAAATGTTTATAATGATCATTTTAATTAAATGTAGGTGTTTTATTTTAATTAATTTTTATAATTATAAATTTATAATTCAAATAAATAAAGAAATAATTAAAATATAGGATAGAAAATGGTGGGTCCACAAAAAATTAAGAAAAAACTTTAAACTGATGTGGAGAAGAGTTTTTGTGATTAAGTGAGTTAGTGGATGATGATGTGGATGTTGGGGCCCACAAATAACTTGGGAAAAAACCTCAACTGATAATGATGCTCTAAAAGGGTGGGATTTCAAGTTTTTGAAAAGGAAGGACGGGGGGTGGGTGGGGTGGGGTGGGGTGGTCTGATTCTTGGCTATAACGGCTATAATTTTAAATTTCTGGGAACGTTTATAGTGTCGGATCAAAAGTATAATCCGGATGGCCGAACCTGTTCTCTCACAATCTGCTACATAAAGTGTCAATAAATAAATAAATAGTAAATTCCAAACGCAACCAATAATTTTATTTTTTTCTTTTTTTAAATCCAGCTCATCTAAAAGCGGATGAAATAGGCTCAACCCCATCAATTGGGCCCATTTTGACAGCTGCCCGGCCTAAATGGGAAAAACCAGCCCACCATAATAAGCCTTATCTTATTGGGCCACCCGGCTAGCCCAAAACATGGCGCTTTAGTCTCCATCTTCCTCGTTTCGCTATAGCACCAACAACTACCATTTCGGCGTCTTCCACCAACAACCTCCGACAATCGGGCATAGCTCCATTCAGCATCGCCGGTGTCTTATTACTGCCGGAAATCTACAACGAAGCAAATAACCAACAACAGAGAGCAACAACCGGAGAGAACAAGGTATGCGACTCTCCTCACCTCTTCTACCTGACTGCCGGAGAACGAGACTTGTTCCTTGCTACTTCCGTTCTCTCGCCGGAACCAGGCGAGAAGCCTGTTTGATTCCAACGACTTGAGGCACGACCGAAACAGTTCTACAACGCAGCGTTTAACCGCTGGTAGCTCTGTCCGTCGGCCATTACCAGCCACCGAACCTTAAGTTTTGATCCAAGCTCAACATATATGTATATGCAGTAAAGAATGTGTATATATAACAATACATCACAAACATATATGCTTTATGCTTATATTTCCTAAAATCAATATTTTTATATAAAAAAAATGGATCAAGAAAATATAAACAAACATTATTCAACAACATTTCATATACATATACTTTCAAGTATCAAGATATTGAATCAAGGAATATACTTTTATTCGTAAATCAAATTAATGGCCATCGATGAGCAGTTGAGCTCCTGCCTGCAGCATCTTCCCGCATCCCGGGATCAGACCACCAACGTCACGCTCGATCCCTCTGATATGAATGGTTGAAAAAATCGCTAGGTGTTCAGGGGCGTTTAGTCGGCGATTAATCGGTGCCTAGGTATTCGTGTATTTTTTAATTATATATATTTTTAAAAATTTGTTTAACTATTTTTAATTTTTTAAAGACTAATAATTATAAAATATATAATACTTTAATAGTTAATACTAAAGTATTAAATATTATTAACTATTAAAGTATTAGTCTAAAAAACATCTAGAGTTTGAATAATTTAGGGTTATTTCACTCAAAACAATGTTGTTTTGAGTGAAATAACTCATTAAAAAAACGGAACAATAACTAATCGGCCGACTAGGCGGCCTAGTTGGTGTCTAGGAGGCTTAGGCGGTCAGCGCCTAAGCGGTCTAGGCGGCGCTTAAGCAGTTAGTCGGTTGCCTAGTCGGTCGGCCGCCAAGACCACCAATTAAGGTGATACGCTAAGCAATTGATCGGCGCCTAGCGGTTAGGCGGCAATTAATCGGCCCCTAGGCGGGATTTTTGCAACATTGTTGATAGGGTAATACTACATGAATCAAAAGGTTTTGTCAAATTTTTATTATCGATAATATATGATGTTTATTTAATTAAAAAGTATATTCATTTTTTAACGTGAATAATGTTAGCCAATTTATGTTAATTAATAAATAAAAAAAAGTTTTATTGATGGAGAAAATGTTTGATTTATGCAGCATTATCTGATTGTTAATAATGCTTACGTTTTACATTCTTATTGAATAGAGCTTTTGATTAACAGTAAGCCTTATATGTTAGTTTCGTATTTGATAATCAAAACAGATATTAATATTAATTCAAAATTTTAAAAGTAGTTAAAACTATTTTATTAATTTATACTTTTATAATAAAAAGTTCAATGTAATATTTTATCCTTTTCCATTATTGATTTAAAAATCATTTTTGATTGTTTAATTACTTACTCCAATATCATTATTGGTTAATTTTTTTTTTATTTTTTTTGATAATATTATTGGTTAAATTTTAGTACTCACTACTAAATTGGTTTTATTTTAAATTAGATACAAATAATTATTATTTATATCACTTGCAGCTTAATTTTGAATAACAATTCATTATCTATATATTATTACTAGCATTTTGTATGTGTGATGCACACAAATTCATGTCTAATATTAAAATATTAATAAATAAAAATAGTTTAAAAATATTCAGTTTAAATTATATTTCACAAATCCTTAAAGTGGTAAATTTTAATTATCATTGTCACGTAATAAACATTATTTGTTTATAAAATTATAAAATTAATAGTATTAGATCAGACATATAAAAATATTGAAAAATGTTCAAAAAAAAAAAGTAGTCACGTATCTTTTTTGAGTATTATTGACTCTGTTACAATGTAGTATATGTTCATAACTACTTTCTCAACCAAATGAAGCACAAAGAGCCAATATCGCCTCCAATGAGGTTTGAAATCACCCCTCCCATGTGGGGTGCAACCAGGTGCCACTAGACCACACGGTGTTTCATCTTTGACAGTAGTCGCATATCTATTGATTCAAATAATGATGACAAAGAAATGCATCTCTGGATCAAATATAAGAATGTTTAACATAGTCATACTATTAAAAGAAAAAGTTATAGAAATAAGGTAATATTTTATTTTTATTTTATTTTACGATATGTCACATAAGCTTTAAAATTATTTCAAAAAATGCAATTCAACCATCAATTTATAAAAAAATTTAAATAGACACAATAAAGCTCATGCTACATACTGGTCAAAACATAACTTAAAAGACTTTTATGATAAAAATGAAATTTATCCATGTGCGCGTCTATATGGGTTAGTTAGTTAGTTATAATTATTTACATTTCAGATTAAATTAATTAGTGCTGTCAATACGGGTTGGCGATATGTGCTTCTGAGTTGTAAATTAAAGAGTTGGGTTTTGTGTTTTTACCCCAGCTTAGACTGGTTGAAAAATTACGAAGGACTAAATGTGGAAGAATTTATAAGTGGGTCATACTCACTTTTAGTCCCTAAGTTATAATTGGCATTGCATTTTTCGTCCCTTTACTAATAAAAATTACTAAATTAGGGATGAAATTTACAATTTAAGTATAACTCAGGGACGAAAAGTGAGCAGCAAATGACGAAAAGTGCAACGCCAATAATAACTTAAGGACGAAAAGTGAGAATGACAAACACCTAGGAACGAAATTTTACAATTGCCCTATTACTTATTGACGAAAATTACAAATTTTCTAAATATATATTAAAAAGTAAACATATTTCACATCTCACAACAATATTATATTAATTTTCAAATTTTTTTGGTTAATTTATTTATGTTATTTTTTGTTCAATGATATTAAAATAATAATACATAAATAATAAAATTAATATTTTTTTGAATATACCCAAAATAATTTGAAATAATTTCAGTATTTCACTAAGCAAACATATCTAAAAGAGTTTTATTACATGCACTACAAATCTTTACTCTCTCACTTTTACTCACTAACATGACAACTATTGCCAAGCACCTTGTGCTCAAATGACAGAATAGTAGCTACCTCGATCATATGGGAGGTCATGAGTTTGAGCTTCCGTGGAGGCGATATTAACTCTTTGTGCTCCAATAAATTTTATTTATCATTCCATAAGAAAGCACTACTTAACCTTTTGTCCTTTTTTAATAGGCCGGGATTTGAGCTTCAACAATTTGAGAGGGGCAGAGGGCGTGTTCCAGATCAACTTTTCAATCTTAGTCCGCTCATAAATTTGTAAATGATCCTATAAGTTCTTTTACTTTGAGTTTGAAACCATCTCATTATTGCACTTTTACATGCATGTTGTCGTTCCAATCTCCAGGTTTCTTGGTAGTAACAAGTTAACAGGTTCTTTGCCTTTACAGAAGATCAGAGCCAAAATCTGCAGGTTAGAAAGCTAAACTTTACCGGTCTAAATATTTATCCCCACTTAGCTCAAGCCATTAATTAACCTTTTAGATTTATATTTAATTGTTCAATTACTCTTCTTATTATATCTGGCATTGCATGTTTCCAGTATCTATTTCTCTGATCTGTTATTGGATGTTGACAATTATTAACACTTAGCTATATTTGTTTTCAAAAAAAAAAAACACTTAGCTATATTTAACATCCTCAATATTTTACCTGTAGAGATTTATCATACAATGTCCCTTCTTGGACCAGTGGACAAGATTTACAACTGTAAGTATTTTGTCTTACAGTGCTCTGTCTTCAGGATTGAATTGTCTTCAGAAGAATTTCCAATGCAATCGGGAAACTCCCATTTGTAAGTTAAACCAAAATATGTTTCATTGATTGATATTTGATAGTTTATGCTTGAAACAAATATGGTGAATTTTGTAATGTTTTAAAGATGAAATTTCTACTCATTTCTCACTTCTGCTCTCTAGTTTTTTCTTTTTTTTTTTTTTTTTTTTTGTACTATAATTTTGCATACTACATACTGTGAAAAGGATGGCAAATGTTAGATGTTATACATACATATTTGGTATGCATATATTCAATATTTATCATAGCATGATTTTAGGCTTTTAGGTTTACAACAGATTGATTTCCGATCCTTACCATAGTATTAGTTTAGTGTATATATGTGTATTCCTTCCTCATAGTATTATGAAAGATATAGATTTTTCTCTTGTTTAATTTACTGTTGAAACCCTATGCCCTTTTTGGAATGGGTCCATTAGGTTAATATATATAGTTTTTTTTTTTTTTTTTAAAGGTAAACGTAGCTATTCCACTAATTTATAACATAAAACGTTTACATCAACAATCAATGAAATGGTAAACCATTCCTTACAGTCAGACATAGAAACAACTTTTCTAACTATGCTATAAAAAATTTGAATCGCAGACTATTTCATAACTAGGAAGCTATGTTCCTTTAGGGAGCTTAAAGCTTCATCAAAGATCTGGGTCTTCGTCATCATTCTTTTTTGCTCGCCCAGGATAAGATCAATACTTGTCAAAATCAAACTAAACGATTTATGCTAATGAAAATGAAAAGCTCGTGAAAGTAACGAGAAGAAAAATGCTCGTGAAATAAACGAGAAGAAAAACACAATAATAGAGAAAATAAAAAGTGGGTAAAGTCAAAGTAGGGTTGGGAGTTCAAGACTACCAACACAAATCCCAATACCTACCTACTATTATTTTATTCAAAGGGAAAGAAAACGGAAGAAGAAGATATGTGGTGGTGGTCGGAGGTGGACGGAGCTGCGACGGTAGACGGGACGGAAGAAGAGCGAGAGCAAACGTAGAAGGTGACCAAAACCGCCGGCTCAAAACTCCATTAGAGCTCCGCCCGGAGGCCGGCGGTACGGTAGAAGCCGAAGTTGTGCAACAGAGAAAGGCGTTTGGTTTTAGAGAGAAAAGGGAGGCAACATTAGGGTTTTCTCCATTAGGTTAATAGTTTATTCATGTATAAATAGTAGATATCCGTACAATTCTTTATACGGAATGCTATGTATCCCTTTATTTTTCATATGGTATCAGAGACTTAAAAAACCCTAAACAAAAACCTCTAAATTTTTCAAAACACATATTTGGCACATCAAAATCTTATACAATTATTCCTAACAATTTCTTTATGTGAGCAAACTATTTCATAACATTTTTAATATCTGCCAATGATCTAACATGCTTATTTTTTTGTGACGTCTTGTTGCAAATGTAAAATTAAAAACGCAATATAGAACCACTTCTCTCTCTCTTTTCTTTTTAAATTCTTTAATATTTAGGGATCAAAAGTAGTAATGTACGTAGTATTAATTTGGGGAAGTGCCAACCCATGAACTCTGCAAAGTGTGTTGACCAAAATTACCAAATATTTTAATTTATTTGCATTTGTGCCCAAATTGGCACATGACCCATCACAAGTACACTCGTATAGTATATACACATATACACACACAGAGTTCTATATATATATATATATATATATATATATATATATATTTCTATTCAAATGTGACCGCGCCTTCTCGTGCGGCCGTACGGTTTACACCACTTAATGTTAAGAAATGCACCACTCAATGTTACGAAATTCACCACAATGAAAATGCATTTCTTAATATGAAATGCACCACTCAATGTTATTTGTGTGGTGTATTTCTTAATATTGAGAATGTTATTTGTGTGGTGTATTTCTTAATATTGAGTGGTGCATTTCGTAACATTGAGTGGTGTAAACCGCACGGTCGCACGGGAAGGCACGGCTACACCTGGAACATAACCATATATATAAAAAGAGAATAATATAAAATTATCTAGCTAGCTCCAGCTCCATATAACACCTGTTGAAGGAGCTGAGTCTAATGGAAGCAAAACCAGATTTCCCATGTCAACCTTCATCACTTTAAGCTGTCAACTTCTTCCTTCTATCCTAAATTCACTCATTATTACCCTAAAACCCGCCTCGTTGCCTCTTCTTCTTGTCTCCATGCCCCCTTCTCCTCTCTTCTCTTCTCTTCTCTTCTTCTTCTTCTCCTACAAGGAAATGGCAACTTCTCTCACCAAAAACCCTATCTCTTTCATTGCCATCATTCTTTGTTCTCTCTTCTTCTTTTTCCTCCTCTTTCATGGCTTCTCCGATCACCATCATCATCAGCCTCGAGCTTTAAGAATAAGCTCCCGGCGGGTAATCATGGGCGTAGGTTTTGATTTTCAGTCGTTTCTGCAGCATCACCGCCACCGGAAACATCTGGCTTCGGCGGCGCCGGAAAGTGATGATGATGAGATCGACCCGCGTTATGGAGTGGAGAAACGCCTCGTCCCCTCCGGCCCAAACCCTCTCCACCATTGAAGGTTGACCTCTCCATCTGCAACATGCATTTCCTGTACAATTGTTAGTCACGTTGCTAGCTCATGACTAAAATATTATATTATATTATTGTTCATGAAATGATTATTATTACCATTATTTTATTGTCCTTCTATTATTATTATTATTACTATAAATATTGTGTAATGATTTTTTTTTTTTTTATAAATATACTGTAAATAAAGTTTTGTTAAATCAACTAGATCTACATTAGTCCGATATGTTACAAACTTAAAGGTGCCTCCTACAATTAAGACATGCTCAGGATACCTCATGGTCTGACAAAAAAAAAAGGATTAATGATGAGAAAATGACTGCACGTTGTTACTATTTGTTATGCATTTATCTTATAATCCATAGTAATATATTACATGTATTTTCATTATTTTAATTTAAAGGTATTACCATTCATATTATAGAATATTTCTCTTTCATGGCATGAGATTCTGTATGTATTGGCACCAATTTTGTTTTTGTTTTCTTTTTCCCTACATTTACTAATATTTTATATAATTAAGAATCTTGGATCAAGTAAATGATGAAATAATGATATTAAAATTTGGTAAATTATATTTATTATGTGATTCAGCGTAAAGGATGGTTGTGACGGCACGGCATGTCATGTGGCTGTGGGAAGGTCAGAGAGGAAATAATTATCGAGAATTGTGCGCATTATAGTATTAGTATATTATTATTTTCTTGGGTGCATTTCAGAGTTTCCATCGTCTAATACAGTCACGTATTAATATATCATTATTGAGGATTCATTTTACTAGTTAAATTTTAATTTAATAGTATCAAAGTTTTATGCTCGATACTCAAACTCCAAATTGAGAAAGTATATATAAATACTAAATAGATAATACATTGTAATAAAGTTAATAGTACTAAAAAAATTCAAAATCTTATAATTGTTACCTTTGTTATATATATGTGGAATTTTATATTATTATTTAATTGTAGTATTTCCACCCTACTAAACGCAACTTTTTTTAGTGGAATACAAATGTAATAATTCTAAGTTTCTGACTACTGATTTTTGTTAATTCGATTTAACACAAGTTGAATGACTAACACAATAATTGTGAGACTCACACTTGTATAAGATTGTCTCATAAATCTTAATCGTTGAGACGTACAGGTCAAATCTAAAATAATTGTTTGTTACTTATGTATATAAATTATAATGCATATTACAGAAAATTTAATACTCCGTACTAATTTGAAATAAATAAGCTGTTACTTATAATAGATATTGCAATATTTATATGAGAAATTGTGATATTTTTTCTATCTCATTTTATATGTTGTACTACTTAATATTTATTAGTCAAATCAACTTTTTTTTTTTTAGTATTTTTTTCTTATTTTTAAATTTAATATTTTTTTTTGTGTTTAATAGTACTTTTAGTGTAATTTCTAAATATATAAATTTTATATATTAATATTACACTTAATATTATGAAAAATTAGATTAAAAATAACTTCGATCAAGGAGTACTATTTAAGGTAAAATGATTGTTACCAATGATAAATATTGTAATATTTATAACTGAAATTGTGATACTTACAAAATGTAATTCTAATGTAAATATTGTAATACTTATATGTGAAATGTTATTTCTAAAATAAATTATAATACTTATTATAGAAAAGAAAAATGTTCAAATTAGCACCCACTACACGCAAAAATGTAATTGGGTCATTCGACTCAAAAAATGCAATTAAGTCATTGAACTATCCAAAATTATTCAATTCGACATGTTCCTCAGTCATCGTTGATGTGATGGTCATCTTATTAAAAAAATTATTATTTTTAAATAAGATAAAATTTAAAAAAAAAAAAAAAACAAAACAAAACAAAAACAAAAAAGAAAAACCCATTCCCCTCCCATCTTCGTCTCTAAACTTCGTCTCTAGTTAGAGACGAAGAAACCTCTTTGTCTCTAGGCCTAAGACAAAGACGGTGAGGGTGGCGGGATTTTTTTTTTTTTTTTGTTTTAATTTAATTTAATTTTATTTAAAATTATTAAAATAAATTTAAAAAAATAATATTTTTAATACGATGTCAGCCACGCCAGTGATAATATGAGGAATAGATCAATTTGGTCGAATTGCATAATTTTGGACAATTCAGGGATCTAATTACACTCTTTTTTTTTTCAGTTGGATGACCTAATTGCACTTTTGTGTGTTGTTCGGTGGTTAATTTGAACATTTTTCCTTAAAAGAAAATTTAATATCAATTTAAATTTAAAATAAATAATTACTTATGATAGATATTGTAATACTTATATGTGAAATTATGATACTATTTAGAGTAATAAAATTAATTATTACTAATGGTAAATATTGTGATACTTATAATTGAAATTGTGATACTACTTATGCACTCAGTTGTCTACAACTCGATCCGTCTCACTGACATTGGTCCATGAAACTGTCTGATCTCACACAAATTTTTGCCTAATTGAGAAAGTCTTATAAGAATCATGGATTGCAAGGTGGACCAAGTTAAATTATTATGTTTTTCAACTTAATTGTATTTTTCTTTTATTCTTTTTGTACAAATAAAATTAATATATAAAAAATATATAGTTAAAAAATTCAAATTAAGATATTTCAAATGAAACTCATGTTGATTTTTGAAATATTTTTATGTTTTAAATTAACATACAATTATATTAAGTCTCACTACGTCAATTTCATTGCCTAAATATTGTAGGTTTATTTTTACAATACTACAAGTTCATTTTCGAAATACTATAAGTTCATTTTACAATTGTAATGCAATTACATTATGATGGTGGATCTCAAATAGGTTTCATTTTCACAATATTAGTGGTTCATTTTTACATTACTAAATATTTATCTTTACAATATAATACAAAGAGTTAATGTCATATGGGGTCCTTCAAGTATGGTGGTTTTGCCACGTTTAGTCTTAAACTTTCAAACTGCCCACCCATGATTCTTTGACTTTCAAATTGTCAGTATCTGTGGTTCAAGTTTACCACCAATGGTTATTCAACTTTTTAAATTTAACCCGTTGTGGTCCTACCTGAAGGACCATGCATGAGTGGAATGTGAACTAGGTTTCTCATGATAAGTGTGGATTAATTTGATCAATCAATCTAGAATGACCAATGACAAAAAATTGATTGGGTTAATTTTATAAATATTAGTATAAAGGAACCAACTCAGAAATTCCATGCATCTATTTCTTTAATGTAACAAAACTAATTAGACCAAATATGTTGTTTTTACAAACTAGCATTAATATGAGTATCATTTACAAGATTATATATTAATAGGATAACATTGATTTTTTGATTTTTTTAAAGTGTTAATTTGCCTTGGGCCAACCTTCCCCCTTCATACCCCATTGCCTGGGCCACCATCCTTCCTTCAACACCTCCCTCCTTCCCCCTGTTTCACTTGGGCTAACCTTACTCCTTTATCCCCCTTGAGCCCATAAAGACATCCTTTATTTTTCTTTAAGGTAAGACTCTACAAGTAAAAATGGACCCCAGGGCCACATAATCCCATCAATATACAAAAAGTACATTTTTTATGTAATGATTTTTTTTTTAAATAGTATACCAAATAATGAATATTCCGTATATAAAATAAAAGTGAACTTTAAAAATAATAAAGATTCAATATATTAAAAATGAATGTTTAGTACACTAAAAATGAACTTTATGTCAATGGTCTATCTTTCCTAGTCCACCTTATAATGATCCCCCTCCGCGGATAATCCACCAAGCGACTTGGACTAGCTTGTTAAGCAATCGTTATATCATGGACCAGTGTCCACAGTGTACTTTGGACTCTGGTCCAAAACGATGTCGTTTAACTAAGTTAGTGAGGAGTTGACGCGCGACGGACACCGTTCCGTCCGTCTAAATCCCGTTATGTGTAATTCTGTGTATTCTTACGCGTAATTTTGTATATTTTATTGAGTGTTTATGTGTATTCTATTATACAACTCTGTACATTAGTAATTTCAATACCATATCTCAGAAAACATGAATGTTAATACTTAGGGTAGTGATTATGTGTATTCTATTAAGTGTTTGTGTATTCTAGTATATAATTTTGTACATTAGTAATTTCAATGTCATATTGATGAGCACAAATGATGAGTGTAAAAAGGGTGTAATGTCGTTCCGCTGAGGATTGGTGTTATGGCACGAAATTGGATGAATTACTAGGCACTAGAGTATATGAATTTATAGAATCCAAGTAACAAACACTGAAGGATGTAAAAGAAAGCAATTGATTAGGGTGAAAACTATATGGTAAAGGTATGGGCCAGATTAGGGGAATTGTAATCTTGATGTTCCAACCAACTCAGGATTAGGGAAAGAATAATTAACCAAGGGATATATGGGCAATGCACAAAAGAATTCTACTCAGCTACTTTCGTAATCAATAAGAGAATTAGGCTAAAATTGCCCCACTGTCGTGATGCATCAATTATAACCTTAAACACCTAAGCATTGTAAGCCCCCAAAATTACCTCTACTTTCATAGTAGGAAAATTAGGTTGAAATTGGTAAGGCTCGAGGTCTCCATCCAACTTTTGTTGTAATGAATCCCTCTCCTAGACTAGCAATTAATTGTGGCCATCAATCAATAACAAGTGCAAAGAAATCCCCAAATCAACATAAACCCTAGGTAAAAGATTCAATCCCTTTATGCAAATAATTACCAATTGAACATCAAGATTAACAATGGATCCCTAATCCAAACCCATAAACAAACTACTCCCGCATGATGGGAGTAAACAAAGCAAAGCAATAATAAATAACCATAAACATTGCAAGAATTAAAAGGGAAAAGAAACTTATCTGATAAACAACAAATCCAACTTCAATCCTTGATTCCAATCTTGAAATAAAATAATCTAATGTAAAACTAGGCTAAACTATGCTGGGAAAATATAAACTAAAAACTAGGGTTCAGAACTCTGTAAGGGAACCTCCTTAAATTGTAGAGAATATGTCAAATATATAGGAGGTAGATGGGCCTTGGCCCATTAGGCATCTTCTAATTCTTTTCCAACTTGTATTCTTCATTGTAATTCCCTTTTCTTCCAGAACTTGTCCAATATTCTTCCTTTGTTGTTCCTTGTAGATATTTCAGCACTTGGACAATATAACACACAAATAATTCCCAATTTCACTAGGACACAGAAAATAACCTTCAAAACAACTAGAATAAGGGGTGAATAATTATATAAAATAGCAGATATTACATATCTCATGAAACATGAATGTTAATACTTAGGGTAGTGATTCTGTGTATTCTATTGAGTGTTTATGTGTATTCTAATTTATAATTCTGTGCATTTTTTTTGTTTCCAATACCACAATAACATTAAGTATAAAAAAAATTAGATCATTAATGTACAAAAGTATATAAAAAAAATACACATATCATTCAATAGAATACACACAATCAATAGCCTAAGTATTAGCATTACTATTTAATGAGGTATGGTACTCGAAATCAATAATGTACAGAATTATATACCAGAATACATAGAATCATATTCTAGAATACACAGAATTTATGAATAGAATACACAGAGTTATTAGCCTAAGTATTATCTCTGATGTTTCATGTGGTATGACATTGGAAATCAATAATGTACAGAATTACATATTAGAATACACAGAATCAATGACTAGAATACACAGAATGTCACAACATAATGCACAGAATATCATTACAAAATACACAGAACTCATCTTATAACTTAAGGCCGTTAATTTTTTTTGAATACTATTGATTCTGTTACAATGTAGTATATATCTGTTCATAGCTACTTTATCAACCAAATGAAGCACAAAGAGCCAATATTGCCTCTACTGATGCTCAAACCCACCCTCTCCTACATAAGTTAAGGCCGTTAATTAAAAGAACCAAAACGACGTCATTTTGCATTGTGCGATATAAATTGCCTTAAAAACCCAGGTGAAGAATTGTTTGATGGTAAAATATCCACACGGTATAGTGGGCCAATCTTTCAGCCCAAACAATGTGTCCTCTAGCCCAGCCCATCAAGACTCCCCCTCGGCACGGCCTATGCCCAAGAAAACATGCAAAGACCAAAATCAAGGACCTCGATATTGAACGGAAGACCAAAGCCCAATAACTTGGAATGGTAAAATGACTAAAGTCATCGGCAAATTATTCTGTGCAAAGTGGATCCGAATCCAAAATACACAATTTACATATTGAATGTTTATAATTTATATATTGAATGTTCACAATTTACATACTGAATGTTCACAATTTGAATTGTGAACATTCAGTAGGTAAATTGTGACGGGTCTAACTTGCAAGGTGGATCCAGGTTCATGGTATAATTATTTATTTTTTAATATAACCATTTTAACTTGTCACAATAAATATAAGCCATAATAAATACACCCTTATAGCCCGTTTGGTTGGATAGAATTAGAATTTCACTTCCATCTAATTTCGAAGGCAAACAAATTTCTTCACGTGGTTGAATGGAGCATTATTTTCATGAAATTAGAATCCCATGCTCCCCTGGTATTTCAATTTCGCACTAGTTGGGAAGAAAAAAAAGATATCATTGAGACAAAATTACTCTTCTATTTTCTAACATAAAAAAGATACCTATTTTTTGTTTAAATGTAAGCATTAGGCTATGTTTGGCAAACCTAGTTGAAAAGATAGCTGAAAGCTGAAAAGTAGCTGAAAACTGAAAAGCTATAAGCTCGGAGCTGAAATCTGAAGAGCTGTTAAGCTAGCTGTTATGCTTAAAAGTGTTTGGTAAAATTAGTTTTTTTTATAAGCTGATAAATGTAAAAAAGACTAAAAAGGTTCATACAATTTAATAATTTTAAATTTAAATATGTTTGTTTATATATTAAAATATAAAATAATGAAATCAATATATTCAAATAAAATATAAAGTAAGAATATATATTTGAAAATATATAAAGTAAAAAAATGTTTATAATTCATAAGATTAGTTCATACAAAAATTAATGTTCAAACGCAAATGTCAAACTGAAATTACAACCAAACATAATGAAAAGAAAATGTCAAAATGGTTTTAATTGAGAGGGGTAAATGATGTCATTTATTTAAAATACTAAGGATAAAGATGGAAAAAAGTTAAAAAGCTACTAGCTTATTTTTTAAAAGCTACCCCAAGTAGCGTTTCAAAATAAGCTCTTATTTTAAGCTACTAGCTTATTTTGAGAACATTACCAAACAGAGATTATAGCTTATTAGTAGCTTAAAATAAGCTATAAGCTCCTAAATAAGCTCTGCCAAACAGAGCCTTAAAAAACTAACATTCTATTATTTTTAAAGTTATGTACTTTTATTTTTATGAAGTATTTTGGTGTGAGCTTATGAAGTTTAACGTTACATGGTTAAGTAAATTTTGAGAGCTATTAAATATGTTTTAGTGATATAAGTTTATATCCAAATTGTCCAAATAACAATTGCATTGCATTATAGTTTTGACACAATTTACTTGTTATTTAAGATTAATAATAATAATAATAATAATAATAATAATAATAATAATAATAATAATAATAATAATAATAGACATTTTAATCTTTGTACTACTTATACACTTTCAATTTTCATGAATTCTAAACACAGAAATTTAAATTCCCAACAATTCTTCTCCTACAAAACTAAACGTTGGAATAAAAAAATTTACTTTATTCCCACACTATTCTCTATCATAAAATTGCAATTCTTTTCTTACCTAATTTCTTTATCGCAACCAAACAGTCGGTTAAAGTTTGTCAATAAATTTAAAATTTCCCTTTTTGTTAATTGTATTCCAACTAATTAAAAACCATACCTATAGCCACAGACAAATTTTGGGACAAGCACATTCATCACAATAAATGATTATGAGTGTGAAAGAAATTGATATAAAATTGCGACAATTGTGTCAATCTATTGGGAAAAGAAAAACAAAGAAACAAAAAAAAAAAAATCGTATGTCTGATATGGTTCCCATAATTTTACCAAGATATTAATGGCATGCATGTTTCTTTCGTAGATTATGATTTATGACACAAAAAACTATATATAATTCTCATAATTTTATCAAGATATTAATGTCATGCAAATTCACCGAGTCTTATTAAAATCTTCATCATCAAATGCATCATCGGTACATGCATGCTATAGATTACTTTCTTAGATTATGACACAAAAATAATATGATTTTCATAATTTTATCAAGATATTAAATAATATTAACAAATGCATGTTCACCGAGTCTTATTGAAATCAATCTTCATAATCAAATACATCATTATATTTGTGTTTATGCTATAGATTTCTTTCTTAGATTATGGCACAAAAATGATATGATTGCCATAATTCTATCAAAATATTAAATAATATTAATGATATGCATGCATGCTCACAGAGCGTTACTAAAATCTTCATCATCAAATACATCAATAGTGTGTATCAGTGTATGCTATAAATTAAAGATATTAAACAATTAACTAAATTAGCTCAACTTTGAAAATATCATATATATCTTTGTCAAGTTCACTATTTACCAATGAACTCACTCTCATCGCTAATTTTAGAGGCTAATAAGAAAATTTATAGTAGTGCCAACTTGACGTATATGCATTCAATAATGAAAAAAGTCAAATATGTTACATTAATCCAACTAACAAAAACGAAAAAGAAATTAAAAAAAAAAAAAAAACTAAAAAACAAAGCAATCTTTTTTTTTTTTTTTTTGAAAAGAAAAACAACAAAGCAATCTAAAACCGAAAACCTAACAGTCAACCTCGTATGTTCCTAATTGGGCACGAAAGTCCATTATTGCCTTTTCAAAGGGGTAAAGAGAGCAATTGGGAGGTGACCTAATTAACAAGCCAAGTATTAATACTCATGGGTTATATATATGTTGGCTACCTAAGAAGTCGTATATATAATGCTTTATTAACTTACATGTTTTGGCCTCAAAGCAAACATACTTATATGCGTATATAAGTATATATATAAATATATACATAAAATTTGAAATCATATACTCTAATATTAATATTTTGTGCGTTGTGACTTTGTGATGTGTTTTGATTATTTAAATTAAATGTATATACAATTTACAGTTGTAAATATTTTTTAGGTTAATGTTTATTATTTTAGTACTAACTATTAACTAATTTATACTTACCAAATCTTAAATAATTTTTAAAAAAAATCTCTTGGTAGCGCTTTATTGGGTGGTTGGGTGCAAAAATTTAAGGAAAAAAAAGAGGGGGGGAGGGGGGGGGGGGGGGGGGGGGGAGCCGCCCATTTGAGCAATGGTTGATCACCATCTTTTGTTTGCTCTCATCACACAAAACTAAAAAATATTTTTGATTAAATCTAAAAGTTTAAACTTATAATGATAATATATAGAGACACTCACATGAAAACTTGTTCTAATTAAGAGAAAAGTTAAAAATAAATTTTATTCATATTGAAATTTTTAACATATATGATGCAATTTATGAAAAATGTGGTGTCATTCAAATAATTTTCTCTAACTTTAAAAAGTACAAATTTTAAGACTATAAGTAATTTGCATTTGTCAATAAACTTTTAAAAACTAAACAAAAAAATTAAATTATAAACCTAAACCGTAAATACTAATCCCTAAATAGTAAAAACTAAAATCCCTAAACAAACAAAAAAAGAGAAACACTAAAGCAAACAATTAAAATATCTAAATCTTAACTCTAAAAACTTGTTATAAGTTGCAAAGGGAAATTTACGATAATTGCGATAATAACACCACATTTTAATAAAAATTTGATGATCTGTTTGATTTTTATAGATATAAAGATGAGATTAATGCTTACTTTTTTTTTTTTTTTTTCTCCTGAGGATGTGTTCTCATAGGATCCTAAACATACATACATATATATGGTGAGAATTGATACCCAGGAGAATGAGAACCAAAAGTAGCCCTCCACTTGTCTAGATCTAACGGATCAGATGTAATTTTTTTTTAAAAAAAAGGCGCGGTGATATTTGTGTAAATAACTCGTACTTTGGTTCAAGTAACATGTGTTAAAAGTAGAAGTAATCAGTGCAAGTATGCAGTAAAATGTGCAAGTAAAATCACTTAAGAGTGCAACCATTCTTACTTAACAGATCATGTAATTTACCTTTTTTTTTTTTTTTTTTTTTTTCACATTGCTGTACCTAATGATAATCTCTTTCACATTGGTGCACTTAATGATAACGTTTTGTCACTTGGTGCAACTAATGATAACGTTATGTGCACTTAATATTGATGCTCGGTGTACATTATATGTTGCAGTTTTAATACATTTGAATTGCACTTAGGTGCACTCTTTGAAATTGTTTTACTTGCACTAGTTTTAAAACAATTTAGTTGTACTTCAAAGTTCAATTATTTACGAAATGCCACCGTATTTAACAAAAAAAATAAAATGTTTCTGATCCGTTAGATCTGAACAGATGGATGATTGCGATGGGTTCTCATTCTTTTTCTAAGCATGTGGTTCTCACTTGATCCGTCTTCATATATATATATATATATATATATATATATAGAATTACATTCTAGTAAAAACATATGTTAAAATACAAACATATGGACGTATGAGCGCCGTTGGATGGCTGTCTTGGACGGCCAAGATTTAATCTCGCACTTGTGGCCTTTTTTTATTCCTTTCGTCAGTTTGTATTGTAGTGCAGGGTATTTTGGGAATTCTTATCAGTTTTTAAGTGGGTAGTAACGTGTGGGAGTAAGAATTCTATCAATCACGCACCGGATTTATAGGGTTCTTTCGCTTTCTGCGTTTCTCCTTCGCGTTTGAGTTGCGACATCTTCCTCCCTTCGCGAGATGGTGGGCGTTCGATTCCTTGCTCTCAATGATGCAATAGCCGACGGTGGGGGTCGCGGTAGGGTGAAATTACGGGGTCCACAGTCCAGGGGTTCCACTATAGGTATTTTTATCTCGTTTGTTGATTTTTGTATTTTTTTTTTTAAAATTCGGGCCTTTGTTTGTGTGTTGTGTATTGGGTTGTTGCTTGTCGTTTCCGTGGGGTGTGGCTGGTACGTCGGATTTTTGCCGGAATTTGGCTGAGTTTTTTTTTTTTTTTTTT
>CP025649.1:17322986-17463212 GCA_003576665.1 Ipomoea trifida
CATTGAGAGCGAGGAATCGAACGCCCACCATCTCGCGAAGGGAGGAAGATGTCGCAACTCAAACGCGAAGGAGAAACGCAGAAAGCGAAAGAACCCTATAAATCCGGTGCGTGATTGATAGAATTCTTTCTCCCACACGTTACTACCCACTTAAAAACTGATAAGAATTCCCAAAATACCCTGCACTACAATACAAACTGACGAAAGGAATAAAAAAAGGCCACAAGTGCGAGATTAAATCTTGGCCGTCCAAGACAGCCATCCAACGGCGCTCATACGTCCATATGTTTGTATTTTAACATATGTTTTTACTAGAATGTAATTCTATATATATATATATATATATATATATATATATATATATATATATATATATATTCTAAATAATGGTTTTCCTGATTTTATCATCTATGAAGTAGAGTAGAGACTAGAGTATAAGGGTAATTCTATTTGCACCACCCAAAATTCTATTTACACCACCATTTAATAGGTTTGATAGCTTTATAGGTGGTGTAAATAGAATTTGCTATTTACACCACCTTCATTAAAGTTGGTCAAACAATATGTTTTAAATTTATATTTATTATTTTTTTTTTTAATATTTTTAATTGTTATAGTATAATAATTAAAAACAAATATTTAAAAAAAAAAACAAAACAAAAATGGAGCAACCCCTCCGGAGAGGGTTGCTTGTTTTTGTTTGTTTTTTTTTTTTTTGTTATATATATATATATATATATATATATATATATATATATATATATATATATATATATATATATATATATATATTAAAATTTTAAATTGTTATTCAATTTAATTTTTTCTAAATAATATTCATTCCATACCAATACCTTTTTTTTTTTAAACTCTAATTTCAACACATTTTTCTTTGTGTAATTAATACAGTTGACCATGGTGGTGTAAATAGCCATACTTATACCTCTATTGTTATTTGTACCACCTATAAAGTTATTGAAATTTGCAATTTTTTGTGAGTTTCAAGGTTATTTGCACCATGGGTGGTATGAATAGCAACACCCGAGTATAATAATGCTTATTATATATTGCCATATTGGATCTTGTTAGCTTTTAGAATACATAATTGACAAAACCTAAAGCTTAGTCCTTCAAATGTTTCTAGATTATTTCTAGTACTAGGGTTTAGGTCCTTAATGGGACATTTATTAAACCTAACTATCAGCATATATAGAATTCACCATGCTATGCGCAGGTAGTAATTATAACTAGAGCTGCTTAATCCATATTAGGCCAAAAAATTGATTCTTTATAACAAACAATTTGTAATTGATTCCAACAAGTTAATTAAATTTGTACAATTAGATGCAAAGTGACTGATAATCTAAGTACAAATTTAAAAATAAAACATCCTTGATCTTTGACCTAGAGACGAAGAGATAAAGAGACACTCTTTATTTCTAGCTAGTTGGAGATGATTTTTTTAAAATTTTTAAAATTTTTAAAATTTTTAAAATTTTTAAAATTTAATTTTGATATTTTTGTAAATAACTACTCCGTATTATTGTATTTATAAAAAATGTCACAATCCATTTATATTTATAGTATTAGGCATAATAGTAATTAACATCTTTCGACATCGTATAATTTTTTAGTTATATTTTGTATTTGATCATTGTTACTTTGTGGTATGTTCATCTATTAGTTGTTTATATTATACTGAATACTCATAATATCTAGAACAAAAAATCTTTGAATTCAAAGATATATCAACTTGGAATTTTGAATTCCAAATATGTATTATACTTTTTAAAAAAAAATGATGTCATAATGCAAATTGTGGCAACTGTAAAATTAAAAAAAAAAAAAAAGAAAAAGAGAATAAGTTTCCTTAAAACTTTACACTTTAAATTTTTGTAACATTTTTTTCAAAAAAATAAATAAATAAATTTGTAACATTGAACAACAATCCCGGCCACTATATATGGTCTCATTTGTTGTTAGTTCAAACTTTGAAAGTAAAGATGAACTTTTCAAAAGTATTTTCTAGCTCCAAAATTGGGTTGTGGTTTGACTCCATAACAACCCGTTTGGTTGAATGTATTTTAGGAGGTGTTGAATTTGAATTCAACGAATTGCCAAATTACGGCGTTTGGTTGGAGGGAATTGCAATTCCGCGGAATTGCAATTCCCTCCTTTTGCTGATTTTCAATTCATGTCTTCACCCTAAGAATTGCAATTCGGCACTTGTTGGGAGAAAGTATTATGTTGTGAGACACTTTTACCCCCCTAAAGAAATACACTTGTCTCTCATTCTCATCTCTATCTCTATTTTCTCTCATCTCTGCATTCTCTGGTTCTGTTTCGTGAGGTGCAAAAGAGAAGCAGATGAGAAGGACAACCAACTATTGCAAATTTAGAATTTGAATAGGTAGTGTATTTTTATGATATATTCATATGATACATTATTATTATTATTATTATTATTATTATTATTATTATTATTATTATTATTATTATTATTATTATTATTATTATTATTACAACATAAGGGCATTTTAGTCTTTCTGTCACTTATTACCTTTTAATTCCATGTACTCCTATTCATGCATACCAAACACTGTAATTTCAATTCCTACCTTATTCATTGAATTACAATTCCACCGAATTACAATTCTTTTCCCCCCTAATTCCTTCCTCCCAACCAAACGGGCTGTAAATGTTTGATATATTCTTTGACATATTGGAGTTTTTAAGGAACAATTTTTGAGACGTTAAAATGACTCTCAAAGATCATTTTGAAACTTTTAGCCATGGAACTTTGTATACTAATATTAAGTCCTTGCAATTTAGGTTAGGTTAACAAATTCACTTTCGATTAACAAATTCATCAACAATTTATAATTTCAATTATTTTTCAAATATATTTAATTAGCAAATGAGATACTGAATGAAAATTTGAAAAGAGTTACGGTGTAAAATTTATAGTTGATTAGTTGACCACTACTTGAGCTGCTCCCGCAAAGCTTATTTCCTAATATTTACATAGCAATCATTATCATGTTTCAATAACATGATGCTAGACTCGCTTGGCTCTGCAAGCCTAGAAGCAAGACTCGCATATTTCCTTTTTCTGATTTTTGGTGGTTTACCATTGGAATGAAAAGCCAAGAAGTAAAAGGAAATTTTGTGGAATGTCTTTGTCACAAAGGAATTTGAGGAAGAAAAGCTAAGTAGCAATAATGCAACTTTGTGAAATAGCATAAACACTTGTATTTTTGTATTAAGAGGATTACATTACCCGTCGAATCACTATAAAAACTTGTATTTTTGTATTCCTCTCGAAGATAAGGAGAAGAATAGATGAGGAGGATTACACCTCCCGTTGAACCACTATAAAAACTTTCTCTCCTTATAATTCATACTACAGACCTGAACACTTTTACAAAAACAATATTACAAACCAAGCTATTAATTTTCACAAATAAGGCAAACAAAAAATTTCTGATGCACATACTCTTGTGATATTTTCTACAAACTTGAAAAATATTTAGAAGTCTATTCAATCTCCCTCCCTTCCTTATTAGACTTTTAGTTTGTCCAAGACTAACACCATCTACTTGACAAGTTCTTCCCCCAAATGCTAATTTTCATAGTAAAACACCTTTAATTTAAGTCTCTAAGTTCCATCATTAAAATCATATATATAGCATTGTACCACTACGCCGGTCTAAAACCTTAACCAATAGACAACTACACGAATACCTCTTAAAACACACTTACACACATCAAACTCTTCTTCACCATATTGACATGATTGACTTATTAGAGATGTAAAAGACTAATCCTAAGTCCATAAGACCTCAACCTTAGAGTCATCACTGCAAATGTAAATCACGAGTCGCGCAATCAGTTTCACTAGTTATACCCTAGTCCTCAAGGAATTCAATCCATAATTTCCATCATCCCGAGCCTTTTTATAATTCATGTGAGACGACGATACACTACGCTAAGCTCAGGGAACAACAACATATTGACTTGTTAAATAATGTAACATTAATTTCCTTAAAAAGTTTAATAGTGACAACACACCACAAAAGAAAACCGACTATATGCAAAATGGGTAATTGTATTACCAATCAATGTAGACAAACTTTAGTGGTGATTTATATTATTGTGATAAGCACAACACAAAAAACACGAGTCACCAAACTGCACCAATAAATTATTTGACATTCTTAAGTGGGATGGACAACAAAAATACAACCATTATATTAATTATTATAAACTAATCCCAAAGTTTACAAATTCTTGATGGAGATTTAAGGATAGAGACCATTGTGATTATGGGTGGGTCCAACCAAAATAAGAGCCCCCAAAACTTGCAAGTTGCAATAATTCTTAGGCATATTTCCATTAAAATATAATCTCCCTAACATGACCCCATTCACACATCCCTCTTATTTAATCGTTGACTCAACCAACACCGAACGGTCAAACCTTCCCATCCGTTTTATTTTTTTATTTTTTTAGTCAATCATACTTTTTGATAGTTGCAATTTTGCCCCACAAATTCGAGGAATCTGTCTAGGCGTTCTACAAGTGGAATGCACCGTGCATGCGATGTACACTTTAGGAATGACCATTGGCCAACTACTTCCTCCAATACAATAGCGACACATAATCTCTCTTCACTCTTTCTAAGATCAAGTTATATAAACCAAAATGAATTATCAAAATCTTGCATTATTTGATATGAAATTATGTAATTTGTATTTGATAAATAAGTAAATATTTTTTATAACTCGGGAGTTGGGATTGACCAAATCATGATAACCAATAAATAAAAAGAAGACATTTGATGAAATCTTTTGATTCCTATAACTTAATCATTTTTTCAAGGATACTAATATATATATATATATATATATATATATATATATATATATATATAAAAGCCTTACAACTGGAAAAATTGACTAGATCATATCAAATTTTAAAAAATATGATGGTATTTTTGTTAGATATCTTAATATAATAAACAAGATAATTTTCAAAGGACAAAGATATATAGATATTATTATTTTCAATTTTGAGTTTAATTAAAACCGTATTTCTTACATTCATGGAGTTTAAATCTATATATAAATAAAGATTAGTATACAAGTTTTGCTTTAAAAAAATTACAATTATGCTGATGCACAATGATACATGATATACGAATATTTGACTCATTAAACGTAAATTTCGTTGAAAGTGACTTTAATACATTTAAAAGAAAATCATATGATACTAATAATGTTCAATTAATACAATGTAAATAAGTCACGCCTATACAAGACAAGTTCAGATGAATATTAAGTCATATTAATTAAAATTGGCATCCTTATTATGGAGAGCATTTGTTTTACTTTTAAAGAAATGTTATTCAATGTTCATAAAATTTTCTACTATTATTTAATTGAATACTTTAGTATGCCATTAAAAGTTGGTGAATTTAGCGAATTTATGAATATCTAATGATCATAAGCCACTTCAGAAAAGAATTTAAGTGCATCTCCAAATCTCAAGTGCAATAAAAAACAAGAGACAAAAAGGAATAGCATTCTCTTTGGAGCTTGTATCTCCAGGTGCGTAGTGCGTGCCAATCACGTGCGGCCAAGCCCCAATATTAACTTTTTTTCCAATGGGTAAAAAACATTCTCCAATTTTTTATTTTATTTTTTTTGACGAAATTATATGAAGAAAATCGGGTATTAATCCAAACTAAAAACCGCTTACCGACTATTCCCGGTACAATTTTCGTCCTAAGGCCCCACCTTCGTTGCCTAATCCTCTCTATATATACGCCTCGCCCCTCAAACGCCGAAACCTGAATCTCCCGTCGCCAACTACCCACCACCAAAGTCTCACCGGAAAAAATGGCTCTCCTAACGCCCCCGGCCACTCCCGGCCGCGCCGCCGGTTCGGCGAAGCATCACGGCGCCGGTTTACTGGCCTCCGTCAACTCTCTCTGGCACCGCGTCACGAAGAAGCTGGGGAACGGCGGCGGCGCGAGAAGCAGCGGCGGTTGTTCCCCCAAATCGCCGCTCGCGAAGCCCAAGCAACTCCTGGCGACGATCAGCCTTCTGCGGCGGAAAAAGGCGGCCAACGACGGTGTCCTCGACGGCGAGGACTTCGGCGACGGCGGGCTCTGGCAGCGCTCCATCCTCATGGGCGACAAGTGCCAACCGCCCGATTTCTCCGGCGTGATTTACTACGACAGCAACGGGAATCGCATGTCGGAGATGCCGATGAAATCGCCCCGCGCCAGCCCGCTTCCGGCTTATTTGCACTGCCCTTCCCCGGAACCATAGAGAGAGAGAGAGAGAGGAGATTTAGCTTCGACTGCGATCAACACAAGTCGCCGGCGAGCGGCGTGCAGTCACCGTGTAACTTAGGTGCTTGGTCTGGGCGTAATCTAGCCATCTAGTTTATTTTATTTTATTTTATTTTCTCTTTTATCTTAGGGAGTTGATATATACTATGGTTTGCTTCCCTTTTTTCTTAAAAAAAAAAAAAAAAAAAAAAAAAAATAATTTTCTGTATATTTTGAATTTCGAAAGGAGTAGTTTGCGACTTGCGAGTAAATTTTCTGATTTTATTTATTTTCCCTTTATTTACCAAAAAAAATCAAAATTACAAATTTACGGTCAATTAAGTTTTTATTTCGAATTCATCGAAAAAATGTAAATTCTATCAATCAAACAACGTTAATTAAACTACACACATCAAATGAGATGAAATGAGTACTATATCATTGTGCTATATCATATACTTTATCATATTATTCTCACCACATGATTCACTAAATCTGAACATGTCATTAATAAGAAATAATGTAAATTATGTTATTTTGTGAGATCAAAAAACGGCACTTTTATCCCTTAATTGCATGCTTTACTTTTTGAAATTTAGTCTATATAAATTAATTTAAACAAACGTAGTCCCTAAATTATTCGTAATGTTATAAAATTGCCAAAATTCATTAATATATGTATCCTCCTATCTGTATCCGTGACCTCATTGTTTTGCATTAATATACTTAGCTTGTCTTTGTCAAAAAAATTGTGAGTAAATTTTCTGATTTTATTTATTTCGTCTTTATTAAAAACACACATACACACCATTACGGTAGACATCTTGCTTAAGTTTTGTTTTAAATTCAGTCATTGACCAATAATAATAATAATGAATGTTCACATGTTTAAAAGCAGAAATTTAGTTAATATTACTCTTTAAAATCAAGTCATTTATTAAAAAAAAAAATCACTTTTTAAAATTAATTTCTAAACGTATCTTTATTGTATTAAATTTTATTTTTACATTTGATTATTAGTCAATTTTTAATTTTTTAATTTTTTATTTTTAAAAAATTCAGTGTGAATCATTGGGTCAACCAGTTCATATATGGTCCATAAAAATACAAAATTTCTTTTTTTTTTTTTAATTTTCAAATAATATAACGTAAAGTATATGGAATTAATCATGGCCATCATTAATTTTACTTTCCATACTTGTCAATCCCTGTAATATATTTTAAAAGATTATATTAATCCCTTCTATAATATGCGACCTTATATATGTGTGTGATCATTTTAAGAGTGATGCTAAATTCTCCTCCTTTTTTTTTTTTTTTTTTAATGTCTCTTAATTTGTAACTCTTTATTTGGTAATATGTGATTGATTTTTTAAACAATAGTGTTTGATTAATAAATTATTTAAAAAAAAAACTTAAACGGGAGATGGGGTCAGTCAATTTATAGTAGTCAATGATTAAAAAAGATGTTATTGTCATAAACGTTATGAGATAAAATTAGAAAAAAAAAATCATTATTCATTTTTAAAATACCTTCTATTGATGTGTCTCTTTTTTAAACTCAAAAAATTGAAGATATTTTTGTTAAAATACCTTTTTTTTTTTTTTGAAAAAGTTAAAATACCTTCTATTAAATGGAACGTTGTAATTGGAATAAATTTTACTGATAATTACGTTGAATATGAATTTGTAATATATTTCTTAAACTAATTACTTGTAAATTTTATTATTATTATTATTATTATTATTATTATTATTATATTATTATATTATTATTATTACTATTACTATTACTATTTATTACTATTACTATTACTATTACTATTACTATTACTATTACTATTATATTACTATTACTATTATACTATTACTATTACTACTATTATTACTATTACTACTATTATTACTATTACTACTACTATTACTATTACTATTACTATTACTATTACTATTACTATTACTATTACTACTACTATTACTATTATTACTATTATTACTATTATTACTATTATTATTATTACTATTATTATTATTATTATTATTACTATTAAAATACTACTATTATTATTATCATTATTATCATCATTATTATTAGGTTTTGCAAGTATATATCACGCACCTTAAGAGAGGTGATTTTTTTTTTTTTAACTAGTAGTTCTAATTATACTATTAACTTGATTCACCTTATCTAAATAATCCAACTACTAAATTATACTACTAACTTGTGAACGTATTTGTTATTGGCACTGTCTTTGAATTCTTTCATAATCGCTTTTCGTTCTTCAATTGTTATATTGATAGCTCTTCTAAGTACTCATGATTGGATGAAACTCTTTTTTCTTTTTTAAAAAGCGGTTGAATGAAATTTTTAAAACTAAATAGAAGTTCTCAAAGAATTAGAGAAAATGACATTTTTTATTTTTTGGTCATTTAATTTTGGAAAAAGTGTCAATTAGCCCCCTAAGTATGGTTGATAGTGCAATTGAGCCGCCTAAGTGAAAAAATCTCCATTAAAACATCTTAAACCGGTAAAAAAGTGTAATTGAGTCCAAAATGACTTATTTAGCAGGTTACTACTCCTTAGGTTGAAATTAAGTGTCAAATTTTATAATTTGTATCACATTTGATCTTGCAATCAAATTAATTTATATTTTAAAAATGATTTTAATAATTTTTAAATAAACAAATTTTAAGAAAAAAAAAAAAAGAAGAAGCAAAAGTTGAAGTTACCTTAGGGTCCGTTTGGAAAGCAGGAAAATGACTTATGGAAAATGTTTTCTGGAAAATGAGTCATTTTCCGGAAAACAGTTTCATTTCCAGTGTTTGGATGTATTATGGAAAACTGTCTTTGTGTGTTTGGTTCATTTTCTGGAAAATGGATAGAATTGTATACTTAAACGTTGTAATTGTTTTATTTAAAATATAAAAAATTATAATAGTTATTAAAATAATGGTATTTAATAAAAAGAATAAAATTTATTAAAAAATAAAAAATAATAAAATAATAAAATAATAAAAAATAAATGTAGCAGAGGTTTTCGACGGTTTCCCCACCTCCTTGGTCCATGGTCATGGGTGATATGGCTTGGTTTTGGTCGAAAACATGCTAAACAACTATTCTGGCGATTCCGTAAAATGACTTACGGAAAAAAATTCCGTAAGTCATTTTCCAAAAAAATGAACTGATTTTACTTGGTCAACAGAAAACATTTTCCGTTGACCACATTTTCCAGGAGTTGCCAAACACAGAAAACTCTGAAAACATTTTCCGGAAGTCATTTTACAAGTTACCAAACACACCCTTAATTGAAATGCATACAAACACTCAAATTTTTGAGGAGAAGAGATCAACAACTGTCTAACATAGTGACTAACTTTTTGACAATGTGCCTCTCTTTCACTTCAATATCACCACTTTAGACCCTTTGGTTCTCTAACCAATCGGTGCAAATGTATTTTACATCTCATATTTTATCTCCCGACGATCTACATATATAATTTAATTCTAATCAAGTTTTTGATGCATTTGTTTTAATTTATTTCAATATAATGTTTCCATATAATTTTAAAAATCTAATCTTTAAAATCTTTTTGAGCTTGTTTGGTTAATAACTTATCTGCTAATTTTTGACAAATTTGACCATCTTCAGTGGTTTGACTTTGTCAAACCGCTAAAGAATCTGTCTGGTAATCAACTGTTTGGGCATTTTGCCCAAAACGCCCTTAATCCATCCATTAATTTTTTTAAAAAAAATTGTTCTTTAAAGATAAGCCTTAAGCTTCTTTAATAATGAATCCCGGTGCTTCTTTTTTCCTATTCACCCGATGTGGGAATCGAATGGGCACGGATGAATAATAAGGGGGCATTGAGCTCCCCTTTTAATGAGGGAGCTCAACACCATCTTCTTGATTTCTTTTCTTGTTACTGCTACTACATACTACTATTAAGAATGTTCTTTTGTGTCTTTTACAAATTAACCGCTAACATTAAACAACTAATTTTACCAAACATCTTTTTACAAATCGCTAATACAATTCGCTGGTCAAATCCGGTAACATAATCCGCTAACACAAATTGCTAACTGTTGAAATGTAAATCTATATATAAATAAAGATTAGTATACAATTTTTGCTTTAAAAAATCACAATTATGTTTATGCACAATGATACATGATATATGAATATTTGACTCATTAAACGTGAATTTCATTGAAAGTGACTTTAATATTTTTAAAGAAAACCATATGATACTAATAATATTCAATTAATATAATGTAAATAAGTCATGCCTATGCAAGACAAATTTAGATGAATATTAAGTCATATTAATTAGAATTGGCATCCTTATTATGGAGAGAATTTGTTTAATTTACTTTTAAAGAAATGTTATTCACTGTTCATAAAATTTTCTACTATTATTTAATTGAATTCTTTAGTATGCCATTAAAAGTTGGTGAATTTAGCCAATTTATGAATATCTAATGATCATAAGCCACTTCAGAAAAGAATTTAAGTGCAACTCCAAATCTCAAGTGCAATAAAGAAGAGAGAAAAAGGAATAGCATTCTCTTTGGAGCTTGTATCTCCAGGTGCGTAGTGCGTGCCAATCACGTGCGGCCAAGCCCCAATATTAACTTTTTTTTTCCAATGGGTAAAAAACATTCTCTAATTTTTTATTTTATTTTTTTTGACGAAATTATATAAAGAAAATTCGGTATTAATCCAAACTAAAAACCGTTTACCGACTATTCCCGGTACAATTTTCGTCCTTAAGGCCCCACCTTCGTTGCCTAATCCTCTCTATATATACGCCTCGCCCCTCAAACGCCCAAACCTGAATCTCCCGTCGCCAACTACCCACCACCAAAGTCTCACCGGAAAAAATGGCTCTCCTAACGCCCCCGGCGACTCCCGGCCGCGCCGCCGGTTCGGCGAAGCATCACGGCGCCGGTTTACTGGCCTCCGTCAACTCTCTCTGGCACCGCGCCACGAAGAAGCTGCAGGGGAACGGCGGCGGCGCGAGAACCAGCGGCGGTTGTTCCCCCAAATCGCCGCTAGCGAAGCCCAAGCAACTCCTGGCGACGATCAGCCTTCTGCGGCGGAAAAAGGCGACCAACGACGGTGTTCTCGACGGCGAGGACTTCGGCGACGGCGGGCTCTGGCAGCGCTCCATCCTGATGGGCGACAAGTGCCAACCTCCCGATTTCTCCGGCGTGATTTACTACGACAGCAACGGGAATCGCATGTCGGAGATGCCGATGAAATCGCCCCGCGCCAGCCCGCTTCCCGCTTATTTGCACTGCCCTTCCCCAAAACCATAGAGGGAGAGAGAAGATTTAGCTTCGCCGGCGATCAACACAAGTCGCCGGCGAGCGGCGTGCAGTCACCGTGTAACTTAGGTGCTTGGTCTGGGCGTAATCTAGCCATCTAGTTTATTTTATTTTATTTTATTTTCTCTTTTATCTTAGGGAGTTGATATATACTATGGTTTGCTTCCCTTTTTCTTAAACAAAAAAAAAAAAAGAAAAAAAAAATTAATTTTCTGTATATTTTGAATTTCGAAAGGAGTAGTTTGCGACTTGCGAGTAAATTTTCTGATTTTATTTATTTTCCCTTTATTTACAAAGAAAAAAATCAAAATTACAAATTTATGATCAGTTAAGTTTTTGTTTCAAATTCATCGAAAAAAAAGTAAATTCCATCAGTCAAACAACGTTAATTAAACTACAAACATTAAATTAAACTACACACATCAAATGAGACGAAATGAGTACTATATCATATACTTTATCATATTATTCTCACCAGGGCCGTCCCAATAAAAATCGAGGCCCTGTGCGATTTTTGAATTTGGGCCCCTTTTTATAGGAATATTTATTAATTTAGAATCAAGAGCATCCTAATTTCTTAGATCATATATGTCAAATAAAAACGAATCATTTGGTTTATCATTTGTAACCAACATCATCTAAACAATCATCAACATTCCTATATCATTTTATTGTCACCGTGATACTTATCATTGTTGTCCACACTATCATTTGAATTTTTTCAAGCCTCACAATCACCTTGATCTTTTTGGCAAATTATTGTGTGGACCATGGTCCACATAGCTGTGTGGATCATGACCATAAGGTACATTATTTTTGTACTGAAGGTACATTATTTTTGTACTGAAGATACATTATTTTATAGTACTATAAAATAATATACCTTGAAATAATGCACCTTCAGTACAAAAATAATGTACCTTCAATACAAAAATAATGTATCTTATGTTCATGGTCCACACAACTGTATGGACCATGGTCCATGCAATAATGATTGGATCTTTTTTATGAAGATTAATTATTAGCATCTAACAAATTTTCATTGGCATCATCTTTTTGCTCATCTATTTGAATTTTTTTTGTAATGATTTTTTTCAAAAGCTCCCTTTTGTGATTGAGTTATTTGCTCAATTCTTCTTTTATTTTAATGCCTCTCAAACCCAGATGAATATTTTTTTAGAAAACATAATTACAAAATTCTAGAAAAAAATTATTTAGAATCTTTATCAATAAATAATTTATCAAGAAACAAACTCTTGAATATATTATTCAATATTTAAAATTATTAAGCCAATAAGCCATACAAATAAATAATAATTGTGAAATAAATTAAATAATATGTACAATTAAGTATATAAATTTTAATTAATAATTACTAGATGTCTGATGGTGAAAGTACATTATTTATGCATGTAAAGTACATTATTTGAATACTAAAAATATATTATTTTATATACTTTCAAATAATGTACCTTCATTATACAAATAATGTACTTTTAGTATATTACAAATGTACATTATATTCATGGTACATACAATAATTTACCCATAATAATTTCATATTATATTGTATATAATTTTTTTAAAAAACAAATTTGGGACCAATTGTAAAAAAGAAAATAAAAAAAAAAATTATATGTATATATACTATACAGCAGGCAGTAGCCTGCTGTATAGTATATATACATATGATGTATTATACTATTATGGCCTATGGGGCCCCCAAAAATTGGGGGCCCTGTGCAATGGCCCTGGGCAAACATGCCCAGGGCCGGCCCTGATTCTCACCACACGATTCACTAAATCTAAACATGTCATTAATAAGAAATAATGTAAATTATGTTATTTTGTGGGATTGAAAACGGCACTTTTATCCCTTAATTGCTTTACTTCTTGAAATTTGGTCTATATAAGTTAATTTAAACAAACGTAGTCCCTAAATTATTCGTAATGTTGCATTTTTGGTCCTTAATATTATAAAATTGGCAAAATTCGTTAATTTCCTATCTGTATCCATGACCTCATTGTTTTGCATTAATATACTTAATTAGCTTGTCTTTGTCGAAAAAATTGTGAGTAAATCTTCTGATTTTATTTATTTCATCTTTATTAAAAACACACATACACACCATTACGGTAGACATCTTGCTTAAGTTTTGTTTTGAATTCAGTCATTCACCAATAATAATAATAATGAATGTTCACATGTTTAAAAGCAGAAATTTAGTTAATATTACTCTTTAAAATCAAGTCATTTATTAAAAAAAATCACTTTTTAAAATTAATTTCTAAACGTATCTTTATTGTATTAAATTTTATTGTTACATTTGATTATTAGTCAAATTTTTTTTTAAAAAAAAAAAAAATTCAGTGTGGGATCATTGGGTCAACCAGTTCATATATATAAAAATACAAAGTTTTTTTTTTTTTTTTTTTTTTTTTTTATAATTTTCAAATAATATAACGTAAAGTATGGAATTAATCATGGTCATCATTAATTTTACTTTCCATACTTGTCAATCCGTGTAATATATTTTAAAAGATTATTGTTATCATAGATTATATTAATCCCTTCTATAATATGCGACGTTATATATGTGTGTGATCATTTTAAGAGTTATGATAAATTCTCCTCTCTTTTATTTATTTATTTATTTTTTTAAATGGCTCTTAATTTGTAACTCTTTATTTGGTAATATGTGATTGATTTTTTAAATAATAGTATTTAATTAATAAATTATTTTAAAAAAACTTAAACGCAAGATGGGGTCAGTAGTCGATGATTAAAAATGATTTTATTGTCATGAACGTTATGATAAAATTAGAAAAAGAATATCATTATTCATTTTTAAAATACCTTCTATTGATGTGTCTCTTTTTTAAACTAAAAAAATTGAAGATATTTTTGTTAAAATACCTTCTATTAAATGGAACGTTGTAATTGGAATAAATTTTACTGATAATTAGTTTGAATATGAATTTGTAATATATTTCTTAAACTAATTACTTGTAAATTTATTCCAATTTTTTTTTGAATACTTATTCCAATAATAATAATAATAATAATAATAATAATAATAATAATAATAATTATTATTATTATTATTATTATTATTATTATTATTAATTATTATTAGTAGGTGGTTTTGCAAGTATATATCACGCACCTTAAGAGGTTTTTTTTTTTTTTTTTTTTTTTTTTTTTTTTTTTTTTTAACTAGTAGTTCTAGTTATACTATTAACTTGATTCACCTTATCTAAATAATCCAACTACTAAATTATACTACTAACTTGTGAACGTATTTGTTATTGGCACTGTCTTTGAATGATTTCATAGTCGCTTTTCGTTCTTTCATTGTTATATTGATAGCTCTTTTAACTCATGATTGGATGAAACTCTTTTTTCTTATTTGAATAGCGATTGAATGAAATTCTTAAAACTAAATAGAAGTTTTTAAAGAATTGGAGAAAATGACATTTTTGATTTTTTGGTCATTTAATTTTGGAAAAAGTGTCAATTAGCCCCCTAAGTATAGTTGATAGTGCAATTGAGCCGCCTAATTGAAAAAAGCTCTATTAAAGCCTTTTAAACCGGTAAAAAAGTGTAATTGAGTCCTAATGACTTATTTAGCAGGTTACTACTCTTTAGGTTGAAATTAAGTGTCAAATTTTATAATTTGGATCACATTTGATCCTGCAATCAAATTAATTTATAATTTAAAAATGATTTAAATAATTTTTAAATAAACAAATTTTAAGAAAAAAAAAAAGAAGCAAAATTCGAAGTTACCTTAATTGAAATGCATACAAACGCTCAAATTTTTGAGGAGAAGAGATCAACAACTGTGTAACATAGTGACTAACTTTTTGACAATGTGCCTCTCTTTCACTTCAATATCACCACTTTAGACCCTTTGGTTCTCTAACCAATCGGTGCAAATGTATTTTACATCTCATATTTTATCTCCCGACGATCTACATAATTTAATTCTAATCAAGTTTTTGATGCATTTGTTTTAATTTTTTTCAATATAATGTTTCCATATAATTAAAAAAATCTAATCTTTAAAATCTTTTTGAGCTTGTTTGGCTAATAACTTATCTGCTAATTTTTGACAAATGTGACCATCTTCAGTGGTTTGACTTTGTCAAACCGCTAAAGAAGCTGTTTGGTAATAATCAACTGTTTGTGCATTTTGCCCAAAACGCCCTTAATCCATCCATCAATCCATCCATTAATTAAAAAAAAATTATTGTTTAAACAGAGGCCTTAAGCTTCTTTAATAATGAATCCCGATGCTTCTTTTCTCCTGTCCATCCGATGTGGGAATCGGATGGGCAGGGATGAATAAGGGGGTGTTGAGCTCCCCTTTTAATGAGGGAGCTCAACACCATCTTCTTGATTTCTTTTCTTGTTACTGCTACTACTACTATTAATAATGTTCTTTTGTGTCTTTTACAAATTAATTGCTAACATTAAACAACTAATTTTACCAAACATCTTTTTACAAATCGCTAATACAATTCACTGGTCAAATCCGGTAACATAATCCGCTAACACAAATCGCTAATCACTAAACGCTAACCGCTGATTGCCAAACAAGGCCTTTGGTTTCATGCGAAGCAAAAAATAAAAAGTGCTTTTTGTGTGTGTGTGTGTGTGTGTTTTTTTTTTTTAATAGTGAAAATCTAAATAAAAAATTTATTTGCTTGGACAACTGGTATAAATAGAATACTGTAAAATCTTTTTCTAATTTTTGTTGTTATGTTGAATTTATTCGATATTAAATTTAAACCAATTAAGGGAATAAGAAAGGCTTGGTAAAGGTTTTGTTAGGTTTTAACATTTCTATCTAACCATTGATGAAAAGAACCACCAGGAGAACAATTGAAGGGTGAAAAGAGGATATACGAATAATTCAAGGATAAAAAATTTCATTTTTTCTAAGTTCTATAAAAATTTTGTTAAGTTTTAACTGTTCCATCTAGATATGGCCTTGTGGGTGAAAAGAGCCAAAAGCGGTTATGTGAAGAATTCAAGGACTGAATAATCTATTATGAAACAATTTTAGGATCATAACGTCAATTTTCCTTTATTTAATATGAACTTTATACCTTGCGGCAGCCAAACAAAGCTTTTCAACAAATTTTGAGTTGATTAATTAGTCGAGTTAGTTGTACCCTAAGGTCTTATTGTCAAATTTTTGGAACTATTATCATATATAGAGTAATTTTTCATGTACAACATATGTACATCTTTCATTTTTTTCCCTAATACTTGAAGAGTTGTCTATTTTTGCACATGTGTCATGTAGCCTTATTGTCTATCTGATAGGGATTATTTCCCGACCTATCGGACTCTATCCCGGTCTATTCTAAACCAACTGATCTACTCCATCCTTCTCTATCTTCACTCTTCTTGCTACACAATCACAACAAACCAAAGGCCTTCTTCATCTTTTCTGATTGGAAACCAGAGCTGGTTTCCGATTGAAAACCACCATCTGGTTTCCGACCGGAAATCATAGAGTAGATTCTCTGGTTTCCAGTTGGAAACCAGAGACTCTTTGCTGGGTCTCTAGTTTCCAGTTGGAAACCAGTTTTTTATTTTATTTTATTTATTTTATTTATTTTTATAATACTGACTAATTTATTTGATGATAATAATTAATAGAATGTTTGTAATTTTGATATAATTTTAATTTTTAGATTACAATTTTTTTTATTTTCTAGAAAATGAACCAAACACATAAAAACAGTTCCATGAAATGCAACCAAACATCGGAAAGGAAAACAATTTCTGAAAAATGACTCGTTTTCCCGAAAACATTTTCCAATAGTCATTTTCCTGCTTTCCAAGCGCACCTTAAATATAACGGATTTGATATCAATGAGTAATTCTACATGGACTCCCAAATTATACTCCCATATTTTCTATTTCCTATGACATAGCATGCTTTGATTGCTTAATTTAGTAGGGAGTCATGATGTTTATCCATTTTTTGTTTTCTTCCTCCAATCAAATTTGAACACAAGTGGGAGTAAAAGTTGAGGTAGGTTTTTGGGTGTCCATAAAGTATTTTTGGATATGAATCCTTATTCACTTATAATTAAATGTAAAAAATTCTAATTTCTTTTCCAGGTGTATAATGTCTACATCTACAAATCTAATAAGAGCAAATAAAGTTAGGTCCCTAACAGAAACTAAAAAAAATGTTGGTGTAATTGTTTGTTAAAATGAATAGTTCATATTATTTTGATTTTAATTTTTTTTCATACTTTGCCCTCTATTATATCATTTACTTTTCCTAAATACTTTTGCGTTCCGTTGGTATAAATTTTAGTAAAGGAATATTCTGTTAACTATTTATTATTCTTAACTTATTGATTGATTTTCATAAAGAAGATTTTAGGTTCGAACCTCATCTCAATTTTCAAAATTGACATAATTGTTGAACATACATAATGAATATGTTAGAGGCTTAGAGTGTATTAAAAAATACAATATAAAATTTAACATGAACAATTAATTAGAATTGTGCATTGGGCATTATTGATGAAATTGCAGTGAAGCACACAAGGGACTAGATCAAATCAAGAATTCATTTATGGCAAAAGTGGCATCAAGTGGAAGCATGAATCACGCCTAATAACTTGTAAAATTAGTAGGATTTTGTGTTGCAAAAGTTATGTTTGGGTATTATCTAGTGAGGGTGCTTCGCTCTAAAACTATTATTGCACCCATTAATCCAATATTTCTGTTTCGTGTCAGATTTATGAATTCTTGAAATATTTACTTGTATGAAAAATTTGATAATCTTGATCTTGCAGTGTAAAATGATACTTTGATAATTATAAGTACGTATATACTTTGATACATTGGGCATTGGACTATTCGCGTGTGTTTGCTAACTAGTACTACGTACTAAATATTTGAGCTGTGGTACGGTTTTTTTGTATTATTCCATTGTCAAAAAGATTATATTAAAAGGACAATAATTAATAGAATAACACCACTTTCTCTAAAATATAAATATAGAGATCAGAGTATCCTTTCCGGTCAACTTTTTTTTTTTGTTTTTGGTTTCTTTTTTTGTTGTTGAAAATATGATATCACTAAAAAAAAAAAAAAAGAAGAAGAATTAAGGAATAAGAGAAAGAACAATTCAACCACAGAAAAATACTAAGGGGCAGTGGGACACACTAATTAAAATACTAATAAAATACTATGACATGATATCCATACTATTGTGAGACAAATTTAGATTCGACATGAATTGCGTCTATAATGACCAAAATCAGAACTCTTTAATGTGACACATCTTTTATTAGCATGTAGTCTGCTTACCAACTCATTTAAGCTACTAGGTTAATTCACAAATACTTAATAAATATAAAATTATACTCAAATATGTAAATTTATATGCAAATAATATTTTTCAATAACAAGAATTATATTATTTTTCTTTACAAAAATTACTTTTTGAGTGGAAGGAACTCATCCATCTTTAACCAAATATCAATGGATTGATCATTGACCTTAGGCATGATGACTGTAAATCTGCAACCTTAAATTTTCAAGTTGGTTGTCTGATCTCACCTTAGAGGTGTCTAGTCACTATGTTTAATTTGGCGGTGTATATATATGAATTAATTAGAAGAGTTTGCATAATAACTCAATACAAAAATAACAAATAAATTAGTACAATGATAATATGTTACCGAGTAAATATTAAGATATAATTTTAGTACAATAATATAATAGTGACGAAGGCGGACTAGTTCAATAATATCCAGCAAAGCAGACTTTTTTCAGAGTAAGAAGAAAATGACACTTCCAAGTTGAATTTTTTGTAGTCAGCGTTGGGTGCTAAGTCAAATTAATTTCGAATGGGCAAACATGACCCAGTCAAGATACTCTCTTCTCTAGTCTATTCTTCTTTTTAAAATTTTTTTATCAGTTTACTTATATTTAGAAATTACTCCGTATGATATATTTATAGGGTAAGTGGAATTAGGTTGAAATAATTGAAAAAGAAAGCTATTTTTTTGTCCCAAATATTTTTTTTTACTATTTATCTTTTGACATGATAATAAAAAATAAATAAATTATATTCATGGTTACTCATAAATTAACCAACTTCACCGTGAATTAAAAAAATGAATCTACTTCTTACTTAACTAGTTTTACACCAGCATTGCACGATTGACTTAATACCCGATGTTTATATTTAAATAAGTAATTCAAAGTATATCAATACAAGCTAGATTATAAATGAGAAGTTCATTATAGATGATATTAAAATTAATGTTTAATTTAATTTGCACTTTTCAAAAAAAAAAAAAATCTAAATACTTATTGTACTTGGTATGGTATTAAACAGTAGATACTACGTTTGATTGGAAGGACTCTAAGTTTTGTTAATTCGTTTTTGAACAAGTTTGTCACTGTCTTCATCTTAATTCATTGCTTGTCTGATCCACTTCTTTTTTGTTCGTAGTGTCTCATGTATAATTTTTTATTGGTGCTAGTTTGCAAATTAAAAAAAAAGGACAAATTTGATCTAATTAGTTTTGTTACATTAAAGAAATAGATGCATGAAATTCCTAAGTTGATTCCCTTATACTAATATTATGAAATTAACCTCGTCATTTTGTAACCATTGTTCATCCTAGATGGATGGATCAAATAGGTTCACACTTATCACGAGAAACCTAGTTCACATTTGATTATGATTATATATATGAAACTTTAATGATATAAGTACAATTTTGTCCGATAAAAAGTAATAATACAATATTTGTAAAGTAATATACAATTGGACCATTATAGAAATACATACCAAAAATATTAATATCATAATGACATAAATCATTCACAATAATGCAAAAACATAATTAAAATATTGAGTCTTATTCTAAATAATCAAAAGAAGATTAATTGAACGAAAAAAAAAAGAGGAAAAAAACTTAACCTAGATTTGCTTTTAAAAAAATGCAAGAAAACAATTTTCAAGGTTCCTTATTTGTAATTTTTGATACACAACTTGAATGCTATGTATATAGTTTGGCTAATTAATTGACCAAAGTTCATGTTAGATTTTATATTATACTTTTTTAATACATTCTAACATATTCATAGTATATGTTTAACAATTATTTCAATTCTGATTGGATAGGTTTCGAACCGCAAAGACCTTATGGAAATCAATGAGTAAGTTACGAATAATAAATAGTTAACAGAATATTTCATTTTTTTTTGCTGTAATTTTTTGTTTTTTGAAAAGAAAAGAAATGTATTAAAATTTAAGTAATCGAGAACACGAGTTGAATACAATTAGGAATAGAAGTAAAAGTAACATAAGGATCGGCATGTGATTCTGCCGCCTTAGCAAGGGTGTAGACAAGCAAATTCGCTGATCGCCAAATAAAATGAAAGGATATTTGTTTCAAAGTGTATAGCTAAATTGCAACAGTTATTATTCTTTTACTGAAGTGTTCACTAACGGAATGTGAGAGTATTTATGAAAAGTAACTAATATAATAGAGGGTAAAGTAGGGCTAATTTTGTTCTTTTAATTTTTAAAATAATAATAAAAATATTAAAATCAAAATAATATGAACCATTAATTTCAATAAACAATTAGATCAACATTTTTTTAATTTTCGTTATAGGGCTAATTTTATTGACTCTTATAAATTTAGTATTAGTAGATAACAACAACAAAAAAAAAAAAATCAAATATTGTAATATTAGGGGATCAATGTTCAAAAGTAAATTTAGAAGGGAAATATAATGTAATGTCACTTGTCCCACTTGATACAACATATTCTTAGCACCACCAAAAAGGTGGACTATATTAATAAATTAGAAAAAGCCTCTACTAAAATCAATCTCGAATTTTTTTTTATCCTTACATAACATTATATATAAGACATAAAATAACAATTATTTTATTTCGGCAAAAACTTGTGTGAGACCGTCTCACCATGAGACGAGTCGGGTCGGGTCAAGATGCTAATGTGACACTTATATGCACAAATGTCATACTTATATGCTCAAATGTAATACTAATCAGGAATAAAATTTTTGTTACTTATAAGGATAATGTAATACTTTTAAGGGAAAATAAAATACTTTTACATTTCGATTTAAAAGTATTACATTTTTCCACAAAATTATTATATTTGCCCTTATAAGTAAGGGGCACTTGTCAACATTACTTATTATGAAAAATGTATTACTTTTTCTCTAATAAGTAACAAAAATTGTATTCTTGTTATATTTGAGCATATAAGTATGACATTTGCATGGTACCTTGACCCGACCCGACCCGTCTCACGAATAAGGATCCATGAGACGGTCTCACACAAGTGTGACCCTTTTATTTCGTCTCACGAATAAGGATCCGTGAGCTTTTTATTTCATTTGCTATTTATGAATCAATTGATACCATTACGACCTAATAAAGAGCATGCAACAACCAAATTTTAGGTTCGGAAATTCCTGAAAAATGGAAAATAATAATTTGACTTGCACCCCTACGCATAAGAGAGAGTCTCTATGCTATACAAGTCAATATGCCTTGAAAATGCTCTTGTATAAATATTTGTGCAAACTCGCTTTTTTAACCAATGTGGGACAAAAGCTACTTTAAAGCTTTTCAGCATTTAATTTCCATCTCAAATAGGTCTACTTTGAGAACCAATTTTTCATTCATCCATTATCGATTTTGAGCGTACAATATATCAATCTCTTCGTCTAATTACGAAGAACCCGAATCCACGTTGACCCGACACAAATCATAAGTGGACTCCACATATATTTGTACAACAAAATAGCCACTTAAAATGTTATTTTGTACTATTTTTCCAACAATAATAAAATAATTCAATATACTAATGTACCATGCATCATAAGAGTTGATTTCTGGATCTTGACCACACCCATGGGGCCATGGGGGCACCCATGGTTGTTAAAGTTGCATTCTGATCTTGCCTCCATGGCTTGTACTACACTTGTAATGGTGCCATGGTTGTTAGGGACTACATACTTTAAAGTTTAATTTTCTTGGATTCTCTTGCTATTCTGGATATTGGGTGTTAGGAAAACACATGGTAATTAAACAAAGAAACAAATCACTTTATATATGTGTGTGCATCACATATACTTTCTTACCATTTTCTAATTTTCATGTATAAGCAACCTATGTGAGGTATGTCTCCCATAAAACTTGTGTGTGATATACAAAAAGCTGACAAATTACTCATATTGCATCGAGATAATTCAACAAGAAGAAAAGATAATTCAACAAGAAGAAAAAAAGTTAGGGAAATATTTTCAAAACTTCCATTACCAACCTCTCATAAAGAAAGACAATAATTTATATAAACCAATTTTATATAAAATTTTCACAAAGTAAACCAATTTTATGTAAAGTTCTCAAAGAGTATACGGTAACTATTTTGCACAAACTCCCGCAAGGTCTAACAATTTTGCATTAATTCTTCAAGAATATATAAAGTTTCTACAAAGTAAACTAATTTTATGTAAAGTTCCCAAAGAGTATACGGTAACTATTTTGCACAAACTCGCGCAAGGTCTAACAATTTTGCATTAATTCTTCAGGAATATATATTAATATCATATGCTTTCAAAAAATATAATATATCAATATCATATACTAAGACCCAATGAATTCCAAAAGGATTAAGGCCCAGAAGAATAACTCTGCTCACCAAATGACCAACTTACATTCTTGATCAACACATAATAAAAATTTATACCAACCTTTTCAAAAAAAAAAAATTTCTACCAACCGAAATAATATTTTACTACACAACATCAAAATATTATTTAAATTCTTAATAACCGCTATTGAAATTTTAAATACTCATTACTATAAATATAAATCTCTAACAGTGGGTCATGATAGCCAAAGACCTTGTGGTCTAGTGGCACCCGGTGTCTTGGTTTACACTCCACATGGATAATGGGAGTGAGTTTGAGCTTCAGTGGAGACAACTTCGTGCTTCTGTAGGTTGAGAAAGTAGCTATGAACAGATACTACATTTCAGCTAGCTATGAACAGATGAACAGATACTACATTGTAACAAAGTCAGTAGTATTAAAAAAAAAAAAAACAGTGGGTCTTGATATGACTCTTCAAAGTTGATATTTTTCACTTCCATAACCTTTCATGACCATCGGAGCACGTTAATGTATGCTTTTATTAATTTTCCTGAAGGGTTACTCTACTGATCTGTTGAGAGTTCTACTTTGCTGCTTCAGTAATTTACTACCCTTCACTTTGCTGATTCTCATGGAAATATACTGACTTGCTTTGAAGATAATTACATCTACTTTTCTAACTACTATATTGATTTTAAATAACTTGTTCTTTTGGTTTTGCGGTTTTGCGAAATAAAGCATAAAATCAGAATTTGAAGGGAGGTAATAAAATATACTAGCATACATTAATATTATATGAATTATCAAAATCTGATATGCTCAGAGTAATTATCAAATGAGACCACTTCTTCCCATGAGATCGACCTTTTATATATCCACATAAGTTACTATACGGACGCAACTGTGAAATGGTTAATCCTTGCCTTCCTTGAATTGGTCTGCTCTTGAATTGATGTATCTCCATCCAGGATGATGATCAAAAAATATGAAGACCAAAATCTTGATAAATATGGGCGCGTGCGTGCGCACACACGACGTCTTTTTTTTCCTGGCAAAGACCTTGTCTCTTGCAGACCCATGGTTGGGTTTTACGCAAGAAGACGAATTATAAAAGTGATAAAAGAAAAGAAATAATTGGTGGTTTAATTAGTGAAGAGCTGTCTTAGAGAAAAGAATCAATTAGGATGTGTAATGAGAGGAGAATTGATTATTAGATATTAGTAGAAGAAAATTATGTATATTATAGGTGCTAATTAATAATATACTCCGTAGTATGAATAGATCCATTGCATATGAATAATATAATGAGAAGACATAAATATAAGACATAATATATTATAGGCAGTACAATTTCTTGTTTTGTATACTAATCGATAAAACAAGCTAGCATAAAAGTCACTAGTCAGTATATCAGAAAACAAAACTAAAATGGGATCCAATAAGTAATAAAGTAAAAGGAATGTTCAATCCCCAAGAGAGGGTGAGCGAGTGAGTACAGTTGTAGCTGCTGCAGGTTTTGATAACAGCTTCTTAATTTAATTTGCTTCTTCAACATTCCCAGATGGTTGAGCTTCTAATGCTGATAATTTGATGGTTTGATGTTCTCTTCAGCCATTGAGTTCTGCAAGTATTTAGAATTTAGATAGATGAAGGTGAGCCCACAAATCTGGGGTAAATGGAAACTTTCTTAACACTTTGTCCATAGATCCAATAATAGATGCAGCTCGTCTGCATGGGTAGTTCAATTGGCTGGAGAGGAGAAATTTGTCGAGATCAAAGAACAAATCTCACCAGAAATGAGGGGCAATTATGGGCAATGAACGAAAAGTTTAGCCTCTGCTACTCAGTTAAGTTACCATATTATTATTTATCCCTCCACAAACTGTCAGGCCGGGGTATGGGAGCGTCTAGGGTGACCATTCCATCTTTTTGTCACAGGATTAGAAGCAGCTTGCTTGGGGCAACCCTAACTGAGATGGTCTCGTTATTGACTTGGTAACCATAAGGTTACAAGTTCAATCTCCAAGGTCACAAGAATACAGGCAGCTTGGGGCACCTAACTAAGATAGTCTGGTTCTGGTTATTGACTTGGTAACCACAAGGTTACAAGTTCGACCCCAAGGTCACAAGAATACAGGCAGCTTGGGGCACCTAACTAAGATGGTCTAGTTCTGGTTATTGACTTGATAAACACAAGGTTACAAGTTCGACCCAAGGTCACAAGAATAGAGGCAGTTTGGGGCAACTCTAATTAAGATAGTCTGGTTATTGACTTGGTAACCACAAGGTTACAAGTTCTACCCGCAACAGGAACGGTCTAGTGGCCTCCTTTGTTTGATCCTAATATCCTATATCACCTAGTTTATATTATCTCTAGTGGTTTTTGCTGGTTAGGGTAAAGAATAGAGGGTTTGTTTAGTTACCGAAACTGGAACAACACTGAGATTGTCAGCAGTAGTTTCCGAAGCAGAACCCATTATCACTCCAGAAAGAACACCCTGAGCATAATTTGGTGTGAGAGGTCCAGGGACAGGTGAAAACCCAGATTGTGGAGTAGCAAACTGTCCAGGAAGCAAATCTGAGGGCAAGACAAACTTTCTTGACACCTTGTTCAGCAGAGATGTACTAGGGACAGGTAGTAATCCAGGAATAGAAGCAGCAGCAGCTTCTTTAGTAAACTGCTGATTAGGTGCTTTAACAGCACTAGTAGATGCCAACAAGCCAGTATGCATCGGTGGGGGAAGTGAATCGCGAGACTATAAAAATTATAGAAAAAAACATCATCAGAACTCGGCATATATAACGCGCTTTTAGCCTCTCAGTTTCATCAAATAAAAGCGTATAGTACCTCGATTATGGCGGGATCATCAAGCAGAGATGGGACACTTGGTGGAGAAGACGGTGAAGATATAACGCGCACATCCTGCAAAACCACCAGAACAATATCATGGGATTGGCTCTGATATAACAAATCGAAGCATGTGCTCCATCTTAACTAAAAGGTCTAAGCTGATAGTTGGATCGCACATTTATATTTATATATTATATATATGCTCAACAATTGCAATGCTCACCTTGATATCATTGCCATCGAAAACCACGTAGTCGTAGATTTTGTCGCTTGGAGAAACGACAAAAACAGGCCTTCGTCCCTCGGTTCCAAAAGATTTCACTGCAGCATGTACAAATGAAGAACATGATTGGAGTACTAGGTAAAATAAGTTGATAATTATAAGGAGTTGGAAATTAACTCAACTTAAAGTCTTAAACAACTAAATCCTCTATTCTTTCCTTTCGTGGAAGCATCTAATTCAAGTGGGCAATCGAAACTTTATAAAGAAAGCAATTGATCAAACAATGAAGTTCAGATCACTCTCTAGTTTGATATCTATAAGGGAAACTCGCAACCACTATCCGATGATATGTACTGGATAAATCTCGCCCTTGTTACCCTAGCCAGCAAAGGATCAAAAGGAGGTAAACCAGCCTAGGTTTTTTCATAGCTGACCAACACATATCTAGGAGGTTAATAGGTCGCTCCAGTTGGGAATTCAATTTGCAAAGTAATCCTCACAAGAGAAACCTGCAAAGTGAACCTAAAAGAGCTGCATATGTCATAGTAAATGCCATAGTATTAACAATAGGCAAAGATGATCATGAATGCAACATACTTTCTACATCAAAGGAAATAGACCATACTCCTAACAATATATGAATTTGGAAATTTTTGAATAGGAAACTTTGGCCAAAACTCAATATTCAGCAGTGAAAAGCATTTAATCATTCATAAGGTAATGAGTCAAATAGGCAACCTGGTTGAGTTTAGAACTAAAAATCGTTTAAGAAAGAAAATAATTATATTATTAAGTTTGAACTTAATCGTGTTCCTTGTAGCTCGCACACTAGAGATCAATGGAGGTGATAAATCGAGAGATGTGCCACAATTGGTTTATAAGCTCATAAATGCCTATAAACTAGTGTCACAACAATGCCAAATCCAATTATAATTATATTATTAAAAGTATTCCACGTGGCATTCAAATTAAAACTCTTCCACTACGGTTATTAACCTAAGCAACTAATCTTTTTAGATTTATCAAACTTACCGCTCACAATATTAAAAATACTATCCAAGGACCTTGTAGTCCCGTGGCATCAAACCCTTCCTTTTATACGGGAGGTGGAGTCAATATTGACTCTTGTGCTTCAATAGGTGGAGTTATGAACAGATACTGCATTGTAATAGAGTTAGTAGTATTAAAAATACTAGTTAAACTTGGTAGAATTTTTTTGGTCCTCAATATAATTCTTAGTTTTATATTTCTATTCCTTTCTTAATTAAAATTATGTTTAGAGTTACAATTTTTCTATTTGCACATTGACTCGCATTCTATATATTTTGATGAGTTAATTTTAAGATTCTTTAAAATATATGTATATATATAGCCATATAGGTAATAGATAACAAAATTTGAGTGGTGTAAATTAACCCCACTAGAAATAAAATAGCTCTACCTATAGATTCAATCATTGAGAAACCTAAAAAAAATTTCATCCCTGCATCCATCCATAGAAGACATTGGTGACTTGCACACAAGTGGAAAATAGGATGAAATCGGCTTCTCTAGCAACTTTTCAATTATGATGCCCTTCACTGCAATTTTTAGTCATACACAATATAACAACTCCTTGCATATTTCAGTATTGTTATTATGTATATTTATTTATTATTTAATTTTGTATATCTTAGTATTTTTGAAATAATTTTAAATTTTTTCAACAAATGCAATAAATTTTAATATTAATTTAAATTATGAAAAATATATATTGAGGATGATAATAAGAATTGATATAATTAAGTATATTAACTCTTTGAGAATTCCAATATGACTACAAAACATTATAACATAAAAAAATTTTAAAATCTTTTGAGAATTCAAATATGATTACAAATACTAAAACATTTTAAAAAAAAAAAAAAGTTTTGAAAAAAAATAAGAGAAAAATTATAGAACTAGAGTAAATTTTGTATTTTTGTTGCTTTGATAATTTGATTCCATCATTGATCATTTAAAATGTAAAAAATTAAATCATTTTAGTGCATGAATAACTAGGAAAAGCTAAAATTTAAACAATAAACATATGCATGAGTGTGTATTTTATATTTTATCAATCATTGATGGTTTTATCAAGTAAAAACATCTTAGGAGATTTGTTTTGGTAGAATATTCAAGTCATTAGAAGTATTTTAAGAATATTTTATATAGTCAAATCCCCTCTATTGTATAAACAAATCCTATAGGTTCATTAATAAGGCGAATGCTATATGTAGATGTGAATAATAATGCCAATATTATATCCTTTCAAAAAAATATAAAGCCAATACATCATTTTTAAATTACCATTGAAATTTGTGAAAATGTAGAAAAATGTTATGTAAATCACCTTTGACGAAGTAAAGAATAGATCAAATGTTATGTAAAAAAGTAAGCGTTATTTTGAATTGTTCCGTATAACCCTACTTTTATAAATTTTGATAAGATCAATTTTAAAATTTTTACAAAAATATATACATAGATAATAAGAAACAAAATATTAGTGGAGTCAAGTGACTTATTTGGAAATAAGATTATTCTGCTCCTAACCACATAATAATAACAATAAGCCAAGATAATATGCATTGATCATAGCAGCCGCCTCTATCATCTCTCAGAAACTCAACTCTGATCTTTTATTTCGTCACTCACAACTTTTTCTTATCTTTTATCTTGGCACTCACAACTTTTTATTTTAAGAGTTTTAAATGTAACAAAGCACTCCTTACAAAATTGGAACATAAAATCCTTCTACAAGCTAGGGTCTTAATGAAATCTTTAATCAACCTCCTATAAAATTTGACATGACCTAACAAAACTCTTTAAGCATTTGACACCGAATGAGGTGGTAGAACTTGGAAGGCCATCTATCACCTAAGTTTTAGTCCTAACTCAAATCCACTAATACACTTTATGGTCTAGTAATATCCTTACACTTTATAGATATAATTCATCAATGTATTCAAGCACTTATTTTTTTTTATCTCAGAAATCTAATCCACATTTTCACTAGCTCTCTAATTTATGTCATTTCTTAATCTCCACCGGTCCAAGCAATTTCTTCAAGTTTTTATATTTGTAGTTTTAATGCAAGTAATCTTACTTTAAATCCTTCACAAATTAGTATATTCACCATTATTTTTTTCTCAGTAGATTAAAACTTAAAAAACTTTTCTATAAAATCACATACAATGAAAATTAATCATATATAAATTATTTTATATATATCTATATACACACAAACACATATATGTATGAATATATATAAATATATAACTACTAAAGAAGATAAACTAGGCACAAAAACTTGCGTAATCAAAAATTGTTTTTCTTTGCTATAATTGTAACCAGTGAACAGTGAAAGCCATACAAAGCCAAATAGTGGATGTGTGTTTCTTTCGATAGCTATAGTCTATAGATACAAATTTATAACCACAAAATTACAAGTTTGAATTCCAGCTCTCTTATTAGTTTAATCAGTAATTTAGACTGGTTTATCTCTTGACACCCTCAAATAGTGACTGTGGGTTTCATTCGTCGCCTAAAAACACAGAAGCACAAAAACATAGAAATGAAAAGGAAGAAGCTAAGGAGAAGAGCAAAACGTACCATTCTGAAGGGCTATGGTGCATTCGTGAGCGTCGACGTGAAGCATAGAGCCTTCATATCGCATACCAGACTTTGTTGTTAAGCTTATGAGACTACCAACTTGAATGGCCGCCATTGAACGTCAGCTCTACAGCAGAAAATGAGGAAATTAAGAAAGAAAGTAACGGCCGCGGGTCGGTGGAATGGTCTACGTGTTGTCACCTTGCCCGGCCCCGTAAATGAGAAATAATACTATTTCAATATAATCTTGGATCATCTTTTCTATATTTAGACTGAATTTTTATATGCTGTATCCATGTAAATAAGTATATTATTTATTCATCAATTCATTATACAAACACACATCAAATAATAACAAATTTTACTTTAAAATAAAATTTAGTCTATATAAATAATAGTCCAGGGGTAATGTATTAATATGAAATGTCCAATTTAAACTATATACAACTGATTAAGTAATTTATACCAATAAGACTCCATATTTAATATGTGCAAAAGAGGAAAAAGATAATTTAAGCATTAACATTTTAGTAAGTAAATTATACCAAAATATACTAGCATAGCATATTTTCGATGGTATTTGTTAGCAGTGTTTAAAAGCTTATTTAATTATTACACTTTTAATAATAAGAGTATTAATTTGACAAGATTAATTGAATCGAGACTATTTTAGAAAAAAAAAATTTGCTATCACATTTTCAATGGTATTTATTAGCGGTGCTAAAAAGTTTATTTAATTATTAGTTATTACATTTTTTATTAATAAGAGTATTAAATGGACAAGATTAATTGTATCGAGATTATTTTAGAATAGTATTTTATATTAAAAAAATACTACCATATTTTCAATGGTATTTATTAGCTGGGCAAAAAAGCTTATTTAATTATTACTTTTTTTATAATAATAAGAGTATTAAATAGTCAAGGTTAATAGTATCGAGATTATTTAGAGTAGTATTTAAATCGTTATCATTTTACCTACTAACTTTAATCATATGGATCCTATTATTTACCTCATTATCACTTGTGTAATTATCACTCTCACTTACTTTCCTTCACTACAGTCTATTTACATGTAAATCTCACTAATTTCACATATTTACCTACTCAAGCATTATATATGTATTTAAAAAAAAAAGTAATACTACACATAATTACATTTTTTATTTGAATTTTTAATCCTTATTGATGTGCATGATTTGATTATATTACAAAAAGAAGTAGGTCATATATTTTTATTTTTCTCATATTTTTTCCTAATAAAATAAGAGCATATAACAAGAATTTAATTAATTGACCAAAAATACACTTTTTCTTATACGAATTTATATTACCATTACTCTCACCTACACACAATCACCATCACAAAATAGTACTATCATTACCATCACTGTTTATTACTTTTCTCGTAGTATGGTTTAAACTTGACACAAATTATTGTTAGACGGCAGAGTATGGTCCACACCTGGACCATAATAAAATGTACATTTTTAATGTATTAAATGTACATTATTTTTGTATTGAATGTACATTATTTTTATACCGTACACAAATAATGTATATTCCCTTAATACAATGTACATTATTTTTATATTGAATTTACATTATTTGATATAGTATGATCCACACAACTGTATAATGATTGATGATAATCTGGGCCAGCAGTGATGGTAATTTAGGATCCAGCTACCCTGAGAAGCATTCCCCAAATAAGAATTGTGGTATAATTTAGGTAAGAGTTAATTTTATTTTTGGTCCTAGATTTATATGTATGTGATATTTCACTTTTAGTCATTTTTTATTAGAAAACTCACTTTTAGTCCTAGTATTATTGTAACATGACCATTTTTTGTCCTCTATCAACAAAAAAGTTTAAATGTCGTTAAATACAAGGATATTTTTGTCATCAATTATGGATTTAAAAAAAAACATTAAAAAATATAGTGGGCAACATATTTTGTATAAAAAAGATCTAAATGTGATTGTATTTAATGATATTTCAACGATTTTGTTGACAGAAGACCAAAAATGATCATGTCACAATAATGACAGGACTAAATAAGAATATTCTGATAAAAAAGGGGACTAAAAGTGGATTGTCATCTATAAATCTAGGACCAAAAATAAAATTAACTCATTTAGGTAATTGAAATTAGACAATCCAATGAACAGATACTATAATGTAATAAGGTCAGTTGTATTTAAAAAAATTAGACAATCCAAGGTTGTGATCAAATCATCCTAATGTACTAATGCTGATTAAGGAAGATATTAATACAGGTTCAAATGTTCAATAGACTAAAAATATTTTCATTTTTTAGTATTTCGTAGACAGTTAGAAACTAATCTTTTTCTATTTGGCTGAAAGTCAAAAAATTATATTTTAATTTTGTTTGGTTATTTTTTAAAAAATAAAAATAAATCTATCACTAACTTATTTCTTATAAAATATTGCTTATTTAATAATGATTACTTTTATTTATATTAAAGTAAAATTTATAACAGTTATAAAAATTAATAATAATTATAACAAAAAATGTAAATAAATGATTTTTGAATTCTAGCTTATTATAATAAAAATAAATACATAAATTATAAATATAATAATTCTAAATTAAAGAAATTGAAGAAAAAATTATTGTTTTGGGATGTGAGCTGAGTGGGGTTGGGATGAGATTTTTATTGTGTGACTCGGTCTAGTTCAACTCATATTTAGTTTGATATTGATAAATGTAATGACTTTAATTTGAACAAAAGAAATTGAAGAAAAAAGTATTTTTCTTTTTTTGAGGGTTGTGGGTTGAATTGAAATTTTTATTGTTTTGTCCAATCTAGTCCAATTCATATTTTAATTGACCATGATAAATGTCTAAACTAAGAAATTGAAAAAAAAATATTCTCTTCTTTTTAGAAATTCCTCTTGCGATGATTTTTCGGTGTATTATCGTCAGTCTCTAGCCGAAGCTCTGATGAAGCTTTGAGTCGACGGTGTCCTTGGTCGCCCTCTGGAGACTCTCACCAAATTCGAACAGGTTCCCTAGCCCCCTTTATTTTTTTCCCTTTACTTTTTTATTTTAGGTTTTCTCTCTCCGTTCTCTCTCGTTTGTGTTTCTTAGGGGGTGTTTGGTTGGGTGTAGTTTGGGGGGAATTGAAATTCATTGAATTGTAATTCAATGAATCTTCAAATTACATTGTTTGGTTGGAGGGAATTGCAATTCCGCGGAATTGCAATTCCCTCCAAATGATGAATTGCAATTCATGGGGTACCCCCCATGAATTGCAATTCAATGGAGAGGAGGGCAATTTTGTTGGTGTAAAGACAATTTTGCCCCTCCTCCCATACCCTTTGTTTTTTGTTTTTTTTTTAAATTTTATAAATTTAAAAGAATTATTATTATTAATATTATTATTATTATTTAAAGAATTATTATTATTTTGAAAGATTATTATTATTATTATTATTATTATTTAAAGAATTATTATTATTTTAAAAGATTATTATTATTATTATTATTATTATTATTATTATTATTATTATTATTATTATTATTACTCTACTACAACTACAACTACAACACATACTACAACATAAGGGCATTTTAGTCATTTTATCATTTTTTACCTTTCAAGTATTTGTACTCCTATTCCTGCGTACCAAACACTGTAATTGCAATTCCTACCTTATTCATTGAATTGCAATTCCACCGAATTACAATTCTTTTCCCCCCTAATTCCCTCCTCCCAACCAAACGCACTGTTAGGTGTAGTTTGTAGTCTGCCCAGTGGCCGTGTATTTCTGTCGGCGTGGTCTCTTTATCCTTTAATATTTCTTTTCATTTTCTGTGGCTTTAAAATCCGTGCAGATCGAAGTCCTTAGTGACTTTGGTTTTGCTTTGGAGTTTGCCAATGGTACAGGCTGTCTCCCACTTCTCCCTTGTAAAGCTTGAGTGGCTGTGGAAAGTAGTTCAGAGTGTGGAAAGCCTATTAGTGACTTTGAGGTTCCCAAAGCCAACTCGGTCCTTGTTATTGTTTTTGTTATTCCACGTCGTTCTGTTGTTTCTATGATATGTCTTCTTATTGTCTTTGTCACAAGATGAGTTTTCCTCCATACCTTTTAGTGGGTGTTGTTGTTCTGTTTTTGTCAACAGTGGAAGTTGGATATGTTCTTAGAGATGAAAATAAAGCCTTCATTGCAGCTAAAGGGCGGAGTTCAGTGGAGAGGAATCCCTCACCAAGGCAAGCTGAAGCTGTGGCGGTTAGAGAATATCTTGTTAAATCAAACTCTCTACTAGTAGGTCAAGGCTTGTACTTAGTAAGTGGAGCTTTTTATTTTCATCTTAATCTTACAGATATCAAAAGCTTAGTGGTGTTTTCTCTCATGTAAGTTTATCTTTCGTTAAGCGATTTACGATCTGGACAACTCATATGATTATTAGGCAATCCGTTTATACGTCAAATTGTATGGAGTGGTTTTCTAACTCTATCTTATCTTATGTAATATTTTATCAATGGAAATGAATTTATATTGTGTTCCAAAAAATATAGTTTAAACTTTTGGGTTATGAGCTAGGTCGGGCTAAGACTTTTATTTTTTGACCCAACACAACCAAACTCATATTTTAACTCGATTAACTAATCCAATTCAAATAACAATTAGACTAATATCGGGCATTCGGGCCAACTTGCCTATTAGCAATTGTTATGTCGTGGACCCTGATCCACTACACATAATTTGACTTTATAATGTACAGAATTAATGTTCATTAATGTACATAATTCATGTTCATAATACACATATACATAAACACGATATAATAAGCATGAATTCTGTGTATTATGAACATGAATTCTGTGTATTCATTTTCATTATACAGTGTTTATGTGTATGCGTATTATGAACATGAATTATGTGCATTCTGAAGTCAAATTCTGTGTATTGGATCATGGTCCACAATTATATGTATGTGTATTACTAAGATGAATTCTGTGCATTATGAACATGAATTCTATACATTATGAACATGAATTTTATACATTATGAAGTCAAATTCTGTGTATTGAACCAGAGTCTATAGTGCATTGTGGACCACACTATAAATTGTGGCCTATCAGCCTATTTGATATTTAACACCATTTAGAGGGAGAGGAAGAGAGAGATTAAATATGAGTGTATATACATATGCATTGTATGTGTGTATGCATAGGGGAACCAAATTAAACGCACGTCCTATAATCAAGCTTAAATGGTTGGTTGATATGACTACTCGTTTACTTTCAACAATTACGTTTGGTCATGCCATGGCCAAAACCCAAACACTCAATCACCGGCAGCCACCTCTCTCGTCGTGAACCGCCACCACCGTTTCGCATGCCGCATGAACAAAGTCTTCCCATTTCCAACATAAACAACAATGTGACTCTTTTTCTCCTTTATTTCCCTTTCTTTTTCTTGTGTTTCTGTAAATTAACGGTCCGCTATTTTCATGGCAGACATCGTGAAACAAATCCTAGCGAAGCCCATACAACTGGCGGACCTGGTGACGAAAAACTCTGATGAAGTCAGCTCCTTCCGGCAGGACTGCTATGAGATCAAAGTGAAAACGGAGAAGCTGGCGGCGCTTCTCCGGCAGGCGACGCGTGCGAGCGGCGATTTGTACGAGCGGCCCACGCGCCGGATAATTGAGGATACGGAGCATGTTCTCGATAAGGCGCTAGGGTTGATCCTGAAGTGCCGCGCGAGCGGGTTGAGCAAGGTGTTCACCATCATCCCCGCCGTCGCGTTCCGGAAAACCACTGTCTAGCTGGAGAATTCGATCAGCGACGTCTCGTGGCTGCTGCGTGTGTCCACGTCGGCGGACGACGAGTACATTGGTTTTCCTTCGATCGCCACCAACGAGCCGATCCTCTGCCTGATTTGGGAACAGATCGCGATCCTGTGCTCTGGATCCTTGGAGGAGCGCGCCGACGCCGCGGCTTCCCTGGTTTCTCTCGCCCGCGACAACGATCGGTACGGAAAACTAATCATCGAGGAAGGCGGCGTGTCGCATCTCTTGAAGCTCGCGAAAGATGGGCGATTGGAAGGGCAAGAGAACGCGTCGAGAGCGGTAGGGCTACTCGGCCGGGATCCTAAAAGCGTAGAATAGTACTGTCAAAGCGGGCCGGCCCGCCCCATTAGGCCCGCCCCACCGCGGGCCTATCTCCTGGCGGGCTTTTGCGGGCCGGCCCATTAGGCCCGCGGGCTAGGATTCATGTAACCCTAGCCCGCCCCGTGCGGGTTGGCGGGCCCCGCGGGCCGGCCCGCGGGCTTTTTATATTTTTATTATTATTTTACTTTCATGTTAAATTAAGTAACATACTAGATTACTAACTTATCTAATAAATAAATAAATAAATTTATATATCTATATATATATATATATATATATATATATATATATATATATAAACAGTACGTAACACACAGTATTAATTCAAATAGGATTTGGATTTGAATTAGTACTGTGTCACTGTGTGTTACTGTTTATATATATATATATATATATATATATATATATATATATATATATATATATATATATATATATATATATATGTATATTTCTATATTTATTTATTTTTTAATTAATTTGTGCTTGACCCGCGGGCCGGCCCGCGACCCGCGCGGGCTAACCCGCGCGGGTTGCGGGTCAATTTCGGCCCGCCCCGTTAGGCCCGCATTTTCGCGGGCCTAAGTTTTCTTGACCCTAACCCGCCCCACTGCGGGGCGGGTGCGGGCCGGCCCGCGGGCTTCAGCCCATTTTGACAGTACTAGCGTAGAACATATCGTGAATGCGGGTGTCTGCCAGGTGTTTGCGAAAATTCTCAAAGAAGGGCATATGAAGGTTCAGGTCGTGGTGGCCTGGGCTATAGCTGAATTATCGGCTAATTACCCTAAATGCCAAGACCATTTCGCCCAAACCAACACTATCCGCTTACTAGTTAGCCATCTCGCCTTTGAAACCATTCAAGAACACAACAAATACACCATCCCTACCAAACACCAAATGTCAATTCACACAGTTGTGATGTCCAATTCGAATCCTAATGCACAAGAATCCGAATCCAATATTCCTCACCCGTTGAGTAATGGAATAGGGAAGCAAATACACAATGTGATGACAGACACATTGGCCATGAAATCATCTAATTTAGCCCCACAGGGTAATCTGCCTAATGAAGTTATTGCCAATGCCAAGGCCAAGGCCAATAACCCGAACAGCACCAAGATAGCGAGGCAGCGTCAGGTTGCGTTTGCAGGCTCGAGCATTAAGGGCAGGGAGTACGAAGACCCTGAAATGAAAGCCGAGATGAAAGCCATGTCGGCCCGAGCTCTCAGTTATCTCTGCGCGCATAATTTCACAGTCTGCATCTCTGTTACGGAGTCTAGAGCCCTTCTGTGTTTCTCGATTTTGCTAGAGAAGGGAGTTGACGACGTCCAATACTACTCCGCCATGGCGCTGATGGAGATCACATCCGTGGCCGAGCAGCACTCAGACTTGCGCCGCTCTGCTTCCAAGCCAAACGCCCCGGCTGCCAAGGCCGTGGTGGATCAGTTCTTGAAAATCATCGAGAAAGCCAACTCAAACCTCCTGATCCCCAGCATTAGGTCTATTGGGAACTTAGCCAGGACTTTTCGAGCCACGGAGACAAGAATCATCGGCCTGTTGGTACCCCTCCTCGAGGACAGGGAACCCGAGGTGATTAGCGAGGCAGCCATCGCGCTAAACAAGTTCGCTTGCAACGATAACTTCCTCCATGTAAATCACAGCAAGTCCATAATTCAAGAAGTGGGCACAAAGTCCATAATCCCACACATTTACTTCGGGGAGCAAATGGTTCAAATCCCTTCCATAATCTTGTTGTGTTACATCGCAATGAGCATCCCCGAGTGTGAGCAGCTAGCGGAGGAGGACGCGTTTATAGTTTTCGAGTGGTCTATGAAGCAGTCGCACTTGATGCAAGATGCCACAGTTCAAAGATTAGTACAGGAAGGCAGGAGGAGTTTGGAACTTTATCAATCTAGAAGTTCAAGGGGATATTGATTTAATTAGTCAGGGCATGTAATGTGCTTTTTGAGCACATATGCCACAGATTTATAGAGCTTTTTAGTAGACATTCTCTTTTTGTGTATACATTGTACATACTGGCTTTTCTTGTTGGAAGAACTAAGACTTCTTTTATTATTTCCCCTCCCCCTCCCCCTCCTTATGTGAGAAAGAATATTCGTGCCCACACGGGTTAAGTTCACTAATTCAGTAAGGGTCGAAACTCGACAGCGACATTTGACTGTTGAGTTACTGAGTTACCGTGATTTATGTCATTTCAAATACTCTCTCAGGTCAAGGTGTGAGACTCTCTTGGGGTTGGGGATTCAAAAAGAAGATAAGGATATTGGTGGCAAAAAGTGCAAAATTATATCCTTCGTCTACTTTGTTTGATCCAATAGTTGTAGTGTAGCTACCTTTCAAGGCTTTATTCAAGGAATTCTAGAATAGGATTATATGAATGGGAATGAGGACAAAGCTCAGTTTCCACCTTCAAGGGCGATGTGCTTTGTAGCAATTCTCTACTAGGTGGGTTAAGACAAGCGTTAGCCTCTAGCTCGGACACAAAATTTCAAAATAATTAAAAAATATTAAAGAAAATAAATAAAAAAACAAAAGTTGATTTGAACAATGAATGAATAGTAAGTATGACAGATAAAATGAGACAGATGGAGTATTAGATTTATACTTCAAAATTTAAATAATGAGATGCTTTAATTGTTTTGCAATTGTTAATTTAATCCTTTAATTTTCAATTTGGTCGAATTGACCCTCCAATTATTTTAAATTTTGTTAATGTCCTCTAGTCACTATTCCATTAGTCCGTTAATTACCAAAACAGTGACTAGGAGATTTAATTTAAAACAATTGGAGGATCAATTTGATTAAATTAAAAATTACAGGGTGTTTGATTGGAAGGAATGAAAGAATAAAGTAGAAATTTAAATTACATTGTTTGATAAGAAAGAATTGAATTATTAGGAATGAGAAGAGAAGAAGCGATATAAAGACTAAAATATTCTTGTGTAATAATAATACAATAATAATCAAGGGTAACGAGAAATATTAATAATAATTAAGGGTATAAATTGCAATTCAACAAAATAAGAGAATTACAATTCGGTGAAATTGTAATTCCTTCCAACCAAACACTGTAATTCAGGTGGTTAAAGAGTTGTGTTCTAATTAAATTAGAACTACATACGACCAAACAGTCCATTAGAAACTAAATTCACAATTACAAAACATTTGACCAACCAAAATAATTATTTTTCCGTAAATAATTTGCTCGGAAACTACTCCATATATAAATAGTGAAATTGTATTCCGGTTGCCCTCGACTTCACGCTTGCACTCTCCGCGTGGTATCACGTCCCAATAACCAACCGTTAGATTTTTATCAGTACCTCATGCCCGCCCCACACTTCTTACCTGCAGCGCGTGGTAAATCCGTCCTTCTACGCGCCTTTGAAGAAATTTTGCCCTAATCGCAATTCCTCTGCTCTCTATATTCAGCACCACCGGCAACCACTGCTACTTCTCCTCTAATCGGCCGAGCCTTTGCCGGATTTTTAATTTTGTCCCTTCTCCTGTCCGATCTTCTAGTTTTTGTAAGGTAAATGATTTGATGTTGATTTTTCTTTGGTTTTAGTAAGTTTTTCTCATTTCTTATCATTGCGCTGGTGTTTAGATCTGCTAATCCGTTGATTTCTTCGCTTCTGTAATAGTAAATCTTTGTTGGTTTGATTCTGAATCAGATTTATTTTCAAGGGATAAGATGGAATCGATGGACATCGTTGGTAAATCGAAAGAGGATGCTTCGCTTCCCAAAGGTTTTTATTTTTCCAGTTTTGTGTCTTGAATTCTCGATTTGTTGGTGCTGCTGTAGTTGATTCATGGTTTTGCCACAAGGATTTGTATGGTTGAATTATTCTGCAAAGATATTTTCTTTTCCTAATTTTTCCCAGTGAAGCTTATTTTTGTTAAAATTTGAGCTAATGGATGTTTTGAAAAATCAAGTACATGCTGGCTGATTTATGTTTATTTATTTTGTAATTATTATTATTGCAAGTAAAATCAGCTATAGTGTTGGATGTTGATAGAGATACTCGACATGGATATATGTATCACCTCTAATCAAAATACTGAGAGCTCAAAATACTGTGAACCAAATTACATGAGGCCTCTTTTTGTGTAGCTCAGAATACTGTGTACCCCTTGGACTTGAGTAAATTCACTGTCTTTGATGATTGAGGTATTTGTGTTGAAGTTGAACTTTACTTTTTGTACAATTTACTAATTTTGATCTTTAGAAAAGCAAATGCTATGATAACTGTACAAAAGGTTGAAGTTGATTTAACATTTTGGTATTTCTGATCTAATTAGACTTTAAACATATTGGTGTCATTACTAATGGTCTTACTTTACTGATCCCTTGATTTGCTTGCAGCAACTATGACAAAAATTATTAAAGAGATGCTACCACCAGATGTTCGTGTTGCCCGAGATGCTCAGGATCTGTTAATTGAATGTTGTGTAGGTGGGTAGTCTTTTACTGGTGTGTGTGGCTCATTGATCACCTGATCCCCAATAAGATATCAGTTCAACTGTAAAATGACACATGTTTTTTGACTTCACATTCTTCGGATACCTTGGTTGTGTCTTTAATAGTTTTTTGTAGATCTTCACAAGTGCTCATGAAACATATCTATAATATTGTTATATAGCCTCCTAAACTTGTTGATACATTATGTAGGTTTTCGAACTTAATTAGTGTTTGCTTATAAAGCAATTTGGAATCTTTTTACACTTTGATGATAATGAGTGGGCACTGCTTCTTTGTTGGGGTTGTGGGAATGCCATGTATTAAATTTCTACAGGCATTGAGATATATTAAAACATAAGCTTAAAATTGTAATCTTACATTTTTGGGATATTTATTTTTGTATGATAAATAATGATTTCCTTGTGTCTTAGAAATTCTAAATTGTTTATTCTCTTGCAGAATTTATTAATCTAATATCTTCAGAATCAAATGAAGTTTGTAATAAAGAAGAGAGACGAACAATTGCTCCTGAGCATGTGCTCAAGGCCCTCGAGGTAACTGATCCTTTGGTTTTTAGACATTGTTGGTTTATTAGCTGTGTGATAGATTACCTTGCTTGTTATTTTATTTCGATGTCATATTGTAGACTGCTGACAGTAGATTACGACCAGTGCCTTTCTTAGTGTCTAATGTTATAAACATTCTTCATGCAAAAAGTCTGCTTTTGGTTTAAATTTTCTAAGTCATGCCATAGTTGTGGTCTTCTATTCTCAATGTTAGTATGTATATTTCATTTTATTATTGTGACTTAAAGTGGATGGCTTGAACTGCATGAATATTGTATTGCACGGGACACCAATTTGAGTTGTAGAGGCCAGTCCATTTTCCTGAGCAAAGTTTTAACTATTCCGAAAGATTTTGAAGTCACTTAAACTTTGACTTTTGCTTAATTGCTTCTAGAAATGATTTAAATCTAATTCGAATACAACCTCATCATGTTTCAAATACATCTTCACCAGGTCCTAGGCTTTGGGGATTATATTGAAGAAGTTTATGCTGCATATGAACAGCACAGGCTTGAAACCATGGTACTGGCTTCTATTACCTTATTATCTTCAGTTTAGTTTCCTATACAAACACAAATTAAATAGCTAAGTTAGAAGAGCCTTACGAGAGGTCGGGAGTTTGAACCCCCTCTTGTATGGAGAAACCAATCTGGCTAGCACTTTGTCCCTTAATTGGGCTGGCCTGGTGCGGACGAGGATTAATATGAGTATGGTACAGGCTTAAAGGTACCTCTTACCGTTAGGGCCTGCTCAGTATACCTCGTGGTCTAACAAAAATAAAAAACTAAGTTAGAGCAGTTCAATCCTCGTTTCCAAACTCGCTGATCGGTGTTTATGTGACTATATGTTTTTGGGTGTATGTGCTTCCCGTACAGGATACCGTCAGGGCTGGGAAGTGGAACAATGTAGCTGAAATGACCGAAGAAGAAGCGTTGGCTGAGCAACAGAGGATGTTTGCAGAAGCGCGGACAAGGATGAATAACGGCATCGTGGTCCCCAAACAACCAGACCCAGAGCCGGAACATAAATAAACTGCTAACTTGTGTACCTCCATCTTTAGGTTTAGGCAAGATCTGTTGCTTCATCATAGTTATTAGGATTCTGTCTTGCATTATCATGTACAGAAATCTCTTAGCTAGCCTGCCCCTCCTTTTGGCCTTACTTGTACTTCATGAATTTATGTCTATATGTTTATGTAGTTAGTGTTTTGCCATGGAACTTTGGTGTATCAGTGTTAGTGCAAAAGGTATTTCCTCTTGCCTGAACTCAGTTCAGCTAAGCATCAATCTAAATCTAGTTGATGTTAGTTGCAACATTGGCTGTTCAATGGAATTACTACTACCTGTTTTATTTTGTGCGTTTAGTTATTAACCATTTAAATTTTTGTAATATTTCATTTAGTGTTGATATATACAAAAAAGACTTTAAAGAGTATCGTTTGATAAATGGATGGTTTGTAATTAATACCCGTGGACTTCCTTCCAATATGATAGTATTGATTTATATCTTGCCCGCACTTGCTTATTTCAGTAGGTCTTGGTTCAATAGGTAGTATTTGTAAGAAATATTGATTTTAAAAAAAAAATATCAACACTATATAAAATGCGTTTTTGTGTCTTGTACTATTCGTTTTTGTCTTGTGTTATGTGTTTTTTATTTTCATGTTATGCAATTTTGTACCTAAAAAATATTGATTTTATACCTGAACTAAAGTAAATATAAAGCATGTGTATGTCTTGTGTTATGCGTTTCTGTGTCTCGTGTTATGCAATTATGTATCTTGTGTTATGCAATTCTGTATCTTAAGCGTATGGATTCTGTATCTGAAGTAGATTAGTAGTTGTGTATCACACAACATATTGTGTCATATTTTATGAATTTATTATGTCTTGTATTATGAAATTATATGCCTATAAGACACATATTATCTACATAAATCAATTTTAAAAATAAGTAAATGTATAGCATGTGTATGTCTTGTATTGTGAGTTTTTTTTTTTTTTTTTTTTCTCGTGTTATGAAATTCTGTACGTTAAGAGTATTGATTCTGTGCCTAGAATAAATTAGAATTTGTGTTGAAACATGATAAATGGGAAACTACAGAATATGTTAAAGCCTAAGTATCAAAACAACGTTGTTTTGATTTAAGGTCCACAATATGTGGACCCTGGTCCACGATATAAATTGTCAAAAATTTTATTGTGGACCATGGTCCAAAACGGTACTGTTTCTTTTAATGAAAAGAAAAGGAACTCGTTCCGTCCAACAAATTTTGTTTTTATAGCGTACTCAGTTTAATTTTATATACATTGTAGTTTTATTACATCACAACTAAAGTATCATTTTGATTCAACTACAGTTTTATTTGACATTATCCACTCAAATGTGACATTTGTTATTGAATTTCATTTTATACACACTGCAATTTTATTACAACACCACTAAAGTATGATTTTAATTCAACTACTGTTTCATTGGACAATATATTCTCATTCAGCACCAGTGGATTTTAATTCAACTACTGTTAATTCAAAGTATATGTTTTACTATTAAATAACTAAAACCTTAACACATTCAGCACCAGTGGTCTAGTGGTAGAATAGTACCCTGCCACGGTACAGACCCGTGTTCGATTCCCGGCTGGTGCAGTCTGTATCTTTTTGTTTAACTACATGTAGTTTTACGATTTGGCGAGCTTTGTCTTTTTACCGAACTAGCAGATAATACCGATTAGTTATTTATTCATTTATTTATTTTAACAATAGTTATTGTTTATCAAGTATAATTTAATAGAGTTTTACCAAGCCAGAGTTTTATTTTTAATTATTATATTTGAAAATTAATTAACTTTTGCATGCTTTTTTTTTTTTTTCAAAATAATTAAATATATTTATTGGTTAATTGATTGTCATAAAAAAATTGACAGTGCTCTACTAAATAAAACATTATTTTTTTAATGTATTTGTTATTTGGTTTTGAACATATATGATAATAAAACAATATATATCTTATTATTGTCAAGATAACTAAAAAATATATATTATAAACATAATAACCATAAAAATAATATCTAAATATTTTATGACCTATTTTTTTTAATATATTTTATTGATTATCTAGATGTTATCTAGTTATATTTTAGTTGTATAAAATAATATTTACATAATGAATACAAGATAATAATTACAAAAATAATTAGTATTTAATAATAATAAAAAAAAATCCAAAATCTAGCTTTACACACAAATAGAATTATAGAATTATAATGTGTATAAAAAAAAAATGTTTTAGCTTTTAAGAATCATGATTGTTAACGAGTTTTAAACTTAGCATTCAGTCTCTAAAGCAGCATTCTACATGTTTTAGTCTTCATAAGGCACAGAAGTGTGAACCAAATATGCATTTAGTTCATTTAGGTCTAACTAAAAATTGCAGGCATTCAGCACCAGTGGTCTAGTGGTAGAATAGTACCCTGCCACGGTACAGACCCGGGTTCAATTCCCGGCTGGTGCAACATGTCTATTTTGTTTAATTCCATGTAGTTTTACCATTTTGCGAGCTTTTTATTTTACCGAACTTGCAATGTATAGTTGTTTTATATTCATTAATTATTATGAAATAGTTTACTTCATTGTAAGTTAATTTTATAATATTTTTGAATGATAAAAAATTAAAAATTGTATAAAAACCTTAAGTAGTATTATATTGTTGTTCATACATGTATTACAATTGTATTGAAGTTTTTGATTAGTAATACATTATGAGACCAATGTTGTTTAGAACGAAATTGAGAAAAATTACTATAGTCGATGCCAATTTTGAGTATTAACTCGATCTTATTTTTCATAAGAAAACTATAGATACTAATCATACTATTAATAGGTTAGAGTGTGATAAAAAAAAATTAATTATTGTTTTCCAAATCCACTTGCATATACAATTAAATAATTAAAGAGATTCTTTGGGGTCAATTTATAATGTTACTACCTTTGATATTAATGGTTAAATGTTATTTGTTACTACATTTAAAAAAAAATTATTTTTTTATAAAAAAAAAAAATTAATATGCAAGTTGGCCCGTTTAGCGCAGCTCACCTCGCTAGCCCACACCTAAATGGGTTGGGATATAATTCCCGACCCATCTTAAAATAAACAGGTCGAGTTAAGCCTAACTTGTTTTCCGATCCCCTAACTCGTAACGGGCCAGCCTCACTATGGGCTTGGATAAGTAAATAGTAATTACTTAGGATGTTTTTTGAATTTGCATTACCCACATACCTACTTATTAACACTAAAACAACTTTTTTTTGAGTTTGACACTAATTGAACTTCCACATGTATTAATTTCAAATGTAACGATGATTTATCTTAACATATAACATGAGTTGGACAACTTTAACCAATTTTTTTTTTTTTTTTGAAAAATAACAAAATTTAAAGAACAGTGGTGGCTATGAGCTTACTTAGAACTGATATTGCATATGCGGCTTTACACCATTTTCAGACAACTCACCAAATCAGGTAACCTCCCTTAAATAGATTAATATAATTAATTCAAAGCCATTTATGCATGGATAGATAGTAAGTAAATGGCAAAAATTTTGTAATATGAGACAATTTTATTTAAATCAATAACTTTTGCTAAACAATTTCCTAATAATATAATGTATCCAGTTTGTATTATATGAATTTATTGATTACTAATACATTTGTTAGTTCCACCCAAAATGAATACAGGTAAAATACACAAGATGACAACAAAATATACAAATTAAAAAAATATAATCAAAATAGTTTCTCTAGGCCAGTCTATATTTAGGCAATGGATTTCGAACTTAACACCTAATGAAATTTTGCCTTGCTGGTTTCTTCGTGGCTAGTCTTCATATTTCGGTGACCGTCATGAAACTTTTGCATGATTTCCACCTGTCCCTTTGAGTCGGCTCTTCCCACTATAAATTCATAGCTAGGTTATTGAAATCCTACTCAGATCAATAATATATATACCATTGATATATATTTGAGGTTCTATATATGCGAGTGTTTTGAGATCATCAGCTCCATTGCGTGTATATGGTTAAAGTTTTAAGCTTGTTTTATGTGTGGTGGAGAGGGTTGAGACGCTGGAGGCAGAGGTTTATTGATCTATTCCTGAAACCCCAAGGATGAATTAGTGTTCAGGATTCGATCGATAAACCTCTGCATCCGGTGTTTCCCTTCATTGTTTGCTTACATATTTGATGTTTTAAAGAACCTAGTTATAATTTTTTTTTTTTTTTTTTTTTTTGGGGTTCGGTAATAATATGATTGTGTTATGAATGAAAAGGGGTTACAGGGATCATTGGGGGTATCATTTCTAATCTGTTTGGCTTTGATTTTAATCTTTTGTGCTGTCGCTATATATAGGGTTTTACAGTGCTAGAATTTGCGTGGTTAGATTTTAGTCATTAAAATTCATTAAGAAAAATATATATGTATGTATGTCTTGCTTATTATGTGCTTGCAGATAATTATGTCTTTTCCTTACTCAAGTGATAGTTTTAGTTCATCATGATTTACTAAGACAATCGTGATATTAAAGGGTTTAGTTGCAGATAAAAGTTCACTTTTTAAATTGAAGACTACACAAACTGGCTGGGCCAAGTCACAGTTTCAGAAAAGTAATAGTTGTTTACAATTTTATTTGTAGCAAAGTTTTTTTTTTCTTTGCATGGTGTTTTAATTATGCCAATAAGCGTTTCTGAATTTGAAGGGTTGTTTGCCGAAGTTTCTTGCATGCTAAGCACAAGAAGAGCGTAAGGATGGTTTCGTGGGATTGCCCTTTGCAGCCTTGTAATCATTTGATGATGTTTCACATGATCCATCCAAAAGAGAGGTTTGTGTGTGTTTGATCTAATCTTATTTAAATTTTGATGATGTTAATGTAAGGTTAAACAAGTTAGAACCCCAATTTTATGTTGGAAGTATTACACTGATAACACATTAATGTAAATGTCTAAATAGGATTTAGTGTATTCATTATTCGTTACGTTGATATTGTCCAGAAGATCGAAGAGTGTATTTGTTGGAATGGGTACTAGGGTCTAAATGGTCCGCTTTGGAGTGGTATGCACATTGGGTTCGGGCAGGTGTTCAGTAGATGACGCAAAAGAAGTGAAGTCCCAAGTATGTATGGCAATCCAGTCGGTGAGAGTGATCCAGTTAAAGTTATGGAGAGATGATGATAGCAGCGATCAAATATTAAAGAAAGGCGATTATATAGCAATTGTGCAGCTATGAGAAAACAACCAGGCCAACCTAAATTAACTCGACTTTCCTAGATATCATTTTCTTCTCTAAATCACCTCCACATCCCATTAATTACACCACTCTACCATAAATAATTAAGGACCATAACGAGACCATATTACCATTTGCACTACCTTCATTTCCACTATAAAAGGCCATAATACGAGATAACGATCATTTTCATCAACTAGTTCAATCTTCTCTTCTTCCCAAAATTCCCTAAACTGTCCCAACCCTGAGAGCTCTCTATACAAAAAATGCACATGTACAAAATCGCTGCAAAAATAGTGGATAGCCGAAAAAGGCCCGTGGTTTTTACCTTAGGGTTTCCACGTAAAAAATATTGTGTACAATTTATTTTTCCCAAAAATTTATTTTTATTCTATTTCATTATATTATCCGATATTGACAAATCCACAACTGCTTAGAGGTCATAAAACCAACAATATCCGTTCATTGATATAAGGAAGGAAATTTTGCAGATAGAATGGGAGTGTATTTATTTGTTGATCGATCGTGGTATCCTTACTTCAAGAGAAGTTATTCAATAGATCTTACTACTTACAATGCAACATTATATTGATTCCGACAGAATTTGATAGATCGATCATCACACCCTTTTAGCAGATACGATCAGTAAATGCTTGCATTAGCATATCTATCAACTTGGATTAACAAATAATGCAAGATTGCAAGTCAATGACAAATCACTATAAAAAATATTGTCTCACTTTCTAATTTTCGAATGAAACCAAATCACACACTAAGACTTTTGAACATACACTTTACGAAACAAATACAAAACAAGAGCTACGATTAAACTTTCTCAAGTTTAAGACTTTACTGGATTTTCATGGCTCGTCTTCGTATTTCGGCCACTGTCATGCATGAAACTTTTGCATGATTTCCACCTGTCCCTTTGAGTCTGTCATCCCCACTATAAATTCATAGGTTATGGTAATCTCACTCAATACCATATAGTTCATATATATGAGGTGGAATGCGAGTGTTTGAGATCAACTCCATTACTTGTATAAGGTTCAAGTTTTCGCCTACATTTAATTTGTAATTAAATGTCAAAATAAGATTCAGTGTATTCATTAGTAGATATATATTGCCCAAAAGATCTTATGTAGATCGTGGTCTCCTTACTTCAGCGGAAGTAATTCAATAGATCTTACTACTTATAATGCAACATTAATTCCATAAAAATTTGATAGATTGACATGCAAATCCTTTCAACAGACATATGACCAGTAAATGTTTGCAATAGCATATCAATCAACTTGGATTAACTAATAATGCAAGGTAATGACAAACCACTATTAAAATATTTTCTCATTTTCTCTGCGTTACTCTCTTTACTTAGCTTCTTGGTTGATCAAACCAAATCACAAACTAAAACTTTCGAATGCTCTATGAAACAAACACAAAACAAGCTAAGATCAAACTTCTCAAGGTTAAGATTTCCATAGCAAAACACATTGATAATTTATTTTTAGTTGAAAAGTTTTTACCTAAACTTTTACTTTCTCAGGACCAACAAGCTAGCTAAGTGATATAAAAGCGATTGTTCACACGACCACACTGAATAATTGACTGAAAAGATCTTGTGTTTTTAAAAATCAATATTCTCTTTGTAGCTTACTTTTAAAATACTTCCAAAATGTCAAATTTGATTTATTTCATGCCAAATACTCGCAAAATTTGACGAATGTGCAGTGTATTCATATGAATATCCACCTTATTGCACTTCATGGTTGTTTGTGACATGGAACCAAACGAATTCGCAAAGGGAATACTGCACCATCGTTAATAGATTTGTGCACGGTAAAAGTCTCTCTTTCACTCTCTTGTATTTTACCCTTTATATTATTTATCTGTCAAACTAACTCCATACTCGTTTTAACACTTATATGCAATCTCACAAAACTTAGCTACATACAAATCACTTTAAGGGTGTGTTTGGAAACCCAGAAACGGGGTTTTTGGTGTTTGGGAAGGAGGGGAAAATAGAGTCAATGGAAATGAACTTCTTGGTCAATGGAAAATAAGCCCAATTTTATGGAAAATGACTTCCCTTTTTTTTTGGGGGAAGTCATTTTTCGGAAGTTTGCTTCTTCCTTCTCCTTTAATTTGCTTCTTCCATCTCCTTAGGCCTCCTAAATGCTTTAACTTCTTCATCTTCTTGACATCTTCAACTTTTTCTTTTTGTTTTTAAGTAATAATTTATTTTTTTATTATGAGATAGATATTATGAGTTTTATTTTTTTTTTATTTGACATCTGAAATCAGTCGGCCACTTTTATTTTTTATTTTTTTTATGAGATAGATATTATTTTGTTGTGATTTTTTTTTGTGATTATTTTATTTTTTGGATTGTATATTTGTTATAAATGTTGTTACATTTAAACAAATTAATTAAAATATTCAATTATATAATTCTGTTCATTTTCCTACCCATTTTCTGGAAAATGAGCCAAACACACCAACACAGTTTTCTGTTCTACAGCCAAACACAAGAAAGGAAAATATTTTCTGGAAAATGACTCATTTCCAAAAATCATTTTCCAGAAACCATTTTCTTGCTTTCCAAATACACCCTTACTTGACAAGCTCAAGACTTCCGTTGCAAGGAAATTACATTTCCTTACTATGTTTTTGAAATTCAAACTCACTTAATTTAGTTTCAAAAAAGTCAAGTCTATTCAACCCCTACCCACACCCCTTCTATATTTTAACTTGCTCGGGACTAACAAGCTAGATTTCACTATTGAAATTGGATCAAAACTCTACTTTTATTAGATAAGTTAAATTTCTCTTTCTTCACTGTACTATTCTTGCAGTGCTTCTGGCGACTTTGCTCATTGGTCTATAGATATGCGTGAGTAGTTGTCTTAGGGGCATGACCGGGTCTAGGGTAATTTGATCTCTCAAGATTCTAATTTTATGATTATTGCATAAGGGAGCATAATTGCCTAACTAGGGATATTGATGTTTGTATAAGTATTTCTTTAATTTTGTTGTTAATATTTGGTGTCCACATTAATTAGCATGAGTAGGAGGAAGTCCAACTTCAATGAGGATTGAGCTTGGTTTTCAAGTCACACTTTACACAAACTCTAGTTTCTTCTATATAGAAATTTAAATAGGTGACATAGAGGAATTTCATTGCTTATTGTGCTTCTAGGACTTATAGTTGATTCACTAAGAAAATGGGGCAAGTCTTAGTACTAATCTCTATTTATATTCTCTGGAAACTACTGTTACATGACCCTACCTTGTTACGTAATTGATCACCGTTCAAATCTTTTCTTCACGAGACATTGCCACGCGTGATAATAGCTAGTTGTAGTAGAAACCACCTTTCTAATGTTGCCTTCACGAGCCCAAGCTACCCGTAATATAGCCTTGTGATAGCAGAGAATTCCTTTTCAAAGTTTTCCTCATGAGGAGCTTGAATTGTTACGCATGAGGACCACTCGTGATAGTATGAGTTTCTGAAGTTATTCCTTACAAGCTATAGTTATGCATAGTGCCTCTGCGTGACCGCATCGTTTTGACTTTCATCTTATTTTGCTCCTTTTTCTCTATTTTGCTATTGGAATTGCCATTTTTCCCTTAAAAAAACACAATATTGCTCCCATAAACCTCTCCCTACATACTTTATAATAATATAAGATAATTGACCATTTTGTACACAATTAAAGCAAAATTAACCAATAAATGCATATAAAAATATATAGAACAATTAAGTACTCGTAAAAAAAAAAAAAAAAAAAAAACCATATCCTCAAACTCATACATGCTAGGTGGTTTGACTTTAGTGTGTCTCGATTTATCTCTGAACAAATAATAATCCTATAAATTCTTTGAACTCGAACTTGCTGCAGATGTGGAATTTGCAACTTCTTGTGTGTCAACGGTTGGTGGGTTATATACTCTCTCATTCAAAGGAATCTGATCTATATCCACTTCTATTGTGCTAGATACGTCAACTAGTGCATCTCGCTCCTTTCTTCGGTTGAAGCATGGATATGGAATGCTCATCAGACATTGCATCGCTACTAATTACCACCTTCTTATTTACAGGATATAAAACTTGTATTCTTTTATACCTTTCTTGTTAAACTATTCCAATCACTAGATTTCTTGTTCAAGTTTCATATATTAAATTTCTATGCATGTAAGATTTTTTTTTTTTTTTGTTTAAAATCTATTCTATCGTTCATCAATTAATTCTAGAAAATCCTTCAATTAATTCTAGAAAATCCTATACTAAATTTTGTTTAAAAACAATTCATTTAGCTTTTTAAGAATGATGACTGTTTACGAGTTTTAAACGTAGCATTCAGTCTCTAAAGCAGCATTCTACACGTTTTAGTCTTCAAGCTAGAGACACATACAGAAGTGTGAACCAAATACGTATTTAGTTGGATGCCATAATTCATTTAAGATAAACTAAAATGTCCAGGCATCCATCCAGCACCAGTGGTCTAGTGGTAGAATAGTACCCTGCCACGGTACAGACCCGGGTTCGATTCCCGGCTGGTGCAGTCTATTTGTTTAGTTCAACTTCATCTTGCGAACTTTTTCTTTTACCCATCCCAACTTGCATGGAAGTTTTTGAAACTATCAACAGGGTTTACTACTTAAGGAACTGCTGCGAACTTAATGAGACTACTTTCATTAGATTTTAGATTCAGTTTCTTTTCAAGATTCCATTTAGTAGCTAGTATCATATCATTATAATAAGTTTCAAACTTCTGTTAATGAAACCCCTCCCTCAGGCGCTCGCTTGTATGATTTTACTAAGATTATTTGGACTATGCATTGTCATATTTTTTTAACAGTACTATTTACTAATACATTTGTCAGTTTCACCATAAATAAATTAAATACAGGTAAAACACAAGCTAAGATGACAACAAAATTAAGGAAAAAATAAACCAAAAAAAGAGTTTCATTCCCTAGGCCAGTCTATATTTAGGCAACGGATTTCATAGTCCACGGTATTTAACACCTAATGAAATTTTGCCTTGCTGGTTTCTTCGTGGCTAGTCTTGGTATTTCGGTGGCCGTCGTGAAACGTTTGCATGGTTTCCACCTGTCCCTTTGAGTCGGCTCTCCCCACTATAAATTCGTAGCTAGGTTATTGTAATCCTACTCAATACCATACAATTCATATTTGAGGTCCTATGCGAGTGCTTAAAAGATCATCAACTCCATTGCTTTTATAGGGTTGGGTTAAGTTTTAGCCTTGTTTTATGTGTGGTAGAGAGGGTTGAGACGCTGGAGGCAGAGGTTTATTGATCTTTTCCTGAAACCCCAAGGATGAATTAGCGTTCAGGATTCGGTCGATAAACCTCTGCATCCGGTGTTTCCCTTCATTGTTTGCTTACATATTTGGGGCCATATAATGGGTTGTTTTTTCTTAATTTGTGGGTTCTGTAATATTTTGTGTTATAAATGTGGATCATTTTAATCTGTTTGGCTTTGATTTTAATCTTTTTAAATTTGCTGTGCCTGTGCTAGAATTTGCGTGGGTACATTTTAGTCATCAAGATTTATTGCGAAAAAACATGTCTTGCGTATTATATATGTGCTTAGCTTGCAGATAATTATATATGTGTTTTCCTTACAAAAGTGATAGTTTTAGTTCATCAAGATTTACTAAGACAACCGTGATATTAAAGGGTTTAGTTGCCCGCAGATAAAAGTTCAGATTTACGAAATTGAAGACTGCATGCACAAACTGGGCCAAGTCACTGTCACAGTTTGCTGGTTCTATGGGATTTTAATTTCCTTTCTCTTCTCTTGTAAGCTAAAACATGTATGTTTATATGTTGAATCCATAAACATTTTCTTCAACCTAAGTTTTAGTTTTCTGATCTGCTGAACTGGAAATTTTGCAGATAGAGTACGTACAGTGGGAGTGTCGTCGTCACTGGTAAACTTGATGGCGTCTGAAGAGCAGAATGAAGGGTGCATATGGATAATAATTATTTTATAAAAGGCAATTATATAGCAATCATATATGCAGTTATGAGAAAACAATCTGGCCAACTTAAATATACTTTTTATATATCACTATAAAAGTCCATATAATAGGAGATAAGAGGGTCAATCTTCTCTTCTTCTCAAAATTTCCTAAAATTTTTCAAACCCTCTATACAAAAACAAAAAAATGTACATTTACAAAATTGCTGCAAAATAGTGGATTTTGGCTAGGCACTGCCAGAAAAGGCCCGTGGTTTTCACCTTGCGGTTTCCACGTTAAAAATATTGTGTCCAATTTATTTTCCCACAAATTTATTTTATTCTATTTCATTATGGATTGTGTTGACTAGTCAATGGCCGCCCACAGGTCATAAAACCAACAATGTTCATTCTTTGATACAAGTAATGAAATTTGGCAAATAGAATGGGAGTGCATTCGCTGATGGATCGACTAGCTTAACACACACTTTTAGCAATACGACCAATAAATGCTTGCAATAGCATATCTATCAACTTTGATTAACAAATAATGTCAGTGATTCTCACTTTCTTTTCCCAGTCTATACTCTTTACTTATTCATTGATCAAACTAAATTACACACAGAGTTTCGAACTCTTTACTAAACAAACACAAAACGCATCACAATTAAATTTCTCATGTTTAAGACTTGTATTGGTTTCTTCATGGCTTGCCTTTGTATTTCAGTCACCGTCATAAAACTTATGCATGGTTTTCACCGTCATAAAATTATTAATAAATTGGACGGTTTCATCACATGCAAATAAGTACATGCATGTAAAATCATAAGATGACTAAACAATTAATAAAAAATATGATTAAGAAAAGAGTTTTTTCCCAGACTTTTGCTAAATTTAGACAACGAATTTCTTACCTATAATTCCATAGCAGTCACAATTTTACGTCATAGGGAAGTTTGGCTTACCTAATTTCTCTAGGGCTGATCGGCCACCGTCACACACAAAACTTTTGCATGGTTTCCACCTGTCCCTTTGAGTCGGTTCTCCCAACTATAAAGTCGTATATGGAGGTTTTATCAATCTCTACTCACTACTATACAATATAGATGTGAGGTTGAATTCGAGTGTTTTAGACGATCAGCTCCACCGCTCATCTACGGTTACGGTTAAAGTTTCTGCCTTTTGTGTGATGTAGAGATGGTTGAGACGCCGGAGGCAAAGGTTTATTGATCTGTTCATGGTAAACTTGTTGTTCCATGGTGTCTGAAGGGCAGAATGGTATATATATTTGGATTCTGATATTAATCACACTCTTTGGGAAGCTAATCAAGTTTATCTACTACTACTCATGGACTTAATTTCTTCATGCTAGCTAATAATCAAGGGCAGAATGGTGAATTGAAATTTTCAATTCTCTGCAAAGTTTGCATTATTCAATTAATGGATTTTGTTTTAAAGATGGATGATGAGAGTGGGTTCGAGGCTCAGTGAAAACAACTGCTGACTCTTTGTGGTTCAGTAGCTTAAGAAAATAGTTATGAACAGATACTACATTGTAACAGAGTCAGTAGTACTCAAATAAAAAAAAAAGGATTTTGTTTTAAAGATGGAAAATTGTACGTGTGTCTATTACCCTATTTATTACGTAGTATTAATTACCATTACGATTTTGCATCCTCAGAATAATTGTAGCTAGTAAGCTAGCTTAGCTTGTTAATTGCAACTTATTGAGCTGTTAATTATTGAGCTGTACGTATTAATGATGCGTTTTATTTATAGTTCATCAGTATACGTAATAAAACGCATCATTCTACGTATTAAAATGTACCACAACGTGTTTCATGTCGGATTATAAGCATACACTATTTACACATATTAGAAAATATATGCTAAAATATGCAACATTCTACGTATTAAAATATACCACAACGTGTGTTAAAATGCACAATTCCATTTATTGAAAATCTTCATCTCAGATTATAAACATACACTATTACACTTATTAAAAACATGTGTTAAAATACACACTATTTGATGTAATAAAATGCACCAGATGACGGATTAAAAGAGACTTCATTCTACAACACACTTATTAGAAACACATGCGTTAAAATATATAACATTCTATGTATTAAAATGCACCAGAGAACGTTTTAAAACACACCATTCCACAACACAGTTACACACCATTCTACGTATGAAAATGCACCAATGGATAGATTAAAACACATCATTTCACAACACAGTTAATGCACCAACATACGTAATAAAACGCACCACAGCATGTATTAAAACGCACCACACCATGTACTAAAATGGACCATTTCTATTCACGTAATATAGATACTAAAATTATCATAATAACCTCAATTAAACATACGCGAATTGCAATTGGATTAATGAAATCGGACGATGCAGAAAAGGCCACATGACCGCACCGGAGCAACAGGGCGCATATGAATATATATATACATACAAAAAAACACAAAAAACAACTACGGCCATGGAAGAACAAGTTCTCACATTCACGCATTCTTCTTTTACCGGTTTACCATATTCTTCTTCTTCATCTCGCACGTTCGCCGAAGGGAGAGAGAGAGACGGAGCTGCACCCTGCCATCACTGATGGAAATCAGCGAATTTCCGACCACCGGAAAGTGGTCGGAAATAGTCAAAATCACGTCGGAACACCCTGTTCCGACCATAATTCCGACCACTTATGGGATCCGGAAAAACCTCCGTCGGTATTTGCCGACCACACCATGGTATGGTCGGAAAATACCGACGACAAAATAGTGTCGTCGAAAATATTTCGTCACACAGAGAACTTGACCATCCGGGTATTTCCGACCAACAAGTGATCGGAAGACATGAACTCCGTAGCTATGCGGAACAAAGATTTCCGACCACTTGTTGGTCGGAAATTTCCACAACCAGCCAGTGTAAAAAATTAAATTAAAAAAAAAATTACCTGCCCTATTAATTTAATGCATATTATCTAGGGAAAATGACACTTTTTCCCCCTGAGTTGTTTACTTATAGCACATTTTCCCCCTGTGTTATTTGTGTAGCACTTTTTCCCCCTCAATTGTTTTTAAAGTGGCTATTTCTTCCCCTCTTAGTTAAATAAATATTTGGGTGGTTAAAAATAAGGGTAAAAATGGTATTTCACTATTTTTTAATGAAGATGGGTTCACCGGTATTGTTGGAGAAGCTAAGTTAATGGCGTTCTTGATTTGGAAGGGAATGTTTGCCTCAATATTCTTAGAGAAGATTGGAAACCGGTACTAAACATTATTGTTGTCGCATGAACCTAAGCACGACACTGATGGTTATGGAAACCGCATAAATTGTATAATTCTTCATCCTCTGGAAAATGGCTCTGCTTGTCAACACCGCGCTAACGATCATGCTCAACCCGGGCTCAGTCAGCACGATATCCGACTCGCCGCGTCCGCAACCGCAATTCCGATGTCTGCTCTCGTCAGCGCCGGCGCGTCGTTCACACCATCCCCAGTCATTCCACAAATATGCTTTTTTCCCTGGAGTTTCCTCATAATGTCATATTTATTATGCTCTGGAAAAATTCCGGCGAACCCGCCGGCCTTCTCAATCAGCTCACAACTTGAAGTTTCTCAAAATTGTCGCCCTTCTCGCTGCTAGTGTACTCATCTTAGTACTAGACCAATGTACAATTTATGGCATTGCTACTGAAGGTGATGCCCTTTTAAACAAGTACATGATGCCAACTGCTTCTCACAACTCCTTTATCATTATGCTTCGTATGCGTACTATGGAAGAACTCATTTCTTTACTTTATGGGCTGGAGAAGCTAAGGAAATGAAGCAGTTAAACCTTCCATCTCCATTTTAAAAAAGGGAATGTCATTTTTACCCTTATTTTTAACCACCCAAATATTTATTTAACTAAGAGGGGAAGAAATAGCCACTTTAAAAACAATTGAGGGGGAAAAAGTGCTACACAAATAACACAGGGGGAAAATGTGCTATAAGTAAACAACTCAGGGGGAAAAAGTGTCATTTTCCCTATTATCTACCATACAATTAATTTAAAATAAATAGTATTTCTATAACAATGTAACATCACCAAATACAAGCAAATTTAATTGAACATGATGGTTATCTAATTTCAATTCACATTTCAAAAAGTGATAGCTAATTTACATTTCAAAAAGTGGTAGCTACTTTAAGTTTCAAAAAGTAATAGCTACTTACATTAGCATCACAAGTTCTAACAAGTACTTAATCAAACACTACGCTGGAGATTGTGTATCATCATCCACGATGATATTATCTAACCCAACATTACTTTGATTGATATTAGTTGTAGGAGCAATAGATTGTAACTCCGGATGTGCACTATATATACCTTGGAGCAACTCCATAATCTTCTTATTTTGCTCAATAATCTCCTTGTTGGTTTGCTGCAAGTGTTCAATTTTTTCGTCACAAGCTACATGTGATGATGATTCTCCATGTCTTGACTTCTGCTTTGCCACCTTAGGGAAGTAGTGTTGGGTATCCGATCCAAACCCAAACACATAACCTCTCTTCTTGACACCACCTGCTGCCTCATACCAAGCAGTTGCTTGATCAAGTTCGGGTTGATTTTGCTGTATTTGACTTGCAGTTTCCTATATTAATAGACAATGTTTTTTAAAACTCATATATTAACAAATGTTCAATAATAATAAAGCAAGTGTAATATCAGTATTTTCAACTTAATGACCAATCTAAGTTTACCCTATCTTTGGCCCAATTTGTAGTTTTTATTTTAGTTACATTATGGCACATGATACAATGGCAGTAGGCCAGTAGTCCACTCCCAGAAAGCTCAGCAGAATAAACTCTTACATTGAGGTAAAATTAAACACTCAAAAAGAAAAAGAGAGAGAAATATAGTTGAGGGGTGTTGAGCAGAGCCTTAATGGTGGAATTGGGGTTGATAATAGCTACAATAGAATAGAGATGATGATATAAGGTGAGAATGATGAAGGCTTTGGGTCAAAGGGATATTCCCAATTAAAGGCTGTCTCACTAAAATCTTGAATGCTACTGTCAGTCTCCAATATAATAAATTTGTCAGGTCGTTTGAAGCACCACTGACCACACCAATCATACACTAATTTTGGTGACAAGCTAAGGTAAACCACCCACAGTCCATAACTCTCTTTCACAGTTTAATTTGCATAAATAATAAAATTAAATGATACTATTTGATCAACAGAAACAATGGGCATATTTTACTCTTTCTCCTTTTCTACAAAACTTAATCCACAATAGGTCCCGTGAATAGTAGGAAGGAACTCAGTAAGATTTTAATCTGTTAATAGGTAATAATTTATTAATAAGCACTAATTTAAATAAGCAATAAACTTAATAAGTAAATAAAAGCACATATCAAGAACTAATTAAAATAGACATTAAAATTAATAAGTAAATAAAAGCACATATCAAGCACTAATTAAAATAGGCATTAAAATTAGTAAGTAAATAAAAGCACATATCAAGCACTAATTAAAATAGGCATTAAAATCATTTAAATTTGAAATCTAAATTAAAAATCACCATCATCATTGTGGAATTCCGCATTATCATCTTCATCATCAAGATCATCATCTTCTCCACTATCATTTTCTATTGAATCATCATTGGTCGAACTATCATCTTCTACAAACTCATCATTGTCATCTTCTTCAATTTCTTCACTACCCTCTTCTTCTGAATCTTCAATTTGAACACCTTGGTCGGACCATTGATTTTCGCTTTGAGATAATTCGACTTCATTCATTTGTAATGGTTCGTGCACTAACTCTTGCACGTCATCTTGAATACTTTGGTCACATCCATATGTAGGCAACATTACGTTATCCTGTTGATATGTGTAACTAGAGCTATAGGCACTGTCAATAGCTCCTCTAGGGCGTACATTCAACACTACCCACCAATTCATTTTCTCCCTTATACCTCGTGGGTATGGAATATAACAAACTTGACATGCACTTTGTGCAATGATAAAAGGATCATACTTCCTATATCGTTTATTGCAATGCACCTCAGTGATACCATATTCAGAATTAAATCGTGACCCAACATTCGGTGTTGGGTCAAACCACTCACACTTAAAGAGAACAACCTTTTTAATTGGAACATTTGGGTACTCAACCTCAACAATCTCTTGCAACATGCCAAAAAAATTTGATTCTTGTTGTGCTAAACCACTGCCTTTAATAGACACTCCATAGTTAGAAGTCGACTTTCTACGGCAATATGTTTCAGTCTGAAACTTGAACCCATTAACAACATATCCAGTGTTTGTGCTAACTTTCATTATCGGCCCACATGCCAAATCAATGAGTGATTGGTTACATACATTGTTCATTGGGTTATGTACCTACAAATAAATATAAAGAAAATGTCATATAACGGCAAATATAGATAATAATGAATCAAGAATGGAAAAGAACATTAACATCTTACGTATTCTTTAAACCAATGTGCAAAATGCCTTTCGATTTCATCGTCTACATCTTGATCAGTACAACCAGGATTGTAGCGTCGTAAACCATTTTCATACAACCTACAATAGTGAAATTAGATATATATACATTTGAAATCAACATGGAAAAATAATAGAGCACACATACCTTAAAATTAGTTGAACCTCCTCACAATTTAGTAACACATATTGATGAGCGGCGAAATATTCTTCTACACTCAAATATCTAGTCTTTCTCTTGCCCATCAACCGCCCTGGTCGATTAAATATTGACAAAGTAATTGGCAAGTTAGGATCAATGCCGCCATCATTTAGGTTACGACCTATCCTTGTTCTTCTACTCTGCACATCATCGTCAAAATAAAATGATGCAAAGTGTGTTGACTCTTCAAGCATATATGCATCAGCAATTGAACCTTCAACATATCTCTTATTTTTCATTTTGGACTTCAAGTGATTGAGGAATCTTTCAAATGGATACATCCAACGATATTGTACTGGGCCACCTAAACGTGCTTCATAGGGAAAATAGATAGGCAAGTGTTCCATGCAGTCAAACAGTGTTGGAGGGAAAAAATGTTCTAATTTACACAACGTTAAAACAATTGACTTCTCCATTTCACATATGTTGTCTACACGTAGGGATGTAGAGCAAAGATTTCGGAAAAAATGTACTTAACTCGGTCAAAGGCTTCCAGTGACAACTTGGTAAAAACATGAATGCTACAGGTAAAAGAAACTGCATAAAAATATGGCAATCATGACTTTTCATCCCAATTAATTTGGAAGATGTGGAATCAACACATGTAGCCAAATTAGAAGAAAACCCATCAGGTAACTTCAGTGTCTGTAACCACTCATAGACAGCCAATTGATTAGTACGATGCAAACTGTAGCTCGCCTTAGGCATAAAAAAGCGTCCATTTTGTTCCACCAACTCAAGTTGTCGCCTATTACAAACATCCTTCGTGTCGAGACGTGCACTAGGCGTGTCTTTGTTTTTTGTTGTGCCTTTGACATCCATAACCGTGTGAAAGATGTTGTCAAACACATTTTTCTCTATATGCATCACATCAAGGTTATGACGTAGCAAGTTATCCTTCCAATAAGCCAAATCCCAAAATATGCTCTTTTTTTTCCAATTATGTGATTGTCCAAACCCTTCAATGCGATCAATTGGACCATCAATAATCCTTGGGATATTTTCCAAACTATGAAACAACTCATCCCCTGTCATAATTGGTGGAGGTATTGATTTCTCTATCCGGCGTTTGACGAAGGCATCTCGATTCTTCCTCCAAGGGTGATTCATTGGAAGGAATTGACGGTGACAATCAAACCAACATGTTTTATGACCATTCTTCAAGTAAATTGATTTAGAATACTGAAGACAATAAGGACATGCTAGTTTCCCGGATGTCTGCCATCCAGATAACATACCATACGCAGGAAAGTCATTGATGGTCCACATTAACGCAGCCCGCATCATAAAATTTTGTTTAAGTGATGCATCATAAGTCAAGACACTTGTTTCCCATAACAATTGAAGTTCATCAATTAAAGGCTGCAAATAGACATCAATATTGGCTTTTGGGTTCTTCTTTCCAGGAATAATGCATGTTAAGAATGTGTATGGCGTAGTCATACACAATGAAGGTGGGAGATTATACGGAACAATCATAACAGGCCAACAAGAGTACGGCTTCGCATTGAAACCAAAAGGAGAAAACCCATCAGAACATAAGCCTAATCTCACATTTCGGGGATCTGCTGCAAAATCAGGATACCTTCTATCAAAGTGTTTCCATGCTTCACCATCTGAAGGATGACACATAATACCAGGTTCGCGGCGATTTTCATAATGCCACCGCATTTGTGCAGCAGAGCTATGTGATGCATACAAACGCTGCAATCTAGGGATGAGAGGAAGGTAATGCATTCTTTTGTGTGGCACATCTTTTGCACGAGTACATCCAGGTGGGCATGGTTTAAATCTTGGCTCACCGCAAAACTTACAGTGCTTGTCATTGATTTCAGACTTATAGTACAACATACAATTGTTTATACAACAATCAATCTTCTCATGCCCAAGACCAAGTTTTGTAAGTAACTTTTTTGCATCATAATACCGGGTAGGTACTCGATTATTGGGACCCATCATACGGTTATTATACTGAAATATCTGATCCATTGCTAGCTGCGGTATATTAAAGGTTGTCTTGATATTCATCATCATCAATGTATATGCCAGCTCTGTTTCTTCACCAACATTCATAGATAAAGGTTGTCTCGCAGCATTTAACAAATTATAGAAGTTTCTTGCACTACTATGCGGCTCTTCATCTTGTTCATTCTCGGCATTTAGTGGAAAAAATGATGGACCAGCTACATCAAAAACCATTTGTTCATACTGATTGTTTTCACTTGAGCCCTCATTCATATGTGATTGTATCGAGGGGGGAAGCTCATCGTGACATGTCCAAACCCAATAGTTCGGTTCGAAACCCTTCTTATACAAATGAACACGAACATCATCTGCAGGCAAGTGTACTCTATTCCTACACTTACTACATGGACACCTAATCAGCATTGAAACCTCGTATACATGAAGTGTGCTTGCATAATTTATAAATTCCTCAACACCAGCTAAAAACTCATCAGTGTACCCCCTTCTTCCGGGTAACAATCGGTTATACATCCACTTCCGATGTTCAGGTATATTAGCCATGTAAAACTACTGCAAAAGTATATACAATAATACAAACACAATATATATAAATATTACAAATAACATAAACATTACAAATAATATAAATATTTTAAATAATTATATACCAACATACTAATAAGTAGACAACATATAAAATGTAATATTAAAAATATCATAAATATACAAATAATTCTTTTTTTAGTACAAATATACAAATAATTCTAAGTGCACACATATATAAATAAATTAAAATTATACACACACATACATATATGCACACTACATATTATTCAATCATTAAATAAATAATTTAATCAAAATGTATTCACAAGAATATATACAAAAAATTAAAGCTAGATCTAAAAAAATAACATAAATAAAAATTCTAAAAATATATACACATACCTTAGCTTGATTTCAACACTATTGTGAGTGGCTTGATTTACTTAAAAATATTCTGTAAAAAAAAAAAAAAAAAAAAAAAAGCAAGATAAAGAAAAAAGAGGAAAAAAATTAAAGCTAGATCTAAAAAAAAAAAAGAACATAAATGGAAGTTCTAAGAATATATACATACCTTAGCTTGATTCTAGCACTATTGTGAGTGGTTTACTGAAAAATCGTACGCACAACAGAAGAAATCAGTAGAAATGGGTTTAAAAAAATAAAATTTTGGTTCAGAAACTGGTCTGCGAAAGGGTTGGGGAGATATATATAAAGTACTTTCCGACCACCAAAAAGTAGCTTTTTTAAAAAACGCGTAATCTTCCGACCACCCTAGAGTGGTAGGAAGTTTCCGACCACAAATATGGTCGCTACCCATTCGGATGGAGGAATAGAATCGGTCAACTTTTTTTCCGATCATATATAACGTTGGTCGGAAATTTCCGACCACTTTTTGAACGTGGTCGGACATTTCCGACCACTTTCAGACTCGCCGAAAGAATGGACAAAACTCATTTTTTACGGCCAAATTATTCGGTGGTCGGAAAAGTCGTCGGAAATTCGCTAATTTCCAGCAGTGCATCGCCGTCGCTGCCAGTCCGACGCTGAAGGAGGAACCAGTTCTCGCGGCCTGCTACTCTGTCAACCTCGCGGCCAGAGATGAACCAGATCGACCATCGCTCAAGCTTTGCCATTCATGCCTGCCGCATCTCAGTTCGCCGGCGAGGGAGAGGGACAATTGTGGTGGTGGCTACCGCGGTGTTCGTCGACGAGGGAGAGGTGTTCACGTCGCCGCCGCTGTTTTTTTTATTTATAAATATTATTTTTTTTATTTATAATAAATAATATTTTTAATAAATACAAATATTTGTTTTGAAAAATAAAATAAAAAAGGACATGTGTCAACACCTTACGAATTTGACCTGATAAACAAGTCAACTTGGAATTAATTGAACAATTTTACCGGTTTAGGGGACTTGAATGAAGCTTTTTTTCACTTAGGGGACAATTGTGGTGGTGGCTACCGCGGTGTTCGCCGGCGAGGGAGAGGTGTTCACGTCGCCGCCGTTGTTTTTTTAATATAAAAATATTATATATTTTTTATTTATAATAAATAATATTTTTAATAAATACAAATATTTGTTTTAAAAATAAAATAAAGAGCACACGTGTCAACACCTTACGAATTTGACATGATAAACAAGTCAACTTGGAATTAATTGAACAATTTTACCCGTTTAGGGGACTTGAATTGAGCTTTTTTTTTCACTTAGGAGACCTAATTGTACTATCTATCCGACTTAGGGGGCCAATTTGACACTTTTCCCTTTCTTTTATGGATGAGAATGAATATTTAAATCATTTCACGAGTTTTCATATGAACCTTATTTTATATATTAATACATATAGATTAGCAGACAAGTAAAATTAAGAACAATTTTTTTTGTTTATAAGAAAACAGTTTGTCCACGGCTCGTGTCTATATTTAGGCGACAGGTCTCACCGGATTCCATAACCCACAGAACCTAACGCCTTGCCACAATTTCCCCTTGTTTTCATCTCTCTCTTTGATCGCTTCACCCAAATATTAACTTGTAAATTCTGCCAATCCCTACTCCATAGCCGATATTATTATGAAACTATACCGTTCTGTATACGAGAGCTTCCGTATTTTGGCGTATATTATGTATAATATATGAGAGATGTATTTCGGACTTTTGCGGTGATGGATATCTGTATTTGTTAGGGATCTATTGGCTGTAATGTGAGTTCAGATCTGAGTTGATATGCCAGTGTTTTTGAGATCAGCTCCATTGCTTTTCTCTGGTTTTTAAGTTTTTGCTTTTTTTTTTTATTAGTAATTTTGTTTTTGTGTGGTGGGGATGGTTGAGACACTGGAGGCAGCGGTTAATCGATCTGTTCCTGAAACCCAAAGGATAACAGGAATCGATCGATAAACCTCTGCATCCAGCGCTTTACCCCTCTTTGCTTGCCTACATATTTCATATTTCTAGTTTTTTACTTTTTTTGGTTTGGTATTGATGTTTAAAGAACAAATTGTATAGTTTTTTTTTTCTTTGTGAGAAATGGAATTGTTGTGTATATGAAAAAGGGTTATAGGAGTTTGGTTGAGACTTCATTTTTAATCGTTTTGGCTATAGCTATGATAATGATGTTTTTGGTTATAAGATTGCTAGAATTTTTGTGGCTAGATTTTACTTCATCAAGATTTACTAAGACAACCCTGTATCTAGTACCTTCTTTGAGATAGGTTAGTTTACTAATTATCTTTAGTTTCTGGTAAAAAGTTCACAGTTTTATTTTATCTTGCTCTTTGGTTTGCAGATTTTGTTGGCCAAGTTATTAATTATTGCATTGTGTTTTAATTTAACAGGTTACAATGATTTTATCTATCTTGCTCATATGATAATTGTGATACCTTTCTTAATTTGCTATTTGTGCATCAATAAATCTGCAGAATTCATGGCAAAAATAAAAATAAAAATGCTTATTTTTGTCTTCCATTGAATGCAGGTCATTTCTGGAAAACCTTGTTTTCTCCTTCCTGTTATTAATTGAGATGCGGATATAATACTATATATATGTAGCAAACATCAGTTTCTAGTTGTAAGTACAAGGATATCTTTAAATTCACAAAGATATGTGAAATAATATTTGCACCAACTTTAGAATTGGGTATGGAATGGAGTTCTGCAATTTCTGATGCAATGACCTTTTTGTGTGTTTCTAATAAACATTTGCTATCCATCTGATGTTTCTGTTAACTTGACTCTTGATATTTTAGTAAGGTCGTTTCATGAGATTTTTCTGTATGGTAATTTCTTTTCAATAAGCTAAAATTGTGATTACTATGGCATATTGGATAGTTAATTTTTTAATAATAGTTGAAGTGTTACAGGGAATTTATGCATATTATTTTAAGCATTCTTTCACAAGATGCTCATTTGATCTATAGATTTATGACTTTCATTCAAGAATCCGTTCTATCACTGAATGCCTTTGCTACCTAATTTTTAAGACCGGGATTTTGTTGGTTGTCCCAAACTGTACAAACCGGGTGGTTTGTCAAGCTTCCTGAATTATTTTTTTAATCACTTTTTTGTTTATGCATTTCCTTTTTTGTCTTGTGTCAGGCACCTATATGGATGTAAATCATCGTGCTTTTGATATTTATTAGGTAATAGCTCTTCCACAGTTACGGTGTAATGTTTCAGAACAAAATTTGTAACTCTACAATAAGAACTCTATAGTGTTGGTTCAGTTTCCTTTTCCAGTAGCACTCTATGTGGTTTTGAAGTTAGATGTGCTATGCTTTAAGGGGGTATATGATTCCGAGACTGCTGCTCACGTCTTGTCGCACAGGGCACATCGTGTTTGTGAACAGAGGTATGACTAGTGTTGGCATTTCATTAGAATAAATGTTCACAGCCTTATTCTTGTTTGTTCACTGATCATAGTTCAGATGACAAATGCAAGAATCAAATTCCATCCAAGTAATTCTTCGAGCAGGAAGAGTTTCATGTTGATCCGCATAGTGCATTGAATCTTAGACTTTGTGATGTATTGGATATTTATAAGAGTTTGGAAATGGAATATAAACAATGCCTAACTTTTATTTAGTCAGACCTAGCTGAAAGTTGGACTGCACATTTATTACATGAACATGACTTTTTGTATGAGACTGAATGCCTAAGTTTATAGTTGAACTGCATATCTGTTATTTATATATATGATGTTCAACAAGACAGATAGTAGTTATAGGTCATAGAGTAATATTGCATGTATTCCGGTTTATGTGGTGCATTGTTTTGGTTGGTTGACTAAGGTAAAACTTTTACCATTGGGAATGTATGTTTGATGGGGATAAAATTACCTTAAAGAGAAAAAAGCCATGAAATTGGGGAGGGAAATGTGATACCCATGACATAGGAGGGAAGTACCATGAGAGGATGATAGTAGGAAATTACAAAATTGCCAGGGAGGAGGGAATCTTTGCTTACTAGGGATGATGATGTGAAGGTCTGAGGAATCTGGTATCACATTCCTTTTGCAAACGCAGTCAAGAAATATAGTAAGCTGGACCAATCAAATTGTCCTTGTTTTTGTTGCCGTGATATAAGTTGTCTCAATGTGATCAGCATCAGTTTAAAGTAAAGAGTGTTGGTCACTTTCAAGATAGAGATTCTTCTTTTGGTTGCTTTTTTTCTTTTTCTTTTTTCAATGAATATCAATGGTGATTCATGTGGCATGCTCTCTTTTTTTTTTTTTTTTTTTTCTTTTTTTAGACCACGAGATGTTCTGAGTAACTGTAAGTCTTAACTGTAAGAGGCACTTTTAAGTTCGTGTCGGCTCAATAACATGGAGAAGCCTTAACTGTAAGAGACACTTTTAAGCCCGTGTCGGTTCAATAAAATGGGGAAGCCTTAACTGTGAGAGACACTTTTAAGCCAGTGTTAGCTCAATAAGATGGGGTTCGAACTCTTGACTTTTCTTAAGGGACGAGAATGCACGACTATTTACACCAACCAAGCTCGTTATTCAGCATGCTCATTTACTCTGTGTGATTACCTAGATTTCTCAGAAAACTATTTATTTTGTACCCATCTTTGTGGGGTGGAAGATTTAGTAATGTGTCGTAGGCATACATGTCATTCAAAAATTTTTGTAGTTGAGCGAGCAAATAGCAATACGTAACTTTAAGGTAACATATCACGTGTTTTTATCTCTACCTTTTCTTAGATATATCGAAAATAAATATAGTTGTACGGAAAAACATTACGCAATTTTTTGTGCCCAAGAAAAGAAAAAGGTAATAAGTGGGGTAGATTGTGTAAATGATACTCCCGTAGTCCCGTATTACTTTATTAGTCCTCATCCCGTCCCATTTTCATGTGCGATTTAGTTAATGGGATTTGATTAGATTTGATTAAAGTTATTTTTCATCTTTATTGCTTTTCAACTGTTAATCTGAGCGCATCTAATAGTCCAGATGAATCTGCATGTCCGCATGGGAACAAGGAGTCGTACTAGCATGACGTTATATATAGGTCCTTGAATCCTAATCATCCGAGAACAACTCCCTAGGTGAGAACTTGTAGACAACTTTGAAACATTGATTTGAAAGATCTGATGGATGAGATATCAAGTAAAAAAAAATGAGCATGGTCATTTTCATAAATATTACAAAGTTTTGTTTATTTTCAACTGTTACATCTATTAGATCAATGGTTTGAATTTGTCTGCACGTTCTCACCTGGGCATGGTTCTCACCTGACTAAGAACATATATATATATATATATATATATATATATATATATATATATATATATATATATATATATATATATATATATATATATGGAAGGGTTCAGGTACGGAGAAGGTTTCCCGTGCAGTTGCACGGTTATGCACCTAAAGCATTACAATGGCGCGCCGTAAGTACACAAACCACGCACCTTAAGCACACAAACAAAGCACCTTAAAAACACAAACCACACGCACCTAAAGTTTTAAGCCGATGCATCTTAAGTACACAAATAACGCATCTTAAGTACACAAACCACGCATCTTAAGAACACAAACCACGCATCTAAGATTTTAAAATTGCGCATCTTAAGAAGGAAAACAACACACCTTAAGAAGGAAAACCACACATCTTTTAAGTTTTAAGTTTACTCACCTTAAGTTTAAACATTGACACACCTTAAGCATACAAATCACACACCTTAAGAAGGAAAATTACGCACTAAAAGTAACAGTACAACCGCCCACCGAAGGTCAACCGCACGGAACTCATTTATATATATACACACACACATGAGACTAACAAAGTAATAATTCAATACCGAGGCACTTTGAAACATGTAGTTGCAATAGTGTATTTTGTGTATATTTTAAATCTAAACTTTTTTTTTTGAAACAAAAATACACAATATTTTGTGCCCATGAAAAGAAAAGGGGAATTAAATTGTGTAAATTATACTCTTTTTGTATTACTTTATTTGCCTAACATTCTTTTAGTGGAAATAAGATTTTTCTTTTTCAATAATACCTTTTTATTTCCACTAACTTTTTTATATTAGTTTCAATTTATTGCTTTTTAAAGAACAAATTTGAAAATATTATCACATTTTATTTGTTTTTTTAATTCTCAAATATTAAATATGACAAGTACCTTGTGGTTTCTTCCATTAGAAAGATTTTAGGTTTGAGTCGCATCCCAATCAGAGTTATATTGAATATATATCACTAGTAAGTTAGAGAATTGGTTATTGGATTGAGTTGTTGATTTTCTTTATCTTTATAATTTTTCTTAGATTTGAAATGTGATGTCAAGAAAAAAGCATAGATGCAAGATTTTCATGTAGATGTTCACACAATTTGTATGGACAAGATCTATGAAAGCAAATTTGGTATCTTTTTAGAAAATACGCAGTAAGGTTCAATGACCACCTCATCCATTCATAGTTTTTTTAGGTGGTAATAATGCAGTTTCAACTTTTAAACTATATCATTTTTTAGATGCTTTATATTAATTTAATTTTGAATTTACTCTTTTGATTATCACTTATTTCTAATTTTAGTCATTGACTTTTAAATTTACTAAATTTAGTCTTTCAGTATGAATCCTTTTCATTTGTAATTCACTATAAGTTTTTTTTTTTCATTTTTTTTTTCATGTGTAAACTGTTATTGAGGTTGAAATTAGGATTATTAGACTAAGAAAATTAGGGATTTGTTTCCTGCGTGTGGGAAAAAATTGGCATAATGGTCATCATATCGTTGAAAGCTAACACTAGATTACAATTGAAAATGATTTAATAATTAAGGACTAAATTTGGTAGTTTTAAATTATGACTAAATTTGAAAATAAGTGATAGTTACATGACTGAATTCAGAATTAATTCATTTTTATTTAATGAAGTTGTATTGCATGCTAACCATTTTTATTAAGCGTGACAAAAATTTAAATGGAAGATTAATTGTTGAATGAAATTGTAGTAGAATTAAAATTATACTTTAGTATTACTATAATGAAACTATTGTGTGTAGAAAATGGAACTAAAAAACAAAGCACATTATTGTCAAATGAAAATATAGTATAATTAAAATGATACTTTAGTATTATTATAATGAAACTAGTGTGCATGGAAAATGAAACTAAACTTCAAAGCCATACAATAACATATATTGTCAAATGACTTGAAGTGAAATTAAAATAATACTTCAACATTACTATAATAACTAGTGTGTGTGGAAAATGAAACAAAAAAAAAAAAAAAAAAAAAAATAGAGCTCAAGCAATAATTAATGTATATTATCAAATGAAACTATAGTAGAATTAAAATGATATTTTAGTATTGCAATAATGAAACTAGTATGAAAGGAAAATTAACTAAAAAAATATAGCAATATTTTCATATGAAACTGAAGAGTAATTAAAATGTTACATACTTCATGGTTCATGATGCTCATGATCCACAATAAAATTTGCCAGTTTAGGTGAGAACATCTGTCATTGTGAAAAGTGTGAACACTTCCAAACTCTTCATCGTGAGAAATCAAATGCTAGTATCTTACCATTACTAAAATTTTAAATTTGCAATAATTATAAAATGAACCATACTCTTAAATTTTTTTAATAATTATAAAGTTGACCCGTATTTTTTTTTTTACTAAAACGCTCAGCCATTGATGAACCATGGTGGACGGCTGAAATTAGTACTCACTTTTTTTACGCGTCACCTTTTAAATTTTTTAAACTGTAGTCAAATGGTAAAAGTTAAGAGTAATGCTACTCACCCCTAAAAATTTTCCCTCAATATTTTTTTCCTCCTACGTGTTATTATTTGATTGGTTACTTTACTTGTTTTTATTAAAAGTTACTGGAGGCAGCCAATTCATGACATCGAATAATTAGAAGTCATGTCATGGAGATAATTTAGGAAGGAAAAAATTAGGAGGGGTAAGAAGAGTTTTTCAAAAGTTAATCAAAATAATTAAAAATGTATATAATAATAACAATTTTAAGGTGTTGGTACTTGATTCAATTGTATGTTATATATACTATGGACCGGGGTTCATATCCTAGTCCACGGTATAATTTGCCTACTTGATTGGCACGAGTACTTATTACAGACTTTTCCTTAAAATATAGGGTAACACTTATGTGACACCGTCTCACGGGTCTCAATCTGTGAGACAGGTCGGATCTTTGACCTCATTAATCAAATATCCAACCCGTCTATTGAAACCCGTTAGACGGTCTCACACAAGTTGTTGCCTTAAATATAATATGCATCTTAAAATTTCAACTTGAGACTTTAAGTAATTAAATGTAGTATGTTATAGTTGATACAGAAAAGTTTAATTGTATTATTATATTCTATCAACTTACAAAGCAATTTATAAGTATTACTATAATTTTAATTGTAAAAGAAAATAATTACTTTAAAATAAATTACCAATTTAAAGCCCAAAAATTTGGTATATGCTTTTGAGTGCCAATCATATTCGAAAGGTCTTCTCCCATCAGTGATATGTGAAGAGGACCCCTCACCACAAAACCCCCAATGTCAAACGCTGTTTGGAGTTTTATGAACAATATTGTTTATACATTTTAATCTTGATATATTCTTATACAAAATTGACATAACTTTATCTACCATTGACAGGGCCTGTCCAAACATTTTGGAGGCCCTGGCCGAAATTAAAAAAAAAAATGGGCCCTATATAAAAAATTTAAATTTAAATTTAATAATGCTAAAAAATAATAATCTCAAATAACATGAAATACATTTATTTTCTTTAGATTGTTTCAAATTTTCATTAGATTATTCTATTTTTTTTGAAAAATTTATTTATATCTCCTCTTTGTGATTCTATTAGCGCGTTTAAAGAAAAATCCTCCTCAGTCTTTAGTTGCAACCACAATTTTGTGGGAGCCAGAGAGAAATTGTCATTTGTGGGAATCGAACCCACATTCTTCCAAAATTCTTCCTCACAAAAAGAACTCACTTACCACTTGAACTACCTCATTAGGTTGTTTTTTAATATAATTATAACCCTATAATATATATGTATACATATACATATATATGGATGGGCCCCTTCTAGCACGGGGCCCTGGGCGGTCGCCCAGCCCGCCCGTGCTCAGGACCGGCCCTGACCATTGATGAGCTATGATAGACGCACAAGAGATCTATTCACTTTGAGCATAATCCTCACACTGTTACTACTGAAATTTAAATATTAATCTTTTTTCTCAAATACTGCTTACTAAAGTAATAAGCTAAAATTGACATAACTTTATCTATCATTGATGAACTATGATAGACGCACAAGAGATCTGTTCACTTTGAGCATAATCCTCAAACTGTTACTACTGAAATTTAAATATTAATCTTTTTTCTCGAATACTGGTTATAATAAGCTAAGTCGGTACGGAATTATTACTCATTTTCTTTATTTTATGTTTTGATGTATAAAAATAAAAAGATATAAATAAAGAAGATGAATATATTAACACATGTCATAGTCATAGATTGTCACGCCTTTAAAAACATTTAATTTTATATTGAATAATGTGGACAAGTGGTGCATAGATGTATAGCGTGAGTGGCCCCTCCCCCACAAAGGGGCCAAAACACATTATGCAATTTGATAGAAAGGTGATAAGGAATATGACAATAATTATGACCATATTGACAAGTACCATGTGATAATTCAGTAGAAGAAAAGTATATGATGGAAAATCATTATATTGTTATCATTAAAATATCATGACAACTAAGGAGTGCTAATTTCCTAGTCGTTGGTTAAATGTGATAAAAACAAAAATTTCTTCTTAAAATGTATTATTCCATTTTTAATGCGATAATAAACTTTTTATATTAATAAGTTACTTTTAAATTTGCTGATTTTATCATAAACAAAAATACAAAATAGAGTTTGCTTAATAATATTATACAAAAATAAAATATAAAACTAATTGAGTGATACCACAACAACAGATGAATATTAAGAGAGAATTAACAGAAATTTTTAAAATCGAACTTTATATTAACGATTTAATTGAACCGAAATATTTTTTAAATTCGCGTGTGCATATTAAACATGTGTTGTGTGCAACATAGGATAGCTAGGATATGCACACAACACAAGTCTCATATGCACACGCGAATTTTGAACTCCCCAACAAATCTTATCTATAGATATGATTTTTTAATGCAGCATATTAGGTCTCAATGTCTCATGAACTCGTGGGGTGGTTCTCATATGATCACTATCCTCTATCTCCCTCCCCTATATATATATATATATATATATATATATATATATATATATATATATATATATATATATATATATATATATATATATATATATATATATATATATATATATATATATATATATATATGTATGTATATACACACACTATACAATCAATGCATGGAAATTACGATGCGTTTAAAAAAAATGTTTCTTGCCCAATGTGATTAGTACAATTGTGTTTAATAATCTTAGTTTTGATGTTAATAAATAATGTGGCTAATGAGTTTACTTAAGTTGGGAAAGTTATCTGCTAATTACTAATTCTGGTTCCGATCCCTTTGGTTCAATGGTAGTGCAAATGACCCTAACACACGTGGTAGGTTAATACTTGTGTAAAGGTTGGGTGCTTCATTAATATAATAATATTTAGTAAGCTCAAATGATTTTCTATTCCTACCTTAGCTTTAAAGTTCTTTAAGCTAAAAAAAATGATTTATAAAATCTTTAAAAACCTATCTTCATAAAAATTTTGCTTCCATATTGATTTTTCTCTTGATCTCCTATATATGAAATTCATCTCTTGAACGCCATACACCCAAAATAGTTTCACTCCTTGCTTTCAAAACACTAGATTGAATATTTTGAGCTTACAATCTTTATCAATATAATCCTACACTCAATCCATAGAGCTCCAACTTGTACACTTATTTGTCTTTGAGAGACTAAAAAAAAGTGTAACTCATATATATCCTTTCTTCTTATAACTTGTTGTAAGATGGATTTGCATATCCTTGGACTAAATGCTATGGCAAAACGTTACTATAAGTAGAGTATTTTAAAATAGCGTTTTGGATGAAAAAGTTAATTGAAAAATGTAATTACTAAATGTTTATTTTAACTTTTTGACTAAGTCAAATTATTAAACATGTTCAAACAAAAAAAAAAAACTAATTGAAAATGTTGTTTAACAAAAGAGGTTTAAGGCAATAGAAAAATAAGTTCTAAATACAAGAACTAAACACCACTATAAGCAAAAGAAAATCCAAGAAAGAGTATGTATATATATTGCTAAACTGTGAAGAGAATATTGTGTATATATCATGGAGATAAAGATTATATGCATATAGATATCGCATCTCCATTCACTAGCTGTACTACTATGACTAAATTCCTAGATTATTGTTAGTTATATCACACTTGTATAATGTCATGGACACCTATCCCAACTACGAGAATCTCTTGACCAGCTTTCTCACAAGCCCAGGGCCGGTCCTGAGCACGGGCGGGCTGGGCGACCGCCCAGGGCCCCATGCTAGAAGGGGTCCATCCATATATATGTATATGTATACATATATATTATAGTGTTCTAATTATATTAGAAAGCAATTCAATGTGGTAGCTCAAGTGGTAAGTGAGCTATTTTCAAAAAAAAAAAAAAGTGGTAAGTGAGCTCTTTTTATGATGAAGAATTTTGGGAGAATGTGGGTTCGATTCCCACAAATGACAATTTCTCTTAGGCTGGCTCCCACAAAATTGTGGTTGCAACTAAAGTCTGAAATTTGTTATTTAACGCGCAGCTAATAGAATCACAAAGAGGAGATATAAATAAATTTTTCAAAAAAAACAGAATAATCTAATGAAAATTTGAAACAATCTAATAGAATCACAAAGAGGAGATATAAATAAATTTTTCAAAAAAACAGAATAATCTAATATGAAAATTTGAAACAATCTAAAGAAAATAAATGTATTTCATGTTATTTGAGATTATTATTATTTTTTAGTATTATTAAATTTTAATTTTAAATTTTTATATAGGGTCCATTTTTTTTAATTTCGCCCAGAACCTCCAAAATGTTTGGACCGGCCCTGCACAAGCCTTAGGTTGATTCCCATGCACACCTAGCAAGGTTGATACCCCCATCACACTCCCATATATGTTTCTCACTCCTTAGAGCATTCACAATAGAGTTTTTGGAGTGAATTTTGATGAGACTTTTGATGATCATGGATCAGGATGTACCTTACATTGTGGATCCTGATCCAAAATAGCGATCAAATTATGTACATGCAGTTGACATATTCTGTACTTGCAATTAACAGTTTATGTGCATGCAAATAAATTGATAGCACATCACATGTTAACTACAAACACATAATTAGTTAAGTGCATGTACATGCACATAATATATTAACAATATACAGAGTATTATGTATGTCCAGTTAAAAGTTAGTATGTAGTTACCATTTTATTATGTTTGTAATTAACATGCTATGTGCCCTCTATTCATTTATAGCACATAAACGGTTACTTAATTGCAGGTACATAATATATCAACTGCAGTCATAATCTTATGACTAGGGTCCACAATGCAAAATGAACCCTAGTTCATGGTATAACAATTGCCAAAGCCTTTGACATGGAAAATTATACTATGGGCCAATGTCCACCTTACATTGTAAATCGTAGTCCAAAACAACATTCAGATTATGTACCTGCACATTATATTAACATATTGTGTATCTTTAACTAACTGATTATGTATTTGTAAAAGTGTAAATAAATTGAATGTACAATATAAATATATATATATATATATATATATATATATATATATATATATATATATATATATATATATATATATATATATATATATATATATATATATTTATATATATATAAAAACTGCAGAGACATAATATGTTATTTGAAATATGTATATATAATTTTTTAAATGCAGGTACATAATCTGAATTGGGTCCACCATGCACATGATAGCACAAATTATATCATGGACCTTAGTCCAAAACAACGTCAAAACTTGACACTTTGGTCCATTTATTAACCCAAAATTTTTTCCAATTTTCTAGAAAACTAGAGAACTAGAGATGGAACAAAAAACCAAAGCATGTTTACTGGCACTATAAACATTTTCCAATTTTTTAGAAAACTGGAGAACATCTTTTTTATTTTCTAAATGGAAAACAGAATCAAATTTGGCTATATATCACAACAACCACATTATCACTATTATCTATTTACATATTTATCCATTACTATGATTACATTCATTATCATCTTTTACTTATTATCACCATTTTCAATTCTATCTTTTCTACTCGCATTTACTTACATAAACATACGAAGTAACTTATTTGCTTATGCTTAAAGTTGGACATTATTTACATTATCACAACTAAAACATGAACTCTAAACAAAATATTAGATTTTGATTGAACTTGATAGATTGTTGGTTCAGATATTTTTTGTTATATTATATCCTAATATAAGTTTGATATGGATATCATATATTGAAATTTAACATATATTAGATGTTAAGAAATTCAAAATTTAATGTTCAGAAACATGTTCAATGCAATAAAACAATATTTTTTTTTTTTATCAAAGTAGACCCTGATTCACGGTATAACTACTGAAATGGTAGGCCCTAGTCTACAATGTAACAATTACCTTGACACCAATAGTTATACCATAAACTTGGATCCACCTTGCAAGATGAATTGGGGTCCATTTACAAATTGTAAACATTCAGTATATAAATTGTGAACATTTATTCACATGCTGTATGTTTAATTTGCATTAAAGCAGGCCTAAAACCATGATAGGCCTATAACCAATACGACTTGGCCCAACATTCCTAACCCCCACCAATAACAAATAGCCGAGGTAGCGTTATGCCGTTATAAGGCCATCTCCAAAGAAGTCGGTAAACGGCATTTTGGTGTAGCATTTGGCGCCGATTCTTCTCCAAGGAAGTCTCCATATTCTACACCATTTTGGTGTTGTCTACAGTGCATCACCAAATTTGGTGATGTACTGTAGATTGACACCAAAATGGTGTAATACTTTTAAATTCCATTTTTGTCCTTTGTCTTTTGTATTGATTCCTTTTGTATCCTTATTTTGTTTTTGTGAAATTACATATTTTGTTAAATACATAAACATAAAATTTAAATAATAAAAAATAAATTATACCATTTGAAAGATCACATCAAAACGATTAAAACAAGACTAATATCATATATAGATTAATTAAAAATTAAAGTACATAAAACATAATTTTCATAAAATTAAACCTAATACATCCGAAATTAAACAAAACATATATAGAATTTCTTGCTCGACATAGACAAATAAAAGACAAAGAAGCGCATTATGCACTTCGTAATGCATTGATTGAGCATATGTGGGAACGATAGGGTAATTTTGAAAATTAAATGCATTAGTTGTATTATGTAATATTATTGTGGAATAAAAATATAGTTTGCACTACAATCAAATTTTATTTTTAAAAAATTAAAATAAAAAAATAAAGTTTTAATTTATGAGAAACAAATTATTTTATTGTAGGAATAAAATTTGGTGTAGAATTTGGTGTAATGGGTTGGAGATGAATAAAATTTAGTGTAAGAATATGCTGGGAATATTCCTTTTGGTGTAAAATTTGGTGCAGAATTTAGTGTTTTGGGTTGGAGATGGTACCCAGGCCTATATAATCTCTTAGTCCCTCGATGTTTGCTCCTAAGATAATGTTGTTACATCAGATTTGCATTAGTTTACACTTAATATAAAATGGTGTCATTTTAAACCAAGTAAATCATGTTTCACAATATAACTTGCCTTTGGGTCATGTTATAAACACAAATTTGAAGTGCATTAATATAATTAAGGCAAATTCTTTTGTCACTTTATTTCCTGCAAATTATCTATTATAATTTTTCTATAAAATATTAATTAATATTTATAATTCTGTTATGTTATTATTTATTTCTTAAAAATATGTATTACATTTATGTTATAAAGTATTATATACAAGGCGTACTTATTATATATGCAATTTTGTTATGTTAGTACTTTATTTTTTATAAATTGTCTATTACAATTTTGCTGTAAAATACTATATTTATACTATAAAATATATTATATATAAAATTTAAAATATTAATTATATATGTAATTACACTATGTTGTTACTTTATTTTCTGCAAATTGTCAATTAGAATTTTGTAATAAAGTACCGCATTTATGCATGACAAAACCTTAGCAAAGGCAAATTGAGCCTTTGCCCAAACGCCCAGGGTTATTGGAGGGGGACAACCTACCGCCATCTTTTATATATAGATTGTATATTTGCATATATGTAATATTACATATTCGTATAATTAAGTAATATGATGAAGTAGTTTAATTGGTATTATTTCACAGAAGGTCATGAGATTGGACATTTGAGTAATTTAATACTAATATTTATGTGTTATTATTCAAGTTTTTATAATGACGTTATTAACCGTAAAAATTAATTAACTTATTAATTAATTTATATAAAATATATTTTGTAATTTAGTTATTAAAAAAATTCAAATGATATTTTTTTAAATTATTTTAGAAAAACTTGAATATGTACATAGCTAAAAGAAAAATTATTTATTTGTATAATATCAATATAAGAGATGTATATTTTATAATATTTTTTATTCAACCTATTTTATTCAATTAACTATTTTTTATATTTTGATATTAAACATTTTATAAAATTTTAAAATATTTTGATTTCTCGTTCCCAATCAAAAAAGTTTCTAATGCTCTACCATGTAATCCGTTTAGGTTAATAATTTGTATTAATAATTAATGTATTATTTATTATGATAACAATGGTATTATTTGTCATTTTATTTAATTTTAATATGTTTATACATTAGAAACTATAATTATTTATTTTTGAAGAGAATGATGCAGTAATTGATTATTTTGCATTTACAAATGTACCTAGAGTTATTCCATTATTATTATTATTATTATTATTATTATTATTATATTATGAGAACATTTTTTGGTATAATAGCGTTTTAGTTGCGGGACGGTCCGAAGCCATGCAATTAAACCGTAGACGTTATGTATCAGAAGTGGTTTGGGCTAAAAAACAGTAACGTAATACCAATTATATAATATAAATTCAATTGATTAGACAACAAAATTTGTATATAATACTCTGCACACTTCAACATCATAATTTCTTTACTATTTTCTCAAATCTTTTCAACATTCTCCATTTTCATATTACTAGTTTTAAAAAAAATAATGACACACTAGCTTTTGCTAATTTTGTTATCAATAACATATCTACCACTAGCAAACTAGCAAAAATAGCAAATTTATTAACCTCTAAACTCAGCCATTATGCCACGCTATAGGTGACATAAAAAATTTAACTAAGATTTACAAATTTGCTAATGACCAACACAAAAGCTACTATGCCATTACTTTTTATTTTTTATTAATTATTATATAATTAAATTTATAAGATAATATAAAAATAAAATTAATTTTTAAAGAGAAAATTTTTAAAGAAATTATCATTTCTAACCCATTAAACCAAATTTTACATTAAATTCGTTACAAAAGGAAATATTTTCAATATATATTTTTAAATCAAATTTTGTTCTCTCAACATATTACATCAACGTGAGGGAATCGGTTAGGAATGAACAATGCTTAAATGTAAAAATATGAATAATGTGACCTTAGAAAGCAAAGTAATTTAGATCGCAATAAAATTCCAAAACATTTATCAATTACTTAAAATTAATTGAAACAAACTTAGTACAATTTAATTAAATAAAGATTATTTAATGAACAGCGATGATATTACCAAAAGAACATGAAAAATGTGACCTTAGAAAGCAAAGTAATCTAGATCACAATAAAACTCCAAAACATTTATCAATTACTTAAATTGAAACAAACTTAGTACAATTTAATTAAACAAACATTATTTAATGAACAGCGATGATATTACCAAAACTTTAAATAACAATAATTTTCAAGTTAAACTCATAATGAAAAGCGAACTGTTGAAATGAACAAAAAAAAACATAAATTAAACCATGGCAACACCTTCTGCAGCTTTAAATCTCAAAATTAAAGGCAATTTAAGCATATAAATTCCAGCAGATCTGAACGTACAAAAGTACTGCAAAAGAGGAATCAATCACAGATCTGAACATATAAATTCCAGCAGATCTAAACGTACAAAAGTACTGCAAAAGAGGAATCGATCACAGATCTGAACATACAAATTCCAGCAGATCCAAACATGCAAAAGTACTGCAAAAGTGGAATCGATCAGAGATCTGAAGATACAAATTCCAGCAGATCTGAACATAAATAAGTAGTGCAAAAGATGAATAGATATTTGATTAATTCGCTTTTTGTAACTTTTAAATGCTAAAATTTAAAAAATTACTCAAAATATATTTTTCAATTAAATTTTTTTCCAACAGGGGCTTTATAAACGGTAAAGAAGAAGCAGACAGGAAAGAAAATATACAAACCGAACCGAAATGTGGATGAGAGAATAAGCAGGCAAGAGAGGTGTGATGGGACACCTTAGGAATGGGAGGCATAGGAAAAACTTACTATCAGTGAAATTTCCCCTAATGGAGAATTCAAAGAGAAATTTTTCCTACCCACCCACTCCCAAAGATATCCCTCAATTCCTCTCTTTCCTCCCCATCCCTTCTTTCTTATCTAGTTCAGGAATGGGAGGATCTGAAAATACGCGTAGAAAGATAAGATTTCATATGCTTCTGTGTGCTGTGCACTGATGAGAAGCATGAGGAAGTTAGGTATATTTATAGCGTTTACAGGGGGCATCACCAAAACCCTAATCTTTTTGGGCCATACTAAAGTGATAGTTTTGGGCCGAACTTTATACCTGTAAAATCTTTCTTTTTTTTTTTGAAAAATGTAAAATCTTTCTATTTTGTTCTATTTTTCCTTCAATCAAAGGGTTGAATCCTCAATCTCAAAATAGAGACATTTAGAATACTTTGTTGATAGTTGATAATTGATAGTTGTGACTGTATATATTTGTAATAAATCGTATTTCTGTTGATAGTTGTATCTGCACAGAGATGTCTGGATTTATTACAAATTATACCTCAAAATTACTCAAAACATAGCATCTGTATATATTTGTAATAAATTGTATTTCTTCAACGTCAGATATGAATGTATCCTATTAATGATAATCCATTGGTAAGGAAATGATGGGTCTTCAATAATATCTGCATTGATACACAACAACCGTCATTGAAAGCTAAGGATTTAAATCCAAATACGAAAGGGTTTAAGCACCTTCTGATAAAAAAAAAAAAAAAAAAGTAATAATAACTTAACGTTTTACGTAAAAAAAAATACAGCTATCACTAAACGACATCGTTTTTATTGGGCGGGAAAGTTTATCTATTTTTATTTACCAATATGTTGTGGCTTTATTATAGTATAGAATTATCACAATGCATTATTATGGCAAATTATTGTGTGGATCACGGTCTAAAACGACGTCGATTTAATGATTAAAAAAATGTTTTGCACGCGTTAGAATAATGAACATTCTAGAGTAAGATATATATATATATATACCTGTACCGAATATAGTAATATTTTTTTGGAATGCTATAATATACATCATATAGTAATTTGATTGTTGAAATTTTTTCTTTTAATATTATCATCAGAGAAATTTAATTACGTACATTAACATAATATAGTAATATTTTTTAATACTATAATATACATCATATAGTAATTTGATTGTTTGATTTTTTTTTTTAAATATTATCATGAGAGGAGTTTAATTACGTACATTAACATAATATAGTAATATTTTTTGTGAATACTATAATATACATCACATAGTAATTTGATTGTTGGAATTTTTTTTTGAATATTATCATGAGTGGAATTTAATTACGTACATTAACATAATATAGTAATATTTTTTAAATACTATAATATACATCATATAGTAATTAGATTGTTAGATTTTTTTTTAATATTATCATGAGATAAATTTAATTACGTACATTAACATAATATATTAATATTTTTTGTGAATACTATAATATACATACATCATATAGTAATTTGATTGTTGGAATTTTTTTGAGTATTATCATGAGAATAATTTAATTACGTATATTGACATAATATAGTAATATTTTTTTGAATATAATAATATACATCATATAGTAATTTGATTGTTGGAATTTTTTAATTTTTTTAATATTATCATGAGAGAAATTTAATTGCGTACATTAACATAGTAATATATATATATATATATATATATATATATATATACATTAATATATTCATACAGGAATGGAATTGATTAAAATATTACACTAATTTTCATGTATAATAAAGAATGGAATCATATTTTGAATATTTTGTCCATTTTAGCAATAAAAAAGGAATGATAAAGAAGGCTAGAATTTCTGATAAGGAATTATTATATAATATTATGTTTACCGATTTCAATTTTTTTGGACTAAAATGAGCGGGAAAGCTAGCACTTCTGTTTTAATATATATATATATATATATATATATATATAGATATATATGAGATGGATTGAGAAAATATGGTTTGCTTCTTACCGTGCGATTTTTATTTTAAGCTCTACTTACCATTAGGGCTCGTTTGGTTCGCGGAAAAAAATATTTGAAGGGAAGTGGAAGTGAAATTCCGTGGAAAAGTAGTTACCATGAAGATAAATTATGTTGTTTGGTTGGTGGAAAAGAAGTTGCTAGAAAAATAAATTTTGTTGTTTGGTTGGATTTAAAATGGTAAGGAATAATATGTAAAAAGACACATATACCCTTATTATTATTATTATTATTATTAACCTAAATAAATAAACCAGTAATCCACAGACCCATTTGGGGTCCCAATAATGATAATACAATTAGGTTTCTTCAACTCATTATTCACTCATCATTCTCTGGTCGAATGTTGAAGCAGTCTGCAGAGCAAGAGAAGCAGAGGAGGCGAGGCAGGAGTGGCGATGGTGAGACTGGTGGCGAGGCGGGAGCAGCGATGCAGAGGCGCAGATTTGAGGCGGCGACTTGCGAGGCGGGCACGACGACGAGGCGGAGGTGGCGACTGGCGAGGCTGGTGTGTTGGCTTCACAGGCTACAGTTTGGCAAGGAAGAAGTCCAAGAAGAAACGGGAGAAGGGGAAGAAAACAGAAGGGCAAAATGGTTTCGTCAGATCAATTTTTGTTCCCATCAGCAATGGAAAACCAAATCCGAGGGTTCACCTCCGATTTTGTTTTCCTATAAAATGAGGAACCCACTTCCCATTGAGATATAAGTTCCAATCAACCAAACAATGGAAAAGAACAATTTTTTTGATAATGAGGAACCCACTTCCCATGGAAAACTACTTCCTGCCAACCAAACATGCCCTTAATGTATTTATGTAGATAACTAATAAATGATTGTATTATGAGATAATTTCATTTTTTGTCATAGATTAACCATTAATATATTTATGTAGATAATTAATAAACGATTGTATTATGAGATAATTTTATTTTTGGTATTAAATTTATAAGTATCAGTCAACTTTTAGTCATTCTTTATTAGAATATCCCCATTTAATTTTAGTATTATTATGACACGATCATTTTTTACCCTCTGTCAATAAAATCATTGAAATGTCGTTAAATACAATGATATTTTTACATTTTATACAAAGTAAGTTTACTAACTATATTTTATTTTTAATTTTTTTTAAAAAATTCATAATTGAAAACCTAAATGCTTGAAATACAAATTTAAACAGTTTTATTGATAAAAGATAAAAAATATCATACCATAATAATACCAGGACCAAATGAGAATGCTCTGAAAAAAGAAGGATTAAAAGTAAATTGCCACATATAAATGTAGAACAAAAAATGAAATTAACTCTTGTATTATCTATATAAATCTTACTCCATGATAAATGATAATTGTGCTCCATAAGTTATACTGTATAAAACATTCATAGAAAATCAATTATATTAGTCATTTTTTTAATACAACTAACCCTATTACATTGTAGTATTTGTTCAAACATACTTTCTCAACCTATTGAAGCACAAAGAGTTAGTATCGCCTCCATTGAAGCTCGATCTCATGACCTCCCAAATAAAAGAGCCAGTACATGCTATCTGAGCACAAAGTACTTGGCAAGATAGTCGAAAGTATGTTTTTTGCCCTTCACAGGATAGTCGAAATTAATGCCCGGCTAAAGGGCTGATTCACTTCATCAGTTTAACCCATTTCTAGTTGGTTTTCCACAATAATATCCGTGTGTTCAATCAATGTTCAAACCCACCTTTAAGATTTCCACAGTAAACAAAAACCTACCACTACTCCAAATATACAATAATGTGATTCTAAACCACTTGTTTATTCTCCAAATGCTAGTATTCATTTAAAAAATACAACATTAAGGGTGGTTATCCAAAAGGTTGTGTAGTCAAATGGAAATGGATCTTTCTTAATGCGTATCTTGAGTTAAGGTCAGAGGGGGGTCTGCTATCTGTACCTGAATCGGGATGAGGATGACGACGTCCTTTTCAATGTCTTTACTTGGGGCGACCCGCCATCACTGATACTTCCTTGCAAGGAGTCGTCACCTCCATCCGAGAATTCCTTTGTCCACGAGTTCAAGGGAACAAGACAGCTGTCATCCTTGGAGTTCTTCTTCCTCTCTTCCTCATGCCGCTTAACATTTTCAGATATCTCATGGAAAGTTCTGTTTATCTTTGCAATACCCCTTTCAACCGGTTCCACAACATGGGAAACAGTGAACTTCATGTCATCAACAATCTGAAATTATTGAACGGGAGCAAAATATGCATTACACGATTGTGATAACCAGTGGGATCTTTAAATATAAGTGTGAAGTATGGTACGGAAGATGATTCTTACAATTTCACCACTTCCAACAACCACATCCCGAACGCTCTGGTGAAATTTTGGACGCTTCTCTCTCTCATCATGCCGAGCAACCCGTAGTCTGGTAGTTCTTTCACAATCTTTAACTTCTTCAGGGTCTGGTGGACTATCCAGAGATGCATAATCTGTCATTACAGAAACATTACGGACACATCTTTCCCCACGCTTGTATGGTGCTGCAGGGAAAACGTAGAGATGCACCACAGCAGCAATGCCCATCTATTTCACAAATAAAGAATTAAAAAAGGCTTGTGATTTGCCAATATTCATTAAAAGAACATTTTCATAAAGAACACACTCATTCTGAATAAAATTCCTACTGAGGATATAAACAAAGAAACATCATGTAAGATGCTAGAAAGTATCCCATAAGCTAAACACATTGTAACCAAAAATGCAATATTCAACTTCCTAAAACTTGGGAAGAGCCAAAATCTGGATGCATAACTAGTTCTTTGATTCCAATGTTTTCATTAAGCAACTGGCTAAAAATATAAACCTAATGAATCTAATTCTATCACTTTTGGAGTGGTAGAACTGGCTGATATAAACCAAACCTAATTAACAAAGATATATCAGTTTTGGAATAGTGACCTTCACATGCATTGCCCATGTACTGTCGTGCTTAAAACTTAAAAGCCAAAAGTGCTATTTACTCTAAAACATAGAAAATCTATACAACAGTTAAAACATGCTCAAATGACTATGCTAGAGCACTTTCCAGAAATCCTTCATCATATGCCACTCAGACCAATATGCCATAAGAAACTAACAAAAACTTTGTGCATAGTTTGTTAAATATGACATATCAAAAAGAAAAATGTTGCTAATATTATGTATGATACTATAAAGGTAAGTCAAAAACCTCAATACAGATGATATAGTCTTGAATACGTGTCTTCAGAACCTGTGCCAACCGCCCTTTAAAAGCTCCAAATGAGAAAAGAAATGCAACAGCTACACCTTGCCACCATGTTAAGAACACAATCGACTTAAAAACCAGAAACTTGGCCAAGGGCTTAATAGGTTCCAATTTATTCTTCGTGACAGAGTAAAATTGCACAAGGCAATACAAGGCCCAGGTCTGGCTGAAATTAAGAACCACAGCTAAGTATGGATAGCTGCAGGCAAATTATAAAGTTTCAGATCAAAAGGAAAGAATATCTCAATATTATAGCAATGCCTATCATCCTAAAGAGCAAGAATAACAATGAAGTGAAAACAGATTTTTTTTTTTTTAACACAAATCTGAAAAAAAATGAAGAATAGTAGAGGATAACTTACGCATATTTCCATTCAAACTTTCCCTCCCCATAAATACCAAAAAATTGGAAAATCATCGCAAGTAAAGCGCATATCATTTTCAGTAACATCTGTAAAACAATCCTCAGTCAAACAAAGCATCAACTTAACTAAGGTACAAGATAGGCAATGATTTGAATTATTTTGGGAACTCACATATTGAACAATGCCAACTTTAACAGCTTGATAAAACTCAGGACCAAGAGACCACCCGCTGATAAAGCAATTAAGTGGAAAAGGATGCTCAACAACTCCGTAGGCATAAACTTCATCCAAAAGAGGTGCACTTGAAGTGACCATGCTGTGACTTTCCATAAATTCAATGGTATTTTTCTCTCCACCTGCAAGTTCATAATACATATGGGTTTTGTTATTAATATAAGATACATGTTAATACTTTTATACTTCATATCAATTTCATTTGCATCTATGGCAGATATTTATTTTTATTCTTATTTTTATCAAAACGATGAATATATTAACATCGAAAAAATAGAATGTACAATAAAGAGGCACAAACTATCCTCTCAGATGAGCTAAGCAATCCCTGGATAGCAACAAAGAACAAGGAAATAATAAGCCAAAAAATAGAGAAGAGAGTCAATTTCATTTGGCAGATTTTACTTCCATTAAGCAGCCAGCATCTGTTCCTTTAGTGGGGGAACCGTTCAGGCAATGATTCCAGTCTTCATATCTAATTCTTAAGCAAAAGGAGCAAATAAATTCATTGGTCTACCCCATAGACTTCCCATAAAATTATAGACATCAGTGTGTCTATGACAATTTGAACAACATTTTCAATTTGCTAAAGGAGTTAAGGGACAGAACTATAAGCCACCTCCAATTAGCAGTATAATCAGAGAAGTGCATTAATACCTGCTAATTCAAGTAACGATCCAATAATACCTTTGTAGGCTATTTCTTATCTACACCTTCTGTATCTTTTATTTGTAAGTTGTAATTCACAACAATGACAAAGGTACTCAAAGAAGCGTAAATACCAATGTACTTCAAGTTGGCACAATAATAACAATGATATTACATTAAAATAGGTAGGCATGAAATCCTTAGTTGGAAACATTTCCAAGAGAAAAACAAAAATATGAGGATAATAATTTAATGGAAGGGGAGCAATGGTTTTAGTCAAGAAGTGTACATTTGACCATTTGTCAATATGGTATCCTTATATAACTTCTGAATTACTATTAGGAAATGATTTTTTAAGTATGATAAGTGAAGGAATTGAAATAAATGATCAAGGAAAATGGTTTTAGTCAAGAAGTGTACATTTGTCAATATGCATCCTTATATAACTTCTTGCCTGGTACTTATCCACAACAAAAGTCCAAACTCAGCAAATTTAAAATAAAATAGCAATCAGTGCTCAAACCCTTTAGACATACCTAAACAGGCTATGAGATACCTCTCAAAGCAGTATAACGCAAAAGCTTCATAACAATCCCGTATGACCTCATAGTTAAAGGCAGCTTTTGAATCCAAGAGCGATAAGAACTGTCCCAGAACAAAAGATCATAAGACATACGTCCAAGAGAAAAATCACTTGAAATAAAGAAGATGAGAAGTCCTGAATAGTATATTATGAAATAATTCCAAACAATCACTCCGTGTAAATCAGTATGTGACCACATAAGAAGCAGCTTTTAAGTAAGACTTGGGATCATATACTAGATTAAACAGGTAGCTCTTCAGCAATTAAAATCATCTCTACATTAATGGGAGTGCAAAACTTTCATTCTATGTTTTCAATATTTTTTTGTGCAATTATTACTCATACTATCACTACAAGGACCGTTTTTTCTCCTTTATGACCATTAGAAAGCTTTATTTCTTTCAGGAATTAAAAGCAATGCATAACAACGGAATGAAAACAGATTGAAAATAAACAGAGCAAACAAAGAAGAAATGAAACATCTCCTTCACTTCTGGAGAAATCAGGGGGAGGGGAGGGAATATAAAGGTGAAAATATTTAAATGTTATCATACCGATTCTAATGCATAAACAGGAACCATCAAAATCAATCCAATCAAAAACTTCTGCTCCTGCAAGCAAGAATAAATCTAAATCCTATCAATTCCATTCCATAAACATAGTAATACAAGATACTCTGAAATCCAATTACCCAGCCACAAGGAAGGGCAGCAATTGGAAGTACAGTGCAGGAGTAATATACAAATTAGTAAGCAGAAATACATGGACAAAATCTGAATGAATGATTAAAAAGAAAAAAGGAAAAAGAAAAATCATATGGTGCAGGAATAACAGAAAATTTGAAAGTACAAAATCTTCAAATGAACATGGTAATAACCTCAGGCTGATTGTATGATGATAAATGTTCAAAGATAAGATACATGGACAAGACAAGAGCCACCAACACAAATATGCCTGCACTGCAGATTGCCCAGCTATAGAGTGATGCTGATCCAGAACTTGCATTCAGGGTCCAAAAGTTTCCCACTCTTCCTGATGACGACTGGACCAAACTTGTTAAAGAGAATAATATAAAGAATACCCCCTTCCATCCCATTCCAAATAGTTACAGTTTGTTAATAGATGAACCAATTCTAGTGGCAAGACATCCAAATGTTCTTTTTTATACACTTTTAAAGATCTGACCCATGTTTTTCAGCAGCTTCTGTAACAACCAAGTATCCTCCAAGACAATAACTGACAGTCTGACACCTGCTAAATTTTATCTCAACACCAGTACTCCTAGCCAGAGAAAATGATAAAGTTGAAAATCAGAACTGAATCTTATAGGTCTTGAATACAAAAAGCCTGTACAAAGAACAAAATGTGTCAAAACATTAAACAATGACCAATGAAACACTGAACTGTCCATGATATGAATATGAACATATTACAGAAGAGACAGATTTTTGTACAACTAAAGGATCATTGTAATCCAGTAACTGTTAGGTCCAGAACCTTGTCCCTAAAACAAATGAATCTATAAAGAAGGCCCAATCTTATCGTACCACATTACAAAATCACAGCAATCTAGCTTCTATTTCTCCAAGTCATAATCCAAACTCATAATCATGTTTCATCACATATTCACATCACGCCACAAAAAAAAGAAAAAAAGATTAGTCCTCAAATCTTGTGTACTAACTAAGATACTCCATATTTATTAACTGCTCTTCACTAAACCATATTTCAGACTAACATTAAACCATATTAACAATAACCGTTCAGCGTTTTAAACAAAGCAGAAACTTCAAACTTAAACTAACATTAAACCATATTAACACCATATTTCCGGTTAACAGTAAGCCATATTTCTTAGCATACTCTACTCCATAAACAAAAGTGGCAACTTGAACTAACACTAAAATTACTGCAAACTTGTGCTTCTACAGAAAAGGTTAATGAACCAGAAAATAAGAACTCTTGAAAGCAATTTCAACTCAGTTTCACACTACAATAAATTGAATATTGAAAGTGGCAAAAAACAATTAGGTTTTGCAAAGCAATTGCGGAGATTGAACATCAGAGCAATGCCGAGAACGTGCTTTGTTACCGACTTACCGGATTTCACGCGAGACGATGATTTTCACGACGAAACGACGGTGATAAGATCACTGAATTAGAGAACGATAGGGAAAAAATTCACTCTGCAAATGTTTTAAATTCGTGGGGCTCTAAGCTCTTTGATCTTGCTTAGGGAGTTGGGAGAGTATTAGGATTTAGGAATCGACAGTGAAACCGTTGAGTTAAAGCTACGGCAAAATGCATCTTGCAAAATCACGGACGGATCTGTGTTCGTTCATTTTTGCGGGCCCTACCGTGTTTAGAAAATCAACGGTGATTAACTTCGCTACTCGTTGGCATGCCGTTCGGGTCCCACAGTTGGGAAATGGAAATCGCCCAGTCTGATAAAGATTGCGCTGCTATGTTAAGTTATTGTACTATTCTTTAACAAGGTCTCTAGAACTCATTAATGATTACGTGTCACTTACGGAATAATAAAAATATATGATATGATTTTAGATATTAATTAAAAATTGAAAATAGTCTTTATTAAATGAATAGTAAAAAACAGTATCTTTAAAAAAATAATTTTTGATTATTTAGATTGATATGGGGTATGTTAGAACACTTAAATAATTATTGGTTGTATTTATAATTAAAGAAAACTTAATTAGTGATGTGATGTGCAATCGAACACATATATATAGACTTAATTTTTTGTGGCAATTTTAAATTTGGTCCCAAACTATTATTTTTGTTATTTAACATATCATATTAATATTTTTAGATATGTTGTCCGTCTCAGGACTTTTATTATTTTTAGTAAGGGTGTTTTTTGTTTTTCATGTTTTTCTTTTGTTATATTTTCAGTTTCAACACATTTAATTGGTTTAGGACTTTAGGTAACCTTTGATTTTTAGTAATCATATTTTTCGACCAATTTTTAGTAAAGTTTTAAACCAATTAAACCGGTTAGAATTGAAAAAAAAACATAAGAAAAATATGAATAGACAAAAATGCCCTTACTAAAAATAAGAAAAGTCATGATAATGATTAAAAGTGTTCAAAAATAATAGTCTGGATGTTAAATGACAAAAATAATAGTCTGTGACTAAATTTGAAATTGTCACCAAAGACAATGGACATCTGGTGAAATTAACTCTATATAAATATAATAGAGTCAAACAATAAAGACAATAATATAATAGTGAAATAATAATAATAATATAGGGAGAGAAATTTTATTAATATTTAGACTATAAGCTACAATGATACATATAGATCTCCATTTACAGATAGAGATAAGAAACATAAGAAGTTATCTAGTCTATAAGATAAAGATAAATGTCTAAAAGATCTCTATAATTAAAGTAATTAGGTCTACATTTACTTGGCCTCCCCTTATTGTATTATATATATAACATTCCTCTTGGACTAATTGTCATATTGATAAACCCTTATGTGTCTCATTAAAAACTTTGATAGGAAAAACATTATTGAAAAATATAACCATACCAAAGAGGAAAAGAGTACACACTCGAATATTTGTGCTTCAATTCAATGTTACCTTAATTTGTTATAAATGAATAAATAATTAACTAGTATGTGAAAAAAATTTATGTGGATTGGATCTAAATATATACAACAACATCATCAACATACCCTATTAATCTAATAACTACAATATCCTATCATTGTATATTTGATTTGTATTTCACATAAATATTCCCTACTATAAAAGTATAAAGCCAGCCACCTTTTCTTATTTTGAGGAACTTTTTTCTTCTTTTCCAATGCATGCATATATTTCGAAAGCTTGAAACAAGAAAATTATATTTTATTTTCCCATTTTACATATGCAACTCTAGAGAAGAAGGCCAAATGTATAATATATACACTCAACCACAAAATAATACTGCATATATAGTTGGGAAAATGGCATCTTTAGTCCCTGAGTTATAGGGATAGTGTAGACTCAGTCCCTGAGTTATGGCTGTATGCAAGTTTAGTCCCCCAGTTATTCGCGAAGTGGCGAGTTTAGTCCCTGGGCATTAAATTTGACGAAAAAATTAAAAAATAATCAAAATTTGAGGGGTAAAATAGGAAATTCACATTTTATTATTCTTCTTATATCAAAATCACTTTTACAATATTATTTTTCACTTCTTATCCTAATTATTTTCAAAATTTTTTATTTTTAAAAGCATTTTAATAACTTTAAAATGACTTGTTAGGAACCTGACTCTCGTATAACACATTTAAAACTTAGTACAAATAAAGAAATGCATTATCATTGTATTTAGGTGTATGAAGCACAATATTCTAACAAGTTTTTATTTTTTACTAAGCAACAAATGTAATAAAATTAAAACTTTTGAGATAGGATAGTGTAAAAAAATATCAAAAGTTTTAATTTTATTACATTTGTTGCTTAGTAAAAAAAATAAAAACTTGTTAGGATAATGTGTTTCATACACCTAAATACAATGATAATGCATTTCTTTATTTGTGCTAAGTTTCATGTTATACGAGAGCCAGGTTCTTAACAAGTCATTTGAAAGTTATTAAAATGCTTTTAAAAATGAAAAATCTTGAAAATAATTAGGCTAAGAAGTAAAAAATAATGTTGTATAAGTTGTTTTGATATAAGAAGAATAATAAAATGTGAATTTCCTATTTTACCCCTCAAATTTTGATTATTTTTTAATTTTTTCGTCAAATTTAATGTCCAGGGACTAAACTCGCCACTTCGCGAATAACTGAGGGACTAAACTCGCATACAGCCATAACTCAGGGACTGAGTCTACACTACCCCTATAACTCAGGGACTAAAGATGCTATTTTCCCTATATAGTTGGTTTTAGACTTTAGTTTGACTTAACCCCAAAAAGTAATTATTTTTTTCCTTTCTACTTTTCACTTTTCTACATAATATATATAATACATATATATTTCCTTCATTTTTGTCTTCTTTTATTATCTATAATTTTTTCTCTCTCTCTCTCTTATTTATTTATTGCATTTAGGAAATAATATGGAGGATAAACTATAGTGTGAAATAGCCTCAACACTTCGTTATATGAAACTTATCAATACAAATTAAAATAGGCATGAAATATTAAATAATAGAATTAAGAATGCTAGTGAAGTGTATATATATCGCAGCGTGCATGGTATGTGCATGTTACGTGCCCATATATCCATTTCCTCAACTCCATTTCATCGAATAGTTGTTAAAGTTACTCCATATCCAAAGTGAAGAATTCAGGATAAATGAGTCCCTTCCACTCGATCGCACCCTAAGTTTTTGTTATAATTATAAGTATATATAACTAAATAAGCATAAATGAAAGATGAATTTGACTCCAAGAAATCTCTGACCATCTCAGACAGCTTGTCTTCTCCAGATCGAGATACCCATTGTTTCCATGCTTTACTTTCTTCTCATCTATTTGAAATTAGAATGTGTCGTTGTTGAAAACATGCTGTTGTGTTTGGCCGAAAGCTAGAAATCAGTATTTTCTAGAAAAAAAAAAAGTATCTTTCAATTGAAATTGAAGAAAATTATTCAATTTTTTGAGATCTAAGTTAGACCAAAATTTTTATTGTTCGGTCCGATTTGACATGCATGATTCATATTTTAATCAAACTTGTTCAGTCTAATTCAAATAATAACCAGACATATGGGAGTTAATTAGCCAATTTGACATTACTGAAAGAGAGAGAGAGAATTGAGCATGAGATTGAAAGAGATTCAAGAGAATTGAGCATAATAAACTACACATAGTCTATCATCAAGTGACAAAACAAGTTGACAATGTAATATATTCAATAGTCAATATATAAAGGGTAGAATTAAAATTTAAAATTTTCTTTTAAACACATAAATTCATAATCAAGTATAAATTAAATAGAGTTAAGATTGAACAAAAATTATGCTAGAATACAAAAACATTGAACATGAATTGATAAATAAGAGATAAGATAGAATATATAAGTTCTAAGTGCTTACATAGACACATCAAGACATCTTCAATTTCAAGAGACTCAATCTAAGCTTCAAAGTTATATCAAGAAATCGAGTCAATAGTTGAAGAAGAAAACAACTTTTGTTGTGTATCAAAATGAGAAACTAATTAACTCTACTAAAGAAGTAGAAAGAACTTAAGTAGTAGATGTTAGTAACCTTGTTAAAAGTTTACAGATGATCAAAGCTCAAGCGTCCGTTCACTAACTTTGTAATTTATGGAAGAGTATGTAGTTGCATAATAAATTTTCTCCTAGTGCAAAAGAAGAAGAGTGGAGTAAAGAAATTACAACATTCTTAAACCACTATAAATCTCTCTATATATACTTTACTTTCAACAATTTACATTTCAAGTATGTTCCAAATTAAATTCGTTTAAATTAAAGCTCAACAAACCATAAAGATAATGTGTTGAAAATATTTCATAAAAAGTTAGAATACGGTTACCCCTAGTTGGACCGACCACTAAGCAAAACTTTTTAGAACTTTGCAAAGTACCAGAAAAGCAATGAATTGAAGTGAATGAATTGAGTTTGCATGCAACTATGCAAGTGGTTGTATGAGAACAATTTTTTTTTTTTCAATTTTTCTATTCACATAAATACTCCGTAGTAGATTAATTACAATGATAACAAATTAAAAGATGATGAAATAACTAATAGATATATTTGAACGGATTGTGAAAACTTAACACGAGTACGTGATGCATATATATGGTATCATGATCAAAATATGTTAATCGTTGCACGAACATAACATAAGGTGAAATTAGTGATTTTGCTAATAGTTTACTACTATATATATTGGCTATTTTGAATAAATAAAAGAAAATAAGGCATCGGCAAAGATATATTTTATGGGCAAAATGTAATTACATGCAAAATATTTTACACACTAGTACAAAAATGAATAAGGGAGACTTACTTTTCACAACCCTTCTAAAAAGAAGGGTGGTGTATTCTTTAAAAAAAATTGCTATGGTAAAATTGTAAATATTTGAATAAGAATCCGCGACCGTTGCTAACTAAAATGGTCACAGTTTGAAAAAAAAAAAAAGCGGGTAGTTTCCGCGACCGTTCATCTTGGAACAGTCATGGAAAGTTAATTAACAACCTAATTTCATATGACCCTAAACTGCCCAAAATTCCAAAATTTAAACAACCCCATCAGCCCCAGAACCCTAACCTGCCCGTCACCCCCAAAATCGAGACAACACCCGACAACCCTGCGCCAAGACAAGGAACCAACACAATGCACACACCCAAAGACACAAAATCCGAATGTGAGAACAACAAAAAAGGACAAATCGGGAGAAAACACACCTTGATCGACGCTTGGACCCAGTGGTCCCCGCCTCTTACCCCGTCCGGTGACCCCAACGACCCCCATTTGTGAGGAAGGAGAGTGGCTACTATGCCTCCAAGGCCATGCGGTTGAAGAGAGGATATATACCGACCGTGCTTAACAATAAGAACCACACCAGCGAGTGATTAAGGAAGAGAGAGAGAATAAAAGTAAAAAATCATAATTGCCCCCCACCAAAATAAAAACAAAACACTGAAGACTTAATTCCAAATATAAAATCTAAACAATTAAAATAAATCAAGACCGTGGAAAAAATAAACGCTCCAGATTTGTTCACGAGTTTGTAAATATATATATATATATATATATATATATTTGCGTACGTGCATGGTATGTGCATGGTATGTGCATGTTACGTAATGAAAGGGAGAAAATATTTTTATGGACCTGATGAGTGATCCAGCACAAGTAATTTTGAACCAAGCTAGAAGTCTTGCATGCAAGATGAAGCATCATAATGATTCTCAATCTTAAAAACCATATATCCATTTCCTCATATCAGCTCCATTTTTATCCCTTCAATATAATTCTTCTCTCCAATAAGGCATGATTTTCCCAAGAATCTTAGTTTCAGCTTCTGTTACATATATTCTCAACAATCTCCTGTTAAGCAAAACAAGCCAGATAGATAAGAGTTTTTGTTATAATTATTATAAGTATAACTAACCAGAAATGAAAGATGAATAAGAAATCTCTGACCATCTCAGAAAGCTCATCTTCTCCAGAGATACCCATTGCTTCCATGCTTTAATTTATTTTCTTCTCATCTATTTATCTATTTGAAATTAGAATGTATCGTTACGTTGTTGAAAACTTTATGTTGTGTTCGATGTATATATACTAGGAGTTCGTCCCTAGCTAGTACGTGGGAGAAAAGGAAAATGATAAGCCTCAAATTTCCCTTACCTTACTCCGAGTTATATTGTAGTATATGTCCATATATATATATATATATATATATATATATATATATATATATATATATATATACTGAGTTAGAACCTGTGATTTCTCATTTGGAAAAGCCACAAGAGTTCAAGTGACGGACCAATCGGTCCACCCCAAAAAAAAAAAAAAGGAGAGACATTTGAATTTCGAATTAGGGGTTGACTGGGCAGCCACCGAGAGCCCGGGCTCATGGGCCGGACTAATTGATTAATAGTTTTCTGTCTTTCATGGATTATATATTAATTTACTTTCCTGAGACATCGACTTCACAAAATCTTAAGACAATGAGGGATTGGATGATGGATAGTGCATTATGCCGACTAAATGGACCGGCCCAAGGAAATAATTAAATCAAGGAAACTCAAGAGGTAGGCCTAATACAAGACAACAAATGAGTCTAAATAGGATTAGGCTTATTATTCGTAATATACTAGGGATCGGAGTTAATCATTATTGCATGGACCATAAATAAAAAGTACATTTTTAAATATACTAAAAGTACATTATTTTTTTTTACATAAAGTACATTATTTTAGAATACATTATTTAAGTACTGAAAGTACACTATTTTATATATACTATGAAATAATGTACCTTCAGTACAAAAATAATGTACTTTTAATATAATAAAAATGTATCTTATATTCATGGTGTACACAACGGCAAATTATGCTATGGACCCGGGTCTATATTCACAAATTTAGAACACTATGTTCACAATTTTAGAACTCTATATTCACAAATTTAGAACACTATGTTCACAATTTTAGAACTCTATATTCACAATTTTAGATCTCAATATATAAAATTACATTACTCAATATTCACAATTTTTGAACTCTATATTCACACTTTTGTTATATAGATTCAAAATTTGTGTTATACTGTTGGACATAGAATTATGAAATTATGAACATAGAGTTATAAAATTGTGAACATAGAGCTATGAAATTATGAAATTGTGAACATGAAATTATAAAATTGTGAACATGGACGACCCGGGTCGACCTTGCAAGGTGGACCTGGGTCCATGACATAAGAATTGACACACAACTATGTGGACCATGGTCTACACAATAATTTGTCGGGATTGGGCCTATCTTGTATTGGATCCATGACTTTCAATATAATTAAGAATCGCAATAGGAATTAGTATTCTAGGATTCTTATTTGTTGTAAAGCTCAAAACCCAAATAAGGAAAGGACAAGCAATTCTCAATAATAAAACATACTTATTTTCTTTATATTTTTTTTTTTCATATTTTTCATATACTCATTTTTTTAACGATTATGTTGACCTGTCATTGACTATTCAAAAGTCATAAAACCAACACTTTGTTATGTGAGACTTATCAATTTAGAAATAGGGATAAACTATTAAATAGAATGAAGAAATGCTATATGAAGTAATTAAAGCAGGAACATTAATGTTTTTTCCTCTTCAAAAGTGACTCCAACATTGACATTGTCACATATATAACTCATCAAAATACTTCCTAATCAGCCTTAAACAATAATTTTTTTAAAAATAAAAAAACATTTTGAAGGATTGTATATATATTATTTATGTATTAATTTATATGCAGAGTGGTGAGAAAGGGATAATTTTGTTGCAATTTTGAGAGAGCCATTTGGATTTCATGTAGGTAGCTTTCCTCCAGGGTGGAACATGAAGCCCACTCTCTTTTAGGGATTGTTTGGCAGCTTCACACAGGAGAGAGATTATGGTTTGGAGTCTATGCTCAGTCCCTACAAAAATACAAGGGAGAAAGCTTGAAAGCTCCTTGTAGGCTTCAGTAGGTCTCGCCACCTCAAACTGTGACCTCAAATCTGTGTCCACAATTACCCTTAACTGCTCCCTCTCACTCTCACTTCTCTTCATCATCACATCAATGTACTCATAATCGCCACTAAATTTTAATGCTTCAACACAATAATAAAAATAAAATCAGTAAAATGGGCAGGTTAGGGTTGAAATTAAAGCAAAAAATCAGAGAGAATATTTTTTATGGACCTGATGATGAGCGAGCAGAAGTTTTGAGGCGAAAAGTCTTACAAAGTGAAGCATCATAACCATCCATTCTCAATCTTGAAACCATCCATTTCCTCAGCTCTTTGGGCTCCATTTTCATCCCTGCAGCTTCTTTTCTCCAGTAAGACATGATCTTTCCAAGAATCTCAGTTTCTGCTTCTGTAGCATTCTCAAGAATCTCCTGCATGTTAACCAAAACAACCCAAAAATATGAAATTAAGAAAACTGAGCGAACACAGGTGGAATCAAGAAAGACAAGGTGAGTTTACCAAAAAAAAAAAAAATAGATGCACCTGGAGAGAGAGTTGGTGATCTTCAACGATTTCAACTTGGTGTGGTTCATCATCACAAGAGTGTTCGTTATAATTATTATTCCCAGCTGCAGAAATGAAAGTTGAATCTGACTCTAAGAAATCTCTGACCATCTCAGAAAGCTCATCTTCTCCAGAGATACCCATTGCTTCCACGCTAATTTTCTTCTATCTAAAATTCTGTAGTTGCTGATGAAAAATTGCTGTTCTGGGTGTCTGGGACTCTGGGTGATATGTGTATATATATATATATATATACACACACACACGCTATACATAATAGGCAAGAGTTTGTCCGCAGTTCCTAGGCCGTAGTCTGTGGATGAAAGGAAAATGATAAGGTTTAACCTTTCAGACACTACAGTATCGTGATTAATTGAAAAGAAGAAATGAAAAACTGGCCTGATTTATTGAATAAAGAAAGGAAAAGAAAAGAAAAATAATAAAAACTGTCATTCAGTTTTTTTATTGTAAAAAGTTAGAGAAAGTTAACACTTCACGTAGTATTGAATTGCTTGAAAGAAATTCACGGGAAAAAGAAAAATGATAAGTATAAAAGTTTCTCCTTCTGTATTTTGAGTACTCCTTATTAATTAACACTTTAGAAAATTCTAGAAAAATCTGCCAGCAGCTACCTAGTGAGGAGACTCGAACCCACTCCCTTCTGTGTGGAAGTCACTCCCTTCTGTGTGGAAGTGTAAACCGAGTGCTATTAAACCACAAAGTTTTTGGCAACAATACATTTTGTTATTGTTTATAACAAAAATGTACATTACGCGCACAACATCTTGGAATATATATATATATATATATATATATATATATATATATATATATATATATATATATATATATATATTTATTTATTTATTTTTATTCTGGTGAGAACAATTCTTTAGGTGTGGATGTGAGGACAAATCTAAACCATTGATCTGCAAGATCTAATGGATGAGAAATCAAGTAAAAAATGAGCGGGGTCATTTTCATAAATATTATAAACTTTTAAAATGAGCGAGGTCATTTTCATAAATATTTCAAAATTTTGTTTATTTCAACCGTTATATCTACTAAATCAATGGTTTGGATTTATCCTTACGTTCTCACCTGGACATGGTTCTCACCTGATTAAGGACATATATACATATATACATATATACATATATATATATGTATATATATATATATATATATATATATGTATATATATATATATATATATATATATATATATGTATATATGTATATATGTATATATATATATATATATATATATATATATATATATATATATATATGTATATATGTATATATATATATATATGTATATATGTATATGTATATATACATTATATGTATATATGTATATGTATATGTATATGTATATAGGATCGCGTTCAGATGCGTACGGGGCGCCAAAGAGAGAACTGAGAACGAATCGCAGTGCGCCACGTGTGCAGGATAGTTGCACCCAACATTATAACTAGGTGCACCTAATGTTATAACTAAGTGCATCTAGATGCATAAATGTTAACAAGGTAAATTACTTGCACTTGTAAGTGAAAATAGGTGCACAAGTGCAAGTAAAATGTATAACATACAAGTGCAAGTAAATTGTACACTGAACATCAATACTAAGTGCACCTAATGTTATAACTAGGTGCACAAGTGCACCTAGGTTGCATCCAGGTGCATGAATGTTAACAAGGTAAATTACTTGCACTTGTAAGTGAAAATAGTTGCACAAGTACAAGTAAAATGTATTGCAGATGCAAGTAAAATGTATTACAGGTGCAAGTGAATTGTATAGTACACTGAACATCAATACTAAGTTCACCTAACGTTATAACTAGGTGCAACTAGGTTGCACCCAGGTGCATGAATATTAACAAGGTAAATTACTTGCACTTGTAAGTGAAAATAAGTGCACGTGTAAATGAAACTAGGTACACTTATAACACAATTACTTGCACCAAAGTTCGAGTTATTTATGAAAATGTCACCGCGTCGTTTTTTTTTTAAATTACATCAGCTGATTCGTTGATCTAGACACATGAGCGGCTGTGAAGCGTTCTCATTTCCTTCTTGGGCGGCAGTTCGCATGGGAGCGCGCCTCTATATATATATATATATAATAATAATAATAATAATAATAATAATAATAATAATAATAATAATAATTTTGATGTTATATGCTTTGTCAAATTTCTTCAATGTACTCATTTTTCATTTGTGGAACATAAGCTTCATTGTTCATGCATAACTAGTTTAATTTGCGACCTAGCATTATGGGAATCAAACAAATATGTTGACCTTAGCTTGAAGAGTTTTGAACAAGTTTAGAGGGGTCGGGGTGAATAAATTTGTTAGATTTTAAAATCTTTTTGAAATCAAGTGACTTGGAAAATTACAATTTCAAAGTACTCCTTAGAGTAGCGTTGAAATTTTAATTACTTAGTCAAAACTAATTTTATTCAATATGCATCAAAATATAAATTGTTAACCCTTTTTCATGCCTTAGACACATTGTTTGGTATTGCTTGAATGTTAATGAAGTTTATCAGCCTTAGTACTCGTCAATTTTTCAATTCGGTCTTCTATTCTTCGGGTTTTTAATTCTTCTTACCATTCGCCTAGCTCCTTCGACTTTTTGAATCTTTGACTTCTTGATTCATGAACTATATCCGGTTAGTCTACCTTTCGAATTGAGCTACTATCCAACTATTTTACTTTCGGGTGGTATAGTCCAACCCTTTGTAAGACTATGTGGATGTGAGTCTTCAAAAAGTTTCTAAGTCTAGCAAATGGAAAAGGAGTTAGACTTTAATTTCATAGTATATTTGGTATCATCAAAATTTATTACAAAAATTCCTAACAATTTTTCCAATGATTTCAAAACCTATTCTCTCATTTTGTGATTTATTTGAACTAACTAGCCAATTTGACATTTTCATTAAGTATGTAGCTAGCTAGTACATGACTTTGAGTTTGACACTGAAAAAATTCTAAAAAAAAAAAAAAAAAACTTAACAATAAATTAAAGTATAAATTTAAATGAACTTCCACCAATAAACATATTACAATTTTAGTACATAAAGTTCAAACCAAAAAAAGAATTTCAATAAAAATTACAAAATTAGGCTATTGCAAATATAATGTTTTACCTTTTTCTTCTTGTATCATGTCAAACATTCATGAATGACCTCGTCCCTTGTGTGCAAGCTCGAATGAATCTCCTATAGGCTATAGGGTTTGATCACATTCATATTAAGATAGTTCTCGAGAGCTTCATTCAAATATGTCCTGACCATCCATCACCCCATCTTCAACTAACCAAGTTATACACCAATAGTTATTGTGTTTCTGTGCAGACCACGATCCTAAAACCACGCCGTTTTACTTAATTTTTCTTTTTACGAGACCCGCTGCAATAAATATTTTTATAATTCATAATGTACATTATTCTAACACCATCTACATTATCTTATCCCATAAGTTTTATTATTCTAACGCATAAAGTACATTATTCTAACACATAAAATACATTATTCTAATTCATAATGTACATTATTCTAACTCATAAAATTCAGCAACGTTGTTTTGGACCATATTCTTATACTTTGTAAAATTGAACTGAACTAATAAACAATACTATATTGTAACGAGTCACTACTCAAAAAAAAAAAAAACTAATAAACAATAAAATTCTTCCCAACCCAGACACCACGCTGCCACCACAACCTCCTCTCATCACACCGTCTCAGATATTGCCCTTGACAACTCATCACTTTATCTCCATTAAGGGGAAAGTGAAGCCCAATCTCTTTGAGGGATTGTTTGGCAACTGCACAGAGTAGGGAGACTATGGTGTAGAATTTATGTTCAGTTCTTACAAAAGTACAAGAGATCAGATCATATCAGAGAAAGCTTGAAAGTTCCTTGTAGGCTCCACTCGGCTTCGATTCGCCACTTCAAACTATGACCTAAAATTCGTGTCCACAATTACTCTTCAGTCTTCACTACTCACTCTCACAACTCTTCATTATCGCCACATTAATGTACTCATAATCTCCTTTAAATTTATTGCAAAAATAAAAAATAAAATCAGTAACATATATGATAGTGTAAATACGGGGACAATGTACGTAATGCAAGAGCTTAGTATTATTGATTGAAGGGATGGATATTACAGTAGGAGCTCGGGGCCTGGACCAGGTCGGGAGCTAAGTGGTGGAGCTCTAAGTGTTGCCAAAAGTCCTCTCCACAATAAATGCGGGTATTTATAGGGGCGCCCAAGGGGCAAGGTCCGGCCGGCCGGCATGTCGCACACGTGGGGAGCATGCACTGCGGGCGCGCCGGCCGTACACGTGGGCTAAGATCTCTGCGTGGTGTCGGCTTACAGGTCGGGGTTGACATGAGGGATGAGGTCGGGAGGTTGGGTAGGGCGGAGATAACATACGGTCGGGTATGACAAATGGTCGGGACAGACCGTATGCCCGGATTGTACGAGATCTCGGATTGTACGAGGTCGGGGTATTTTCCCTATCAATATATATGATGGAAAATGGGTTGGTTGAAAGAAATAAAAAAATAAAAAAAATCATAGAAATTAAAGTTCTCATGCGTGCATGGTGTGTGCATGGTGTGTGCATGTTATGTGCAGTAAAATAAAGGGAGAAAATGTTTTTATGGAGCTGATGAGTGTGCAGAAATTTTGAGCATAAAAATCATCTCAGTCTCCACATTAGGGCATTAGAGTCCTTTTACGTTTTCACGCTTTTCTTCCCTTGACCAGCGTAAACAATCGAAGTAATGTAAACCTAATTCTCCCAAATTCCCCAAATTAGCTAAACCTAATTAACTTCGCGATCTAATTCTGGTGACAATCTGTGAAAGCTGGATTGTACGAAGATCTGTGATGGCTTCAAGCAGCACAAGTAAGTCTATTTCTTCCAAAATTTAGTTGTGTACAGAGCATCTTAAGGTTGAAGTTATATATATATATATATATATATATATATATATATATATATATATATATATATATATATATATATATATATGGTGTGGATAATAGGTATGGTGCTTTTTATTGTGCGCGCTTGTCTGTAAAGTGAGTGTTGGGTACCAGATTAGGTAGACAAGAATGTGCTAATGTGTTTTTCAAATGGGACTATCCCTTTTTAATGCCTTAGACACATGGTTTGGTTGCCTAAATGTTAATGAAGTTTATCGGCCTTAATACTCATCAACTCTTCAATTCTTTGTCTTTTATTCTTCGAGTCTTTAATTCTTCTTACTATTCGCCTAGTTCCTTCGACTTTTTGGATCTTTGACTTCTTGATTCATGAACTATCTAGTTAGTCTACCTTTCGAGTTGGGCTACTATTTGATTATTTTACTTTCGGGTGGTATAGCCCAACTCCTACGCATTAGTCTGTGGATGAAAGGAAAATGATAAGGTTTAACCTTCAGACACTCCAGTATCGTGATTAATTGAAAGAAGAAATGAAAAAGTGACCTGATTTATTGAATAAAGAAAGGAAAAGAAAAGAAAAATAATAAAAACTGTCATTCAGTTTTTTTATTGTAAAAAGTTAGAGAAAGTTAACGCTTAACATGGTATTGCTTGAAGGATATTCATGTGAAAAAGAAAAATGATAAGTATAAATGTCTAATAGTATTCAAAATCTCTTATTAACTTTTTAAAATTTGTTGTTGCGAACATACAACAACAAAACTTTGCTATTGTTCACAACAAAAAATGCACGCACCGCGCACGACAATTTAATTGGAATATATATATATATATATATATATATATATATATATATATATATATATATATAACTTTTGGTTCTTTTAGAGTTTTGTGGGTAAAATTTTGATGCTTGCTATATGTACTCGTTTTTCATTTGTGGAACATAAGCTTCATTGTCTCATATAGGACATTGGCGCCGGGATAACATATCACATGCAAAACTAGTTTGCGACCTAGCATTATGGGGATCAAACAAATATGATGATCTCAAAAAGTTTTTAACAAGTTTAGAGGGGTTGGGGTACGTGAATAGATTTGTTAGATTTTAAAATCTTTTTGTAAATCAGGGAAATTAAAATTTCAAAGTACTCCTTAGAGTGGCGTTGAAATTTTAAGTACTATGTCAAAACTAGTTTTATTGAATATGTATCGGAATATAAATTGTTAACCCTTTTTAATGCATTAAACACATGGTTTGGTTGCTTGAATGTTAATGAAGTTTATCAACCTTAGCTTAGTACTCGCCAACTATTCAATTCTTTGTCTTCTATTCTTCGGGTCTTTAATTCTTCTTACCATTCGTCTAGCTCCTTCAATTTTTGGATCTTTGACTTCTTGATTCACGAACTATCCAGTTAGTCTACCTTTCGAGTTGAGCTACTATCCGATTATTTTACTTTCGGGTGGTATATTCCAACCCTTTGCAAGACTATATGTTGATGCGGGCCTTCAAAAAGTTTCTAAGTCTAGCAAATGAAAAAAGAGTTAGACATCTAATTTCATAATATATTTGGTATTATCATCAAAATCTATTACAACATATTCCTAACAATTTTTTTTTTTTGAAAACATAATTCTTTTATTTTTGATGATGTCAAAACCTATACTCTCATTTTATAGTTTATTTTAACTAACTTGTCAATTTGACATTTTCATTAAGTATGTAGCACATAACTTTGAGTTTGACACTTAGAAAATTCTAAAAAAAATAACTCAACAATCAATTAAAGTATAAATTTAAATGAACTTCCACTAATAAACATATTACAATTTTAGTACAAAAAGTCCAAACCAGAAAAAAACAATTCAATCAAAATCACAAAACTATTACATTATTCTAACACATAATGTACATTATCTTACCCAGAAGTTTCATTGTTCTAACACATAATGTGAATTATCTTAAAAAGTTTCATTATTCTAACACATAATGCACATTATTTTAACTCATAATGTACGTTATTTTAACTCATAATGTACATTATTCTTACTCAAAATTCAGCGACGTCGTTTTGAACCATATTCTTATACTTTGTTATAAATTGAACTAATAAACAATAAAATTCTCCCCAAAATTATTGTACTCATCAGAATCAGTAGACCAAACGATCAATGGCTACAAACTCTACTAATACCCGTCACCACCAACCCAGATGCCACGCTGCCACCACAACCTCTTCTCCTTACACCGTCTCAGATATTACCCTTGACAACTCATCACTTTATCGCCATTAAGGGGGAAAGTGAAGCCCAATCTCTTTGAGGGATTGTTTGGCAACTGCCCAGAGGAGGGAGACTATGGTGTAGAATTTATGTTCAGTTCCTACAGAAATATAAGAGATCATCAGATCAGAGAAAGCTTGAAAGTTCCTTGTAGGCTTCACTCGACTTCAATTCGCCACTTCAAACTGTGACCTAAAATTCGTGTCCACAATTACTCTTCAGTCTTCACTATTCACTCTCACAGCTCTTCATTATCGCCACATCAATGCACTCATAATCTCCTTTAAATTTAAAGCAAAAATAAAAAATAAAATCAGTAACATATATATGATGGAAAATGGGCTGGTTAACAGAAATAAAAAAAAAATTAAAAAAATCATAGAAATTAAAGTTGTCTTGCGTGCATGGTGTGTGCATGTTATGTGCAGTGAAAACAAAGGGAGAAAATGTTTTTATGGAGCTGATGAGTGCGCAGAAATTTTGAGCATAAAAATCATCTCAGTCTCAGCTCCACATTAGGGCATTAGAGTCCTTTTACGTTTTCTCACTTTTCTTCACTTCACGGGCGTAAACAATCAAAGTAATGTAAACCTAATTTTCCCAAAATCCGCAAATTCGCTAAACCTAATCAACTTCGCGACCTAATTCTGGTGACAATCTGTGGAAGCTGGATTGTACGAAGACCTGTGATGGCTTCAAGCAACACAAGTAATTAAGTCTACTTCTTTCAAAGTTTAGTTGTGTACAGAGCATCTTAAGGTTGAAGTTAAATGATATATATATATATATATATATATATATATATATATATATATATATATATATATATATATATATATATATATATATACATATGGTGTGGATAATAGGTACGGTGCTTTTTATTGTGTGTGCTTGTTTGTAAAATGAGTGTTGGGTACCAATTTAGGTAGGCAAGAATATGCAGTGTGTTTTTCGAATGGGGACCATCCCTTTTTAATGCCTTAGACACATGGTTTGGTTGCCTGACTGTTAATGAAGTTTATCGGCCTTAGTACTCATCAAGTCTTCAATTCTTTGTCTTCTATTCTTCGAGTCTTTAGTTCTTACTATTCGCCTAGCTCCTTCGACTTTTTGGATCTTTAATTTGACTTCTTGATTATTGAACTATCTAGTTAGTCTACCTTTCGAGTTGAGCTACTATTTGATTATTTTACTTTCGGCTGGTGTAGCCCAACCCTTTGTAAGATCGACTATGCGGATGTAAGCATTCAAAAAGTTTCTAAGTCAAGGAAATGATGTCAAAACCTATTTTATTGTTTATTTGAACTAACTTGTCATTTGTCAATTTGACATCTAATTTCAGTATATTCAGTATCATCAAAATCTAATACAAAAGATTCCTAATAATTTCTCTATTTTTTTTATGATGTCAGAACCTATTTTATTGTGTATTTGAACTAACTTGTCATTAATTTTGACATTTTCATTAAGTATGCAGCACATAACTTTGAGTTTTGACACTGAAAAAATTCTAAAAATATAACTCAACAATAAATTAAAGTATAAATTTAAATGAACTTCCACTAATAAACATATTACAATTTTAGTACATAAAGTTGAAACCAAAAAATGAATTTCAATAAAAATTACAAAATTAGGCTATAGCAAATATAATGTTTTACCTTTTTCATCTTGTATTATGTCAAACTCTTCATTCATGAATTACCTCGTCCCTTGTGTGCAAGCTCGAATGAATCTCGTGTAGGGTTTGATCACATTCATATTAAGATAATGTGACCTAAAATCCGTGTCCACAATTACTCTTCACTGCTCACTCTCACAACTCTTCATTATCGCCACATCAATGTACTCATAATCTCCTTTAAATTTAACGCAAAAAATAAAAAATAAAATCAGTAACATGCATATATATGATGGAAAATGGGCTGGTTGAAAGAAATAAAAAATCATAGAAATTAAAGTTGTCTTGCGTGCATGGTGTGTGCATGTTATGTGCAGTGAAAACAAAGGGAGAAAATATTTTTATGGACCTGATGAGTGGGAAGAAATTTTGAGCATGGAGTCTTATGTTCTCAAGAGATACCCATATATAAATATATTGCTTCCATGCTAATTTTCTTCTATCTAAAATTAGAATATTTGTAGTTGCTGAAAACTTGCCGTTGTGTGTGATGTATATATACGCGGAGATAAGGGAAATGATAAGGGAAAAAGGCATTACAGTATTGTGTTTTATCAAAAGAAGAAAAGAAAAAATAACCTGATTTATTGAAAAAAGAAAAGAAAATAATAATAATAATAATAATAATAATAATAATACTAGAGTATTTTACACTTTTGGTCCTATGGCGACTTTAGAGTTTTCGTCAACTTGGATTCTCAACTTTTATTATTGACATAAGTAGTGCTCCACTTTGAATTTTTTTTTTTTTCAAATTTAATCCTTCCAACGACATAACCGATGAAAACTCACTGAAAGTATCATTTCTCAGTCAAACCACACACCTAGAACGGTTGGAAGGCGTGGAAGCAAGATTAGGTGCTCCAGACACTATAAAAGGGATACATCGTGCCTCCCTTTTGAACATCATCATCACTTGATTCACTACAACATACTTGGCTTGGTGGTGTCTTGTCTACACTTTCATTCTATTGGCTTAGGTTTGATTCCTATTGAGTCCAATACTAGACCTAACTCATTACTTGGGCTTTATTATTCATTTATTCATTATTTATTTATTCCTTGGGCCGATGTACGTACTATTTTTGTCTTAGGCCATAATAATAATAATATAATTGAAATAATTTAATATTTTAAAAATTAAGACCTTGTTTGATAACATAGTTAGCTTATCCAAATTTAGTTTGTTTAACTACTATTAATTGTTTGACTTGATTAAAAAGTTAATGTTTGATTAATTAGTTTTTTTGTAACAACTTATTGCCTCCAAAACACTAAAATTCAAAAAATTGCTCAAAACAGTTGTTTCTGTTATCTTTTTGAGAAACTCATTTTGCATGTAACTAACTATCATCTAACAATTAATTTATCAAGTATATGTCAATCAACTAGTCAAATCCATTAACTCAATCAGCTAACAACTATTTACCAAACACACAATTTGATAGCCTTAAAAGCCTAATACTAAAATTAAAAATGAATGAACAGTGAGAGGGATTAAATCCAAAATTAACTCTATAATTTTTATCTCTTCGAATTCAAAAGTGAATTCAAATTTACATTGATACTGGACTCATCAATGCTTCCTAACAATACCGAAACTACCACGTCCAAAATTGGAAGAAACTACACAGTTCAGTTCCTCCAATGTTTTCCCCATCTAGACATACAGTCCATTAGGTAATAATATAAAATTCTTTTGCTTTATGATTTAAAAAATAATAATTAAAAACTAGCCTCAGAAAACATTTGGAAGGACTGAATACATATTATTCATGTGCAGATCAGATCAGAGTGGTGAGAAAGGGATAATTTTGTTGCAATTTTGAGAGAGCCATTTGGATTGCATGTAGGTAGCTTTCCTCCAGGGTGGAACATGAAGCCCACTCTCTTTTAGGGACTGTTTGGCAGCTTCACAGAGGAGAGAGATTATGGTTTGGAGTCTATGCTCAGTCCCTACAAAAATACAAGGGAGAAAGCTTGAAAGCTCCTTGTAGGCTTCTGTAGGTCTCGCCACTTCAAACTGTGACCTAAAATCTGTGTCCACAATTACCCTTAACTGCTCCCTCTCACTCTCACTGTTCTTCATCATCACATCAATGTACTCATAATCGCCTCTAAATTTATATTTATCTGATGATGAGTGAGCAGAAGAAGTCTTACAAAGTGAAGCATCATAACCGTCCATTCTCAATCTTGAAACCATCCATTTCCTCAGCTCCTTGGGCTCCATTTTCATCCCTGCAGCTTCTTCTCTCCAGTAAGACATGATCTTTCCAAGAATCTCAGTTTCAGCTTCTGTAACATTCTCAAGAATCTCCTGTACGTTAAACAAAATAACCCAGTCCAGATCGAGTTTCACATAATTTCCCTTAGCTTTGAAATTAATAAGAAAAATGATAAAATAATATACCTGGAGAGAGAGATGGTGATGATGAATGATTTCAAGTGGGCGTGGTTGATCAGAGGAGTTTTTGTTATAATTATAAGCAGAAATGAAAGATGAATCTGACTCCAAGAAATCTCTGACCATCTCAGACAGCTTATTATCTTCTCCAGAGATTCCCATTGCTTCCTTGCTTTTTCTGATCTTCTATCCAACTAAAATTAGAAGATATGTAGTTGCTGAAAACTTGCCGTTGTATGTATGTATACTAGGCAGAGATGCAGAGTTCGTCCGTAGTGCCTAGTCCCTAGTCCCTGGAGAAAAGGAAAATGAAGGTAATTTTAGACTATATATCTGAATAATGTGAGTCTGATAATGTTATATTATCTTGTTTAGTTATAAGTTATGGTATATTATCTAATAATGTTATATTACAAAGTTAATGTGGCAGTAATATAATGTTTCAAAATAATATAAAGTAGTAATAATATTATTATTATTATTAGTACTACTACATACAAAGCCATGAGGATAATATTCAACATTTTTGTAAATAGCTCAAATTTTGAAGTGCAAGTAATAACGCTATAGAGTGTGAGTAACAAGATCATATATAGAGTGTAACAATACAAAATAATTTCGAACTTTGAAGTGCAAGTAATAATAATAATAACACTATATATAGTGTCCACATAACAACATCATAGAGTACAACAATATAAATCACATCCAATCAACAATATTAAGTATACCTAACGTTAAAATTAGTTGCACCGAATGTGAAAGATAAATTACATACTCTATAGTGTAAAAGGTTGCAATTTATATTAATGTTACTTGCACACTTATATTAGCTTGCTATTTGTACTTCAAAAACATGTTACTTATATACTAGCTTGCTATTTATACTTCAAAAACATGTTACTTGCACTTCAAATTTCATATATCCACAAAAATGTCACCACATTTTATAAAATTGTTTCTGATTCATTAATCTTTCTAGATGGATGATTCCAATTAGTTCCTAATTTTCTCTCGGACAATAGCTCTCATGAGATCGAATTTTAGTGGAGGTGATATTGATTGTTTGTAATTCAAAAAATTGAGAAAGTATAAATTAACAGATATTACAATGTAATAGAATCAGTAGTAATGAAAAATTACACTATAGCAGATTAGCATGGGCAGTTCCGTTGAAAAGTTCTTTTAACGAGGTTTTCTCCTCGCCCTGTGACCCTAGCCGGCAAAGAACCATAAGGAGGTAAACCAACCTAGGTTACTCATAGCTAACTGGCTCAAACCCAAGAATTTGAGGATCAAACCTTCAACCTCTAAACAGTAGGTAGAGCACTTTTACCACCTGGACTGTTCTTACGGACACCCCGTTAAAAAGTTGAAGCGAAGAGATGAAGGTGGTGTGATTGGGATGGCTGTGGTCTCCACCTTAACGTGGAGGTAGCTAGTATGGGAGTTGTCTGCATTAGAGGGAGCAGGCCAGGGGATAGGGTGATGAGTAAAACAAAAGCTACCAATAAGAGTAGCTTGCATGGCAGATATGCAGAAGAGGCATTAAAACAAGATTTTACCATTTAGGGTCATAGAGCAGAGCGGAGGTGAGATAGGCAATTTAAGCAAATTTAAATGAAAGTGGTTGGATGTGATCAGCTTTGATTCTCTCTCAGTCCCAGTCACACTCACTGCAGAGAATATAAATAAAAGGGGCAGTTTGGTGTTTGCAGAGCAGATAATATCAGATCAGAGTTTTAATGAGTAGATTTGGATCATATATATGGGTTTTGGTGAACGAACCCAAGCTAATAAGCTGTTTCGCCTTCAATTCAATTCTGCTGGCTGAAATGATTGCCTCTGTCAAATCCCTTTAATCTCTCTCTCTCTCTCTCTCTCTATTACTCCCTTCCAAGTTCCAACCATATTTCTTATTTGTCTTTTTCTGGATCGATTTTATTGCATAATATCTAAAAATAATACAGATATTGTGTCTAAAAAGAGTTTTACTACACATACTCTCAATTTCTACTTCCTTACTTATACTTCCTGAGATGACAAACAGACATTGGTTATTTTCATCATGTCGACCCACAAAAAAAATGTCTATATCAATAACATATGAGAGGGAATACAATTTGGGAGTGTAAAGTGATAGTACACTAAGTATTTTCAGTCTAAAAAATACTCCCTCTGTCCCATTTTACCTGTCCTGTTTACTATTCATTGGTCAAACCAACTCTTTCTTAATTTTTTATTTTCTTTAGTAATTTTTAATTATTTTTAAATTTAATTTTTTGTGTTTAATAGTACTTTTGATGTAGTTTCTAAATATATAAATTTTATATACTAATACTAAACTTAATTTTATAAAAAATTGAATTAAAAATAACCTCAGTTAAGCCTCGTTAACCGAATTAGACAAACAAAATAGGACGAAGGTAGTATTACTCAAAAGTTTGAACATTTGAAATAAAATTTCAAATACTCCGTATCACCTAACTCGATAGACATACACGCCCGCGCCATCAACATCATTCAATATTGTTATTACTTATCAACATAACAACATTATTTGTATTTTAATATGGAGTAAACAATAAAAAGTTCAAATAAAATTGTGTTTTTTTTTTTTATTTAGTGTATGATAAGGCAAATATCCAAAACAGGTCGCCAATTAATCAAATTTGAAATAGAGTGAAATTCGTGAATCCGTGAATGTACCATAACTGACTCTAACCTTTTGCCATCCCTAAATAAACTGAATTGTAACATGGCCAACAAGGTTATGACGTGTAGCATGCATGCACATTATACATTATGCAGAAAGTGCGAACGACATACAATAGAACAAAATTTCATTTGGAAAAAAAAAAAAAAAAAAAAATCCGGGTAGCCCCTGGAGAGACGGGGCTAGCTGCTTCGTAAATCACTTGGTACAGTTAGTAGTTGTATTTCCATATTGTTTACAACAATTTCTCACGTAAAAAAAGGGTGTAAAAACAAATTAAGGTACAAGGCGATCTGCTTGCTATATTCATACACACGAAAGGCGGCAGCAAAGTATGACAACAGATCCATGGCGAGGGGCGTATATCAGCTAGTAGGCACATTAGATGATACTATGTCGGTTTCAGTACTAGCAGAAATCTCCTCTGCAACTGGAGCGCTAGCGTTTTCAATCACCTCAGCATCGGGCACCACAGAAGAGGTCAAAGCCGAGGTGTTGGGGCCGGATGCATCGTCTTGAGAATGTTTATGCATATTCAAGGCGTGGCAATGTGGGCAGTAGTAAGTAATGTAGGGGTAGTCTTCTTTCCTAGCAAGCCCTGCAAAGAGAAGACAATTATTCCTTTTTGTAGTGAAGATCCAAAAATAATCAATCAATCCCAATGTGACTCGGGCCATACCATTGTGCATGCGACAGTTGCCACAAATAAGTGCATAAGATTGTGTTGGATCCTCTCCCACAAGCAGTGCTGCAATGCGTGAAACCCATCCTCCATTTTGTGAATTTGGACCTATTGGATTATGATGCTCAACAATCAGCGGATGATGCTGGCTCATATCAGAACCCTCGAGCGGTGTTTGTTGAAGCATTTTTTCTTCAGGGTTGTCCACTACAGTACTTCCAGAGCTAACCGTTCTGCTTGGCACTTGTTTTCGGTTTCGAAGTCCAGTGGACTGCACAACTTCAACATCACTGCTCTTCCCAACAGGGGCATTTTGCTTAGTCTCATCACCCACATAAACTTTCAAGCCAGTATCTGCACCGAGCTTGGAAGCGAGAACTGTAGCAGCAGCAGCCTTGGCAGCAGGGTCAGTGTCATACCTCTGCACCATGAAGTTGACAAGCAAGGGATTTATCACAGAACTACTCAAGTTATTAGAATAAGCAACACTTGGACATGGCAGTTATAACGATGTAAATAGCTTGAAAAACTTAGGCATGTCTTTACCTGAATGAGCTGTTGTGTTATATAGTAATTTGTCTTCTCTTTAAGTTCATCAATTTTTGCTTTCCTTTCAGCACGGAGCTTTTCCAAGTTTTTCTGGTCCTTGTTGTCACCTTAAAAGATCATATCAAAGGCATAAGCTTTCTAAGACAGCATATAATCATATTTATTTATACAAATCACAACAATGAGAGTATGTCACTTGTACAGAGAACAGTTCAAATATTAAAATGGGTCATTCCCACTATATGTTGAAATAGCCTGAAAACATTAGCCTCATGAAAAATGGGAACATTTTAGCAACAAAAGCAAATCACAGAGAAATGAGTCAAAGTTAAATATGATACAGTACTAACTAAGATTAGTTTCTTTGACTCAGCTTATGTACTTGAGAATCAAGAGGCTTTTCTTCTTGCCCCGAATTACATTTAAAAGATTTTCAACAAAAAAGGTATGTGAAGAAGAAGCAAGCAGAAACAAATTGGCTGAGATGTTGCATACTACACTTATCAAAGTGAGAGAAATGCAAACTCAATATGCATCATCTATTGGAGGTCAAACACAAGCCATAACCCAGTAAAAGTTGTTCTCAGAGCAAATATAAAAGGCTGACTTGTTCATGTTAAAAATTATATTGTGAGCCCCAAATAGAGTATGATTAAGTGCTCATCACTAAAATGTTTATTGATTCTAAAATAAATGTCCATAACTCTATATATAGATTCTGGTAATAAAGGTACTCTTAACATCAAATCTTCAATAATTCCTGGAAAACCTCTGATGACAGATGTACTCCCAGGTAATAATTGAACTTTCATAAACCAACTCCTGGGAAGTGTAAGGGAACTAACAAATCATCAAATTAACTCCTGATAACTGCAAGGGGACTTTCCAAATCAACAAATTAACTTTTGACATACAATTTGAAATGTTTTGATCTCTGAGCATAGTTATCACGGCGCCCTGTTAAGTCGCGGCGCCCCCCGACCGCCATGTCGCCTAGGCGACTAGGCGCCCGCCTAGGCGTTGCCTAGGCGACAAGTTAAAAAATACTATAATATATATATATATATATATATATATAAACAATTAAACATATAAATTGTACTGCATCTGCCTACTGCCTACTGTCTAGCCTACTGCTCACTGCCCACTGCCCAGCCTACTGACCACTGCCCACTGCCCCTGCCCACTGATATTATTGACCAAAGTGGGCGAAGAAAAACAGTCGCAGCTGCAGAAAACCAAAGAAAATGGAGAAGAAGGAAGAAGAGGAAAGAATAAGAAAGAAGGATGACTCAGGCGGTGGGAGGGCGACAGCGACGGCGATGGGCGACGTCGGTGGGAGGGCGACGGCGGCGGCGATGGGCGATGGCTGTGGGAGGGCGACGGCAACGGCTGTGGGAGACATTAGTCGACGCACTAGATCTGAAATGCTTTCTTCTTCTCATTCTTATTAGGTCAAAGACGCCGGAGCTTGCCTCACCGTTTTCAAGCGAGGCGAAGCCTCCAGGCGTCCTGTCTCCACCGACAGGACGCCAAGGCGTCGCCTAGTCGACGACTAGGCGACGCCGTGATAACTATGTCTCTGAGTTTCTTATTTTTGCATAGTAGAATACTTAAAATAAAGTCGACAGAAGTTCTAGAATTTCTTGCTCCATCCTAATTTTGTTGGAGTGTAATATCACTATTTCCTTTTGCATCAACCATGGATTGTGTTTTGTTTAGTCCTTTGCTAGTTGCTACAGTGTAAAAGTACAAACATACAATTAATCAATTCCTTATATCAGCATAGTATGACAAGTGCTTAACTCAATTGCTTTCAATTCTACTGAGCTTCCGAACTTATCCCTCAAGCATAATCCCCAATGCTAAGCTAATAACAACCTACCACCTTTTCAACAAACTGAACAACCTACTTTGGCATAGATAACTCTTCTAAAAACAATCATATTGAAAAGAAATATAACTTTAGAGTCTGCATTCATATAGTTTTAGCATCTAGGGTATTAAATATCTTTTAGAAGCAAACATCAATAGAAAAAAGAATAAAATCTTTTAACTTAGAATCTGAATTGGACAATGTTTTAGCACCTTCAGAAAATTATTTTTCTCCTATAGTTCAACCAGCAAGGCAGCAATAACATTATTCAATGATTCATCCAACCTTACATGGCATTTGGTTCACAGAATGAAAATATGGGAAATAGAGATAGGATTCTAGAAGGAATACAATAGAAATCTTATTCCATTGTTTGGTTGGTTAAGGAATAGAAAAGAAATAAATATTCAAATGACAAAAGTACCTATACTCAAAATAATAAATAACTTGATAAATATGTATATATGTATCTTGTTTGTATACATGATTGCATCATATGTATATATCTAAATAAACAAATTATATTTATTTTCCCAAAGAATGTGTTAGGGTTCCTCATCTCCTAAACTATCCATTCCTATTTAGGTCAAAACAATGCGAGTTTGGACTGAAACAATGTAGGTTTCCCTCAAATTGATGCGGGTTTATCCCAAACTGATGCATGAAAAATTTGTGCATATTTACAAAAAATGGTACTACCCATTTACATTTAAACTTCAGCGGATTTCCTAAAATGATGTTGTTTAATCATAAAGCAATGTTGTTTTTTACCAAAGCGATGATGTTTTTCCAAAAATATGTTATTTTTCTCCTAAATGATGCAACAAAAGTGCTGCATATTTACAAAATGACAATGCATTTTTCTTCAAGTATAAATCTCATTTGTCCAATATTTTGCAATCGACAAACGAGATTAATTCTCATTTTTACACCAGAAATCCTATGGTGTGCTGATCATATCCAGACATCCAGTACTATCATGTATTTTACCGCGCATTATTGATAATGGTTTCCAATAGTACGGTATAATCATGTATTATACCATACATCATTGTACCAGGTATGACCAGCATCATAAAAGTTCCATATGTATTCTTGTTTGTGTGTATATAGATGATTATATGCATACAAATAGGTTTATATAAATAAATATAAATATAACATATGAGGGTATGCTTGATATTATGAAAATTTAACTATTCCTGATGAGGCATGAATAACTAATATCATAGGGGGCCTTGGGAGAGGCTATTTACAATTTTACATTGCAAATAGAATAGTCAATTCCATGATGGCATAAAAAAGGAAATAAACAGCTGAATAGACCTATTCCACGAAATACTATTCAATTCCTCCTATAGCCTATTTAGCGAACCAAAATGCCACCTTAAAGACTACACAGATGTCTGCCTAGGCAGTATATCCATATATTCTTCTCTTTTTTGAAAATATATTCTGTATATTCTAATATTCACTTTTCCCAACAGTCATGCTTTTCTCTGCCAAAGAAATCATAACTATTGGGAAAAAATATACATATTGGTGACAGAGCATTAAGTAACAAACGAAATCCAAAAGACAAAAAACTCAAATATCTATATCATTTGATAAGCTTTATCCCAAGTATCAAGAAATAAAAGGTCAATCTGCTGATTAAAATTTTTGGAAAAAATGATGGAAGATACAAAATGCTTTAGATAGTTACTTAAAAAAAAAATTAAGTGCTTACAAATCCTTGTGAAGCTTCCAAGCGCTGAATAAGTAATGAAAGATAATCCAGGTAATAGAAACATAGGCAAAACGTGCAGAGCTCTCATTTTCCAGTTTAGGTGACGAGATCTAGTAGTAATGATAGCATAAGCCACAGCAATAACCTGACAATCAAAACAAATTCCTAAGGCAGGAGTCTTTGAAATGTATAATTATCAACTTTTTAAACTTCAAGAACAAATATCAAAATTTACTCCTAGCATCACATCTTTTATTGGTTTCAAATGTATATAATATCTCATACCTTTTATTGACTTCTAACAATAAATCAGGGGCCTTGTATCATGTGGCTTAGCTCATTATGTCTAGATAAGACCCATGTTCTGCCATAGTCTAGAATTGTCAACCATATACTTTCAGTTTACTGACAAGACCATCGTTAATTGTTAACTGACTTAATGTTCAGAGACAATATGCAAGACACCGGGATGAGAGTCTGGAAGATAATAATCTCATTTTTTCCAACAATAAGTGTAAAATATGTATTCTTGTAATCAAGTTATAATTAGAAGTTTGGGAACTAGCTCCATCACATCATATGTCATAGAAGGCCCAAAGAATTTCAGCATGATGAAATTGAAGGTATGGAAAAGGATAGTAATCATAGTATATAAGTATTAAGTAATCACCACCGTCTCTTCACTTTTGAATTTGATTACACTATGACTAAATGTGGGCTAAAATAGGAGCAAGAGTAAAGGATTGATATGGTTTCCTATTCAGCACGAGCACACTCTCTCTATACTGTTTCTATGGTAAGATAAAAAAAAGTGACATATTTCCCTCATCTCATTTTGGAAAAGCTATATCCTACCCTGTTGATTCTTTGGTAAGGGGAAAAAAGTAACATATTTTCCTCATCATTTGGAGAAGGCCACAAGGACACAGTACTCTATTATTAACTTGATTATTAGAAACTAATTTTCATAAAACCTTTCCCTCTATTATGTCCTAGGTTACAAACTAATTCCCTCTGATGGCAATAACATATCTACAGTGGAACAACTCCTGTAATCATAGAACTGGAAGTGAATTACATCCAGTTCCATCCATCAGTTTACTACTTCCTTTCAAGCCATAACAAATTGGGTACTAAAAAGCAAATGCAAAAATAATAAAATTTCATAATGGTTGAAATAAGCTTCACATAAAGAAAATAGTAAAGGAAAAGTTTCTTATTAGTTTATGCAACAAAGTTGCCATAATGAAGTAACCAAGTAACACAGAAGAGAGAGGTTTTAAAAATTCAGGCTTTAAACATTGAAGCAAAAAGAATATCACTTGCAGGACAATTTTAAATTTTAAAGACGTCGAGGAAAGGAAGCCTTACCTCAAAGAATACAGAAAGTATGATAAGATGTCTTGACATCCTTCTCCATCTTTGAGAACGCCTTGTTATTCTCTCAATAACAGCTGCCTCCTCTTTGGAAATGTGTTGCAGTCTCTTCTCAAAGTCATCTCTACCGGATCTAAATATTGCATTCCATATTCTCGACAAAAATCCTTTCTTTTTCTTCTTGTTTGCCTTTACTTCAGCATCTGTAGATTTAGCAGGCACTTTGCTATTTGTATCCCCAGCATCCTTTTTCACCTCCTCCTCCATTTCCTACAAACTACAAATGGAAAGTCAAATCAGGAAATTATTTCTTGATTACCAGTCCTGCACAAGATTCTAAGAGGAGGAGAGGGCATTGAAAAGGTAATCAAATATAAAAATCCAGGTAGAAACTAAAACACCATTGGTCGACACAAATTGGCAGGCAATAAGTTTCCTTACAATGGTGGATAAAAGAAATTTTTTACAACAATTGCTAATGAAATCCACAGTGATGCAGAAGGTTTGCTAGCAAACTCGATGTAAAATGCAGACCTTGCAACTGCATAAGATAGGGTTAAACATTTCACGGGATTACATTTACATATTCCAAAACAAGCATAGGGGCACTGACATGACTCATTTCCACGAACAAACTCCATAAACAAAAATTATTACCATAAATTTAACATCTAACAACATAATCAAATCAACAACAAAAAAAGCAAGCAAAACCGAACTTCTACAGCATACCATATCATCAAAAACACACAAACCAGTTCAACAAACTTATAGGCAACCAAAACTTCGGGAGATCAACACTGCAATGTAATGATTAGCAATAATCAGAAACCTAGAGAGACCAACAGTACAATATAATACTCAACAATCGACGATAGTACAATCAAACCTAATCAAACACAAAATGTAGAGTATCGTTAACCATTCCGAGCTTGAAATGATCATTTCAACCAAGAGAATTAAAACAAAATAAAATAAAATAACGCGTGATTATCAATCTGTTCGTGCGTAAATGACTGAATTACGCTCTTCGAGATGGAACGAATGCTTTACCTGGATCGTGAGGAGAAGATTGCTAGGGTTTTTTGACGAAACAGGAAAATGCGCCGATACGCCCAGAACCGAGCAGAGATCGATTACGCGTACGTGCAATCGAGAAGAAATCTGCTTTTTGAGGAAAGCGCTATTGCAAAGGGAAGATTTCAAAAACTTCGGATTCAAACTTTTAGGCAAATATAGAGATCGGAGCCTTTTTTTTTTTTTTCCCAATAGAAAAAGAAAAAAAAAAATGAAAGATTAAAAAAAAATAGATAAATCAATTTAAAGGAATGAAGGACAGATGGAAGAACCGAAGAAAGACTGATAATAATGATGGTCGTCTCCCACTCTCCCTATTAAAGTCAATCCTCTCCCTGTAAAGCATAATTTTGGAATTTAGAATAAATTTCTGTTAAAATTTCAAAGTTTGGAGGGATTTGTTTCAAAAAAAAAAAAAGAAAAGAAATTAGGGTAGCATTCCTTCGTAGCAATCTAGACACTGACACACAGTTAAGACGAGCATCTACATCAATGATTAATTCTTGATTTTTGTCAGCCCAAATAATTGAAGATGATTTTTTGTTAGCTTGGAAGAGAATTTTTATGTGGTTTTTATTTCCTGCAAACATGAGTTTATAATAGACCCCACTAATACTAAAAATGACAAGAAAGAAGTGAGAATGTGCGCGTTGGGCGCACATTTTCCGCCCGCCGCCTGAAACCTTTATTTTTAATTTTTTTTTTGTTTCAATTATTTTTTTTCTTTCTCTTTGTTTTCTCTTTCCCTGTTAGTGTATTAAAAACCGTGAAAGATCTTAAACTGATAAGGATGCTTTAAGACTTCCCAATGACATAATATTTTTAAAGGAAAAGGTAGAAATAGACCATTGAATTATTTGGAGAATAGCAATTAAGTTGTCAAATTCAAATAATCTCTAAATTCATCTATGAATTCGGAAAAAAAAAAAAACACAAATAACACTTACATTTGGACCATAATCAGTGACCAGCATAAGGTATGTACTCTAAAATGTATTTACTGATGTCATTTGTTTAAATTACTCAAATATTGGCCAAACCTGCAACAGCTTTATGGCGGAGTTATGGGAAGCTAGAGAGGGGCTCATTCTGGCTAGAAATAACGACTTTGAAAGAATAATCCTAGAGGCCGACTCCGAGGCTATGATTCAAGTTTTGGAAAATGATCCTGCCTCCTCTCCTCAGATGAACACGCTCGTCACAGACTGTAAACATTTTCTTGATCTATGCTAATCGAAGAAGATGTTTAGTACTTCCTTTTGCACTTCAAACAACAGTTTCTTTACCTCCTCTAATGCGAAATTTGAGTCCAACTCCCCTTCCTTCCAAACAAAAAATCTACACCCTAACCCATTTTACAAACAAAATTAAAACATTCAATACTCCAATTAAAACTAATCAATATTGTATTTTCTTCCAAATCATTACTATATTTTGCACCGTATATATACCTTGAATTTTTTTGACACCCACCAAACTTTCGCCTGCCCTCTTGTGAAACACATAGCGGTGCTTTTAGACCACAACGACAATACACAACTGATTCATAATTTAAAGTTGTATGAGCCATTGGATTAGAGGAAGATGGTGAAAACCTTTGAGAAGAAGATGCCATTATCAATTAAGTGATAGAGAAAATCGAAGGTAATTTGAAAAAATATTGCAAAAGATAAATTGGTAAGAAATTACTTCAACCTTAGGAGGGAAAGAAATGATGTAATTCGATCAAGGGAAACTTCAGTTTGAACACTCATTCAAAATCTATATGGAAGATTGTAAATAAATCCCTGAAGTATTGCAAATGTGGCGAGGGCAGATAGCATTGCAACAACAAATGTAATTACCGACACAATAGAGAAGATATTAGGGCGTCAAAACTAGCGCAAAATAGAAAAAAATTACCAATTTAGCTTAGGGTTGCCCAAAGAAAATCAAATATAAGCTGAAGAGATTGTTCGAATCAAGGAGAGAAAGTTACAAACGCGAAGGAAGAACCGGAGAAGAAAATAGAGGAGAGAAGAAATTAGGGCTTTAAATTTTGACTTCAAATAAAGAGTCAAATGCTTACATGTAGTCCAAGTAGGATAATAAGAAAAAAAAATATAAATACACATGAAATCCCAATCAACGCAAACTGGTTGTTAACTTGCTAAAAATGCTAATTGTTTTTTTTTTTTTTTTCTCTACGGGTTCATGGATGAATTTGGAGTTTATTCGAGTTCGGTGGCTTAATTGCTATTATCCAAATAGTTCAATGGCTTATTTATACATTTTCCCTATTTTTAATATAGTTTCTAAATATATAAATTTTATATATTAATAATAAATTTAATATTATAAAAAATTGAATTAAAAATAATTTCAGTCAAACTTCGTTAACCGAACTAAGACAAACAAAATGAGACGGATGGAATAATAGAAGCGGATGACAATTTGGTAGAACTTGGAGGCACACGGAGCAACTTGTGCCAAGTTATTTAAGCTTCTCTTCCTTCCCATGCTTTTCTCTTCCCTGTCTACTCTTCTATTTTTATACCCAAGAAAAAAACACTTTCTTGCGTCAAGCTAATTACAAGTTACAAAATTGACTCTTGAATTGATTAACTATGTCTAACTTGTGATCTTTTGTTTACAAGGGTCACAAAATAGGATTTAACACAAGGGGTCAGAAACTAACTGCGGATTTCCTGGTAGCGAAAGAGATAGTTGGCTTTCTTCAAAAGATAAAGAATAGTTGGCTCGCAACTAATCTAAGTAACCTACTGACCAATAACACTCTGACACGTCTCTAACTGAAGCTTTCCTTTTCCTGGTCTGTAATACTTTGTATTTACAGGAGTACCAATGAGGGCACCGACAGTAAACATCATCAATAATTAGCTCAGAAATCACATTCACAAACTGGTAAGCATCTCTTTGCAATGACCAGAAAGCCCTTCCATCTTGCCCATATTTCTTGCTACTTTGCTCAGCACCTGAACTGCAAGCCTGCAAAAGCCAATCAAAAAGATTCCATACCCTATATGAAAGAACTTTTTGTAAGATTTCTTACATTTTCCTGTGTTTTCTTTAAGAACTCAAGTTCTGATCTTTGATTATATGCAAGCAGAGTTTAGATGGATTTGATTGTTGTTATGGAGACTTAGAGGAAGTTTGAATCTGGGTTAAATTCATTTTTGTTGTTATTTATTAAGCATTTGAGATGGATTGGGGATTTTTTGAGCATTTGAAGCCTGCTTCTTTGAAACATTTCAACTTTGGCAAGTTGATGACATGGAAGAGCTGTAAGAGTTGGGGGTTTCAGTCATTCAATTTACTCGTAGTGGCTGGCTCGTTCTTCTTGTTTGTTGTAGTTATAGGATCTTGGTTTTTATCCAATTTAGAGTCTTTGCAACCAGTTGTTGTTCTTGGCAATGGGAACAATGAGCCCAATTTTTCAAATAGTGAATGCAATCTGTTTGATGGAATGTGGGTGCCTGAGGAGAGTTACCCTTTGTACAATGCCTCAGAGTGCCCCTTTGCCGAGGGAGGATTCGATTGTCTTTCTAATGGTAGGAAAGATAATGGGTATTTGAAGTGGAGGTGGAAGCCTAAGAATTGCAAAATTCCGAGGTTTGATGTGGGAATGATCTTGGAGAAGCTCCGGGGGAAAAGGGTTGTCTTTGTTGGGGATTCTTTGAGTAGGACTCAGTGGGAGTCCATGATTTGTATGCTCATGACAGGGGTTGAGGATAAGAAGAGTGTGTATGAAGTTAACGGGAATCAGATCACTAAGCAGATTGGGTATTTAGGGGTTCGGTTTAGCTCCTTCGATTTTACAGTGGAGTTCTATAGGTCAGTTTTCCTTGTGCAGCCAGGCCGGGCGCCTAAAGGGGCACCAAAGAGGGTGAAATCATCGTTAAAGCTCGACAAGATGGATGATACGAGTAAAGAGTGGGTAGATTCTGATATTTTGATCTTCAATACTGGGCATTGGTGGACGCCTACAAAGCTTTTTGAAATGTAAGTAATCTAGACATGATCAATTCTCGATTGTATGTTTTACTATATGATTATTTATTTGTGTGTCCTAGCTTATCCATTGGGGTATACTAAGTGATTTCCAGAACCTTTAATTTCCTGCTTTAATGGTGTTGAGTTATTTACTTAACTAGCTTGCACTAGGCTTGCCATCACATGATAATCTCTTGCACATGTTTATCTTGGTCCAACATTATATTAGTCTTTTGTACCATCATATGAGAGTTCTGCTTATGATTGTAATAGCAGAGATTTGCTGGGCTTTAAGATAGTTTCTTTGAACATCTTTAACTTGTAGAGATTAGTGAGTCAGATTGTAGTTGTTAGTGTTGAGCATATATAATATATAAACATAAATGTGCAGTCCAACTATCAACTTAAACTTTTAGTTGAGACAGAGTAGATCCTTCAAATTGGTATCTGACCCAATGCAAGAGGACATGGGCACCTGTGAGGGGGCGTGCTGAGCATATAATATGTCAGAATTTTGCATCAAGTTGTATAGATATATTTTCCGATTTCTTATACAAGTATATAGACTTTATTTCCGATTTCTTATACAAGGATATAGACTTTACGGATTTGTCCCTGGAATTCTTCTAACGCGCTTGTCCAGACAGGGGCTGCTACTTCCAGATTAGTGGAAGGATGAAACTTGGGATGTCAATTAACAATGCCTTAAGGAAAGCATTATCTACATGGCAATCCTGGGTTGAGAATGAAGTCAACCCAAAGAGGACTCGCGTGTTCTTTCGAACTTTTGAATCCACTCACTGGGGGTGAGTTTATATTTTCTTGTGCGTACAATTACTTATTAATTTACAAATATCGATTCCAGTATTGATGCTTAAAATGTTCACCAGTACTGGGAACCGACAAAATTGCAAAGTAACACAGCAGCCTTGGACGAAAACTAGAGGGAGGGAGAAGAGCGTATTTTCTGACATCATTATGAATGCCGTGAAGAATTTATCAGTTCCTGTAACGCCACTCCATGTTTCTTTGATGGGGGCGTTCCGTGCTGATGCACATGTTGGTACATGGAGCGACAATCCAAAGGTACCGGATTGTAGCCATTGGTGCTTACCTGGTGTGCCCGATGCCTGGAATGAACTTCTTTTCGCGTTCCTGTTTTCGGAACAGTGATATCTGTATTGATGGCTTGCAATCGACCTGTAAGTGACTCTTTGCTACTACTATTTCTCTTTTGTGTGTGCTTTTTCTGTATGATTATACCTTCCTCCATTGCCAGGTTTTTGATGATTTCGTCTTTTTAGCCAAATTGCAGAGGACTTCTCAGAAGTTAGTTTTCTTGCCACATCTGTAGTGTTTCTGCTCTATGTTGTTCTTTCTTACTTTTTCCACTGGAAATTCTTTTAGAGGTCAATACAAGCTAGCTGAGAGAGAGAGAGAAAGAGATTGTGAATGTGTGTATCTAAAACAAATTGTTTCTAATTGAGATTTATTTGTAAGAGCATAATTGCAATCATTATGCCGTGGACCAGGGTCAAAGTGCACGGTGGACCTTGGTCCTATATGACATCGTTCGAATTTTAATTTTGACGGCGACGTTTGTTGTTCAATTCATGTTACATTTTTTTTTTAAATGTAAAATATGTGTATGTGTCTTGTATTGTGAGTTTTTGTCTTGTATTATGAAATTATGTACTTTAGTATGAGTTTTGTACCTGGAACAAATTAGAAGTTGTGTATGTAACACAACATATTATTTGTCTTATGTTATGAATTTATATCTCGTGAAATTATGTGTCTATAAAACATAAATGCTCCACCTAAGTCAAATTTGAAAATAAGTAAATACATAACATGTGTATGTGTCTTGTGTTGAGAGTTTTTTGTGTTTTCTATTATGAAATTCTGTACCTTAAGAATATGGAGATACAAATGAAATCCTGTACCTTAAGAGTTAAGAATATGGATTTTGTATATGAAATATATTAGTAGCTTTGTAACACAACATATTGTGCGTCTTTTTTTTTTTTTTTTTTTTTTTGGCAAAAGGGTCAAATAGACCCATGTACTATCACTGATTGTTCATCCAGCACCATGAACTAAAATATGGTCCATTTAGGTTATTATACTCCTAATTATTTTTCATCTAGCATTTTTAGCCTATTTCTAACAAGCAACCCATCTAATTTGATGACATGGAAAAATAAAATAATAAAAAAATGATGACATGTTATTTATATGGATGTTTTGGATGATTTTTACCCTATTTTATTAATGAAAAAAGTGATTTCTTGCAATGAAATAGGGTAGAAATCAAAGTTGTTATATAAAGTTTTAATTACAATGTATTGCACTACTATGTATGTATAACGGGGCATTTAGTGTCGTTCGGCAATAAAATTTTATGAAAATTGATATATGAAAATTAAATTATTTTTATAATAACTTAAGATATTGTATTGGGTAAATTTTATTTTTTAAAAAAATTAAAATTTAATTTTCATATATCGATTTTCATGGAATCTCATTGTCGAACGGCACCGAATACTCCGCTATACATATATACAGTACATTGTAGTTGAAACTTTATATAGCAACTTTGAATTATGACATATTTCATTGCAAGAAATCATCCAAAAATACAATATCTTAAGTTATTCAATTACCCGAAAATCCAAAATATTAATTTATTTTTAAAATAAAATAAAATTTACCCAATAAAACATATATTGATTTCCATGAAATCTCATTGCCGAACAACAATGAATATCACGCTATACATACATAGTAGAGCAGTACACTGTAGTTAAAATTTTATGTAGCAATTTTAATTTCCACCTTATTTCATTGCAAGAAATCATTTTCTTCATTAATGAAATAGGGTATAAATCATCCAAAACATCCATACAAATAACATGTCACCATTTTTTTTATTTTGTTTTTCCATGTCATCAAATTAGATGGGTTACTTGTTAGAAATGAGCTAAAAATGCTTGATGAAAAATAATTAGGAGTATAATAACCTAAATGGACCATATTTTAGTTCATGGTGCTGGATGAACAATCAGTGATAGTACATGGGCCTATTTGACCCTTTTGCCGTGGTTGTTAGAACAATACTTTGCCTACTTGGAAGAAAGAGAGGGTGGGAGAGAGGGTGAAGAGATGCTTTTCTTTTAATTCAAGATATTGAAACAGTAAATGCTTTTGGGGAAATCGAAGAAGAAGCTACGCTGTGCGCGTATCGTGCACAGCATAGGTGCTCGTGTGTAGTGCACCAGGCGCGCCTGACAGACTGTTTTTTTTTTTTTTTTTTTTAATAATTTTTTAAAAAAATCAAATTTTTTATTCTTTTTTCATCCTCTTTCATTTTCTCTTTCCTAATCACACTTACAAAACTTCTCAAAACTCGCAAAAAAATTCCATTGATAAGGATGCTCTTATGTAAGGTTATCAATTAGACTTCTCGTTGAGAATGAAAAAAATTATCCATTTTCCTAAGGATTATATGGAGACAGGAAATCTCCACCCCATATAAATTTCTTTTAAAATTTTTGAAAAATTAAAATAAATATATCTTATCTAATTATCTTTTAATTTAAAAGTATTACTAAATATTTAATAATTAATTTATATTACCAAAAAAAGGAATTTCATGCATTCAACTTTTTTTTTTAAAGTATGAAATGTATATTAATCTTTTTCCATCTCAGGTGAAAATTAAAAAATCCATTTATCCCCACCTCTATTTTTAAATTTCATCTCCATTTTTATTGCTATCAAAAAGGAAAATCAATTTCTCCATTGAGAGTGGGTGATATTAACCCCCTATTTATAATTAATATTTTTTTATTTATGATTAACGTCTATAATTATTATTTGAATATACACAATATAATGGATAGAGCCCATGTTGTATTCCTAATTAATAATCAAAATCAATATCTACTATACTAATAAGAGCCAAAGAGAGTTAGGCCTAAAATGGGTAGAAAAAATGGCGGTAATCAAATGGATGGTTCAGATGAATTATTTAATCAAATAGATGGTTAAGATAATTTAGATTAATATTATTGATAGAGATTACCCAATTTAACCTTACTTTTATGATTTTCCGTTAAGTTTTCCGTTAAATATTCTCTTCTCTGTTAATATTCCGTTAACTTTTAACTTACCCATTAATTTCTATAAGAAAGGTCTTAGGTTCGAACCTCATCTCAATCAAATTTGGCATAATTAAGTTTTTCACTCTATTTTACTCTTATTAAATTAAATAAATTAGTAGCTGCAATAAAAAATGATACATATGCATTTCTTTAATTTAGAATTATGTGTCTACAATACCTTTATTTGAAAAAATTATTCATTATCAAAAAATTAAATTAAATAAGAGAAATAATTTCATTAGTTATATTGTCTTTATTTTCTCTCATGCAAAGATTCTTTACATTCAAATTTATCAATTGATAGTCATTACATTGTCCATTATCTTATTTTTACAATATCTTGTAATTAAATATCAAAGTTATAGTACAAAATAATGTTATATATTTATTTACCAAAAATTTTATTAATACTATGAAATTTTTTTTAAATAATTTGAAGCTAATTATATTAACTACTTAGGGATTGATTGACAAAGAGAGTACTCAAATAGCCCAACAAATTGAAGCGGAATCACTCTATTTTACTCTTATTGAATTAAATAAATTAGTAGTTACACCAAAAAATGATACATATGTATTTCTTTAATACCATGAAAAAAGTAAAAAAAGAATAGTTTGAAACCAAGTCATATTAACTACTTGGGGATTTGTTGACAATGAAAGTAATCAAATAAACCCATTACCCAGCAAATTGAAGCAATAAACTACATTTTAATATCTTTGGAATGCATAATATTTTAAGTTTTCAAATTTTTATTAATTTATTTAATCTTTTTTCTTAAATTTGGGATTTCTTTATCCACAATAACTCATTCAACAATAATGGTTGAACCAAATGAACCCCAAGCAGAGCACCTAAAGGAAAGTTCATAGCTCATATATCATAATCTTATTGCATGACGTTGTCATTATGCTACCAACAATAACCAAATTGCTGCAAAATCTTTTATTTCTCTATGGTTTCATGATAATGCAGTCTATTTTTTGAATTGATGAAAGTGAGCTTGATTACACTAAGGCCTGATTCCTTTGATTTTGGTGTAACTACACTACATCATGCTATAGTCTTCTATTATCTTGAAGATGATTTTCTCCCAGGTTGTAATGATATTTTTCTGATGCACAGATTGCTGGGTACACCAAATGAACAAGTCTGGCCAGGAGTGAGCAAGCTGGTGAATTGGCATGAGTATCCACAACGGAAGCCCCAACCACTCTCATCATCTGTCCCCAATCTGGATGAAAATGGCCTTAACTTGCTAGCTGTGAGTTTGTTTCTTTTGTTTTTGTTAGAACTTGACTGTGGTCTGTGGCTATGTAAACATAATATTTACAGTCTGTATAAATTTGTGATGCAGGAAATGTTGCATTATGAACCATCAAGAAGGATTTCAGCAAAGAAAGCCATGGAACATCCTTATTTTGACAATTTAGACAAATCGTATCTTTAAACAGCAATCCGTCTGGGTTGTTTTATGATTGTAGTGAGCAACTTTATCTTGACTTTAGGATAACAGAGTTCAAGAACCCTCCAATTGCTTGCCTTAAGCATATTACATGTTTCTTTAATTTCTTGAATGAATATTGTACTGCTATTGGGTTTAGTAGGTGCACTGAAAATGTAAGGCTGCCATTTAAGGGCATATTAAGTAGTGATTATTCCTTCTACAGAGGGTTGGGCTTCCCGTAGTAAATAGTCTACATTTTGGACCAAGCTCATATTATATATGCTGATTTTGAGATGTGGTGCAATTGCTTTTCTTTTTTTGCTGGTTAACTTTTTGAATTTTAATGTTTAAGGATGTCAAATAGAATGTAAATGGAGATGTTAATATTGGACACTCCGAGGACTCGACTCTGAAGAATCTTTTGACTCCTTTTGAGGTTAACCAGATGAATTTTCCTCATCTTTATTTATGTTGAAGGTCAATACAACTATTTTTGTTTGTCTGTCCTTTTTCTCCTATCCTCTCATTCTGTGTTTAATGTTCTTCTGGTGTATGCATGGATTGTGAATGGTTTCATAATAGTATCTTTCTGTAAGTTACGTTTTTCTGTTTTTATAGCCCATTTTATTGGATGAAATTAATATTCAAGTAGCCTTCGGCACCTCTTTCTTTCAGGCTTTTTTCCACAGAAGACATGTGAGAAAAGTCTGGAATCTGAATGCATCTTTACCTGTCACAAGTGCCAGGATGGTAAGCATGTGAAAAACAATGCCAAGGGGAAGTCTGTTATTGAGGACAGTGTGTCCAAGAACGAAGAAAAGGGGTACTAAGGCTAAACTGCCACAGTCTCAAAATAATACTAAAGTTACAGTTGTTGTACCTCTTCGACGTTCTGCTAGGAGAGCTAAAATTGTGCAGGTGCAAGAGAAAAATGCTAACAAGAAAGTTGGGCGGCCAAGGCGAAAAAAATGAAATCAAGAAAAATCAAGAAAAAAGGTCTATCCTGGTCTCCTGCTGTCACAGAAGCCTAATGATGAACGAGTAGCACTCCTTAGGAGAAATCTTCTTGTTCTCTCTGGCGAGTTAGATGCCACAATTGATTCACCAAAATGTAGTCTCTGTAGTGAGCTAGATTCTACACCTACAGTGAATTACATTGCTTGTGAACTGTGTGGAGGTATGGTAGTTCCTTTCTTTATTTCAAGTTTGTAAGGAAGTGTAACTTTTGAAAACTGTGTGGCCTGTGTATTATGCAAGAACCAACCATGGAATATGTTTGCTAGTATTTAATGGACTTATATGTGTGTCGTAGCAAGAGTGCTCCTGTTTGTGCTACTACACCTATGATCAGAAGTGGGGAGGCTAAACTGGCTGAGTTGAAGAGTGATGATGGGATTGAATGTGCAGGGTTTCATTTGGTCCAAGCGCATATTCATCAGGAAGGGAAGCAGTAGGCAATGTTCATACTTTGGCAGCAAGTGGATAAAGAAAAAGCATCAGAAAGGGAAGTAGAAAAGAAAATAAATTTTCATTTTGTTTTATTCTTCATCTTTGGCATATTCCATTGCATTATTTTTGAAAACACACACTCATTATTTCGGCAACAAGGAGAAAATACCTGCCATTTTCTTTCTCCTTCATGTTTGGTACAGCTTTGCCGTGGATTTTCAAGATTTTGGGTCCATCCTTCATCAAATATTTTGAAGATCAGCTTCTATTTATTCCAGGTATCTTTTAGGTATTATTTGTATTCATTTTCATCTTGTTCGTGGTGGTTGAATATTTTGAATACGAGATATTATTCCTTTTAGCATGTGAATGTGAAACATTTGTATAGAGTTGATATATTTATAAAACATTAACCCTCCATTAACCTTTGGCATAAAGTTGATGAAATTGATGATTTATTGTACGACTATTAGGAACATTTGTATTTTAGATTTTGATGATATTAAAAGTTAGGGATTTAACTTCAAATAGTTCAACTAGTAACTCGAGTAGTCACAATTCGGATGAATAAAACAATCCGAATAATAACTCGAAAGATTAAGCTTCGGAAAGTCTCAACAAAAGATTTGAATCCAAATAGTTACTCTAACAGCTTGAAGATAAAGACCTCAAAGAGTTGAAGACTTGAAGAGCCTATGATGAAGATTCAAAGAGTAGAAGATTGCAAAACCGAAAGGTTACAAAGGCCGAATGACGCAAGTGCTTACCTTTCGAAGTAAAAGGTAGAATGAATGGTAATGCCAACCATTCATAGAGTGTTAATTAAAAATTTGAAAAAAAACTGTTCGAGACATTCTTTAAGCTAACAGTTAAAAATCTTAAATACATTGGTGAATGTGTACAAGGCAAAGAGAGTTATAGGAACACATCTCAAGGAAGATTTTTCCCTAAAAGACTAGACATTTTGTGCTGAGCAAAAATATATGTTCAACGCAAAATAAGTCACCAACGGTTGAAAAGTCTAACAAATCTATTGTGGGAAGGAATTGACCCAGAAGTATATCAACCTCAAGATCCTCCGAGGACTACCCAAAGCATGGGAGATGAAAGGTCATAGCCATGCGTGACCACCAAGCTATTCAAACCTCAACAACCCTCAACATCTTTCAAGTCCAAGTCAAGAAATTCAAGAGATTCATGAGGAAGAACAATATACAAGGAAATCCATCCACACCACACTACGCGAGGTCAAGTGCCTCGAAGAGTAAAAGACTTCGAGGAGTTGCAGACTTTGTGCTACCACTACCGAAAATCATGTACTATAGGGTGGCAAAAGGAGGAAAACACTAGCGACTGAAGAGTTAGTTGAGAAGGCAATCAACGACTCGTGCTCCTCCAACTCAAGTTAGAAAGCGATGGCTCCTCTTTAGCCGACATCAATTTGAAGAGTTATACGAGTATGTCTTATGGCCAAAGATCATGAGGTAACTTCTCAAACCTCAATTGACTGTGATTCAGATTATAGTTATAATGAACTCCATCAATTCAAAAGGAGTATGTATGGGAGCTAGTTCCTAGATCTTCGCCCCTAAGCCTTAAATCCAAAAACTTTATAACCCTAAACCCTAAACCCCCTAAACCCGAAAACTCTAAACCCTAAACCTTGCAACCCTAAACCCTAAACCCTAAACCCGAACCCTTAAACCCTAAGTCCCTAGACACTAAACACTAAACCTTAAACCCTAAACGCTAAATCTTAACCCTAAAGCTTAAACCATAAAATTATAGACCCTAAACCTTGCAACCCTAAACCTTAAACTCTAAATCTCCAAGCCTAAACTCTAAATCCTAAACCTTGCAACCCTAAAACCCTAAACCTTAAATTTTAAACCGTAAAACCCTAAACCCGAAGCCAGTAAACACTAAAACCCTAAACCCTAAACCCTAAATCTTAAAACCCTAAACCATGTAACCCTAAACCCTAAACCCTAAACCTTAAACCATAAAATTATAAACCCTAAACCTTAAAATCTTAAACCCTAAATCCTAACCCTAACCTTGCAACCCTAAATTTTAAATCTTAACCCTAAACTCTAAAGCCTAAACCTTGCAACCTTAAAACCTTAAATCTTCAAACCTAAACCCTAAATCGTAATCCCTAAACTTTAAACCCTAAACCCTAAACACTAAACTTTGTACCCCTAAACCTAAACCGTAAAACCCTAAACCCGAAGCCAGTAAACACTAAAACCCTAAACCCTAAACCCTAAACCCTAAACCCTAAATCTTAAAACCCTAAACCATGTAACCCTAAACCCTAAACCCTGAACCCTAAACCTTAAACCATAAAATTATAAACCCTAAACATGCAACCCTTAAACCCTAAACCCTAAACCCTAAACCTTAAAATCTTAAACCCTAAATCCTAACCCTAACCTTGCAACCCTAAATCTTAAATCTTAACCCTAAACTCTAAAGCCTAAACCTTGCAACCTTAAAACCTTAAATCTTCAAACCTAAACCCTAAATCGTAATCCCTAAACTTTAAACCCTAAACCCTAAACACTAAACTTTGTACCCCTAAACTTAAACCCTAAACCTAAACCTTGCAACCCTAAACCTTAAACCATGAACCTTGCAACCCTAAACCTAAGGTTGTTAATGAGTTGCTACAAAGGCGAAAAGAAGTAGAATGGGTTATTGAAGGGGACTTTGATGCATATGTGAAAAAGATTGAGAAACATTACATATGGGGCAGAGAACCAGAGCTACTAATGGCTTCCCATATACTCTAGACACCAATTTCAGTATTCATGATACATAGAAGTTATGGTAGCTTGGTAAATATTTCAAATTATGGTGAAGAGTATCAGGAGGAAGAAGATGGAGAAACTCCAATCAATGTTATGTTTCATGGCTATGGTCATTATGACATATTGGAGACTAATACATTGGAAGAACAATTATAATAAAAAAATTGATATCCAAAACCATAGACTCTACCCAAAACCTTAAAACTTTAAACTTTAAACTTTAAACCCTATATCTTAACCTTAAACTCTAAACCCTAAACCTTTTAACCCTAAAACCTGAAAACCCTAAACCTTGTAGCCCTAAACCCAAAATTTAAACTCTAAACCCTAGAACTTTAAACCCTAAATCTTCAACCCTGTTAACCCTAAACCCTATATGGGCTTTGACCTTTTATGAATTCAAAAAAAAAAAAAACACTAAATCCTAGAACTCTAATTCCTAAACCTTACAATCCTAACCCTAAACCCTAGACCCTAAAACTCTAAACTCTAAACCTTACAACCCTAAATCCCTAAATCTTAATGGCAACCTCTAAACCCTAAACCTTGATTCCTAAACCCTAAAATCTTAAACTCTAAACCAGACCTAAACCTAAATATTAACCCTAAACCCTAAACTTAGCAACCCTAAATCCTAAATCTTAACACTAAACTTTGAACCCTAAACATTATAACACTAAAACCTGAAACCCAAAACCCTAAATCTTAAACCTTACAACCCTGAACCCTAAACCCTAAATCTTAAACACATTGCCTTAAACCTTTCAACCCTAAACCCTAAAACTCTGAGGCTTAAACATTGCAACCTTAAGCCCTAAACCCTAAACCTTGTAACCCAGAACCCTAAATTCCAAAATCTTAACCGCAACCTCTAAAACCCAAAGCCCTCCCTTAAACTCTAAAGCCTAAACCTTGTAACCTTAAAACCTTAAATCTTCAAACCTAAACCCTAAATCGTAATCCCTAAACTTAAACTCTAAACCTTAAACCCTAAAACTCTAAACCTTGCAACCCTAAACCTTAAACCATGAACCTTGCAACCTTAAACCATGTAACCCTAATCCTTAACCCTAAACCTAAGGTTGTTAATGAGTTGCTACAAAGGCGAAAAGAAGCATAATGGTTTATTGAAGGGGACTTTGATGCAAATGTGAAAAGGATTGGGAAACCTTACATATGAGGCGGAGAACCAGAGCTGCTAATGGCTTCCCATGTACTCTAGACACCAATTTCAGTATTCATGATACATAGAAGTTATGGTAGCTTGGTAAATATTTCAAATTATGATGAAGAGTATCAGAAGGAATAAGATTGAGAAACTCCAATCAATGTTATGTTTCATGGCTATGGTCATTATGACATATTGGAGACTAATACATTTGAAGAATAATTACAATACAAAATGGATATCTAAAACCATAGACTCTACCCTAAACACTAAAACTTTAAACCCTAAACCCTAAATCTTGACCTTAAACTCTAAACCCTAAACCTTGTAACTCTAAAACCTGAAAACCCTAAACCTTGCAGCCCTAAACCCAAAATTTAAACCCTAAACCCTAGAACTTTAAACCCTAAACCTAGTTTATATGGAGAAGGTAGGCGAGAGAGAAACTACCAAAGGGAAAGCTAAGGTGACAAAAGAAGAAGCAGAGGCCCCTCCAGCAACGCATTAAGAAAAAACCTTCACCAAAGATATGAGAATGACACAAGCATTCTCAAGATTCAAAATTGAGTTTGTGGATCCAAATCCTCAAGCTGGACCTAGTACTAGAATTCCAAATCAATCGAGTGGTTCAATTTGAGAGGTTGGAGAGGACACATAGCTCGATAGGCCATTGATCGGATGGTTGATTAAGTTATATGACTTCTGTTGCTGAGGTCGAGATGTTAGAAGCTCAACCGAATCTTTAAGCCGAAGAAGCAACACAACCATCTACCGATGAGTCAACCTGTGAGGTTGAGGAAGCAATTTATCGAATGATCAATCAAGTACTTGCCCGAGTGGTCGACGTAACCGAGCCGTCAATTACCATTCTAGAACCTGCTCGAGAGGTTGAAGTACCAAGTAGTGAAGCTGTTGTCTTTGCAGAAGTTTTGAGCAGTTCGCCAACCACCCGAGAGGCAGTGAAACTGAGTGGTGAACAAGCTCGTGGAGTATATGAAAGCTCACCTCCCATGGCACCCATTTGAGAGGGTTGAAGAACCGAATGGTGAAGACGATCCCGGAACCACTTATGATAACAAAATTGAAGAGGATGACATCTCAAAATCGAAGAGAAGTCGACCTATGATCAATCAAAAGAAAGGCGGCTGATTTCCAAAAATGGAAAGAGGATGAGGATGAGGATGACCTCAATTCCAAATCAGGATGAGGATGATTTCCAAATTGGGAAACAGGTTGACCTTGGCGAGAAATAATTCAAAGTAGCAAAATCAAATATTTTATACTTGGAGTTGATTTTAAATTGCGAAAAAGTCAAGGATTTTTTCGGTGGAATTATTTAGGCTCAAGTAAGAATCAACAGTTTGAATTATTTACTTGACTTTTCTAATCAAGATGTGAAAAAGTCAAATTGAGTTGAATTTTGCAATTAATCAATATTCAATTTCCATTCATGTAATTCTCTTTCCATTCTCCCCTCTTGAAAGAGATGGGTGCCTCTGGGAATGTGGACACATGTGGTGCATGGTTGTTGTCAACTCGTGTCGTAAGGTGTTAAGTGAAGTCTTGCAACGAATGCAACCTTCGTGTTTAGTTGCTATCGTTAAGTTGGAAGAAGGTGAGGATGACGTCAAGTCATCATGCCCCTTACGCCTTAGGCGGCCAATGTGCTACAATGGCTGGGACAAAGGGTCGCGATCCCGTGAGAGTGAGCTATTCCAAAAAACCCGTTCTCAGTGACCTCATTTTTACATCACATAAAAAATTATCAATATATAAATTAATTTAAGATATTAAAAAACACTAAAAGAATTCACATTTCATCAAATTATTTTATAAGATTTGAAATAAAATAATTTGTATTTATGAAAATATTCAAACAAAATTGTATTACTTATTTTATAAAATTTAAAATAAATTTATGTATAATTAAAATTAAAATTTATAAAAAAAACAAAAAATATATAAAATTATTTATTTAAATATAATATGAAAATACAAAATATAAAGTTTAAGTAAAATTAAATATTTTATTTACATAATAATTTATTTGTAATAATAATATTATTATATTTGAAATGGAAAGAAAATAATGTGATTATTTGCACTCAGGGTCGCAGAGATAAACACAGAGATAAACAAAGTGTTGTCTTGGAACAATATAATTGTGGTTGGAGTGGGTTAGTCTCCTTCCTGAACTATGAAGTGAAGTTGATTTTAAAGTTGAGAGAGAAAGTATGTTAAACTGCCAACATGAACACCCAAAATATGGCTTCATGATGAAGAAAAGCTTCCGACTTTCATGTGTGGAGAATGAAGCATCTTTCTTTCTAACCTCATAATTACTGCAAATAGCAATGACGATGAAAAATGGCGCAGCCTAGTCTTTTGAAAGTTGGGCCCAAGGCATATACATTTACCAACTCGCCAGCTGTTATGCGGCTCACCTTCAACTCTGCTCCTCAAACATACACAGCCCTGCTGCGTCTTCTCTTGCTAGAACCATCCATGCCAACATGATCACCTCCGGCTTCAAGCCCCGTGCCCACATCCTTAACCGCCTCATCGATGTCTACTACAAGTCCTCCAACCTCTCCTACGCACGCCACCTGTTCGACGAAATTCCCCAACCGGATATTGTTGCTAGAACCACCATGGTTGCTGCGTATTCGGCTTCCGGGGACCCCAAGCTCGCTGCTGAGATTTTTGATAGAACCCCTTTAAGCATGCGCGACACTGTTTTTTATAACGCTAGGATCACGGGCCATTCACATCAAAATGACGGGCATGCTGCCATACAAGTCTTCAATGATATGAAAAGAAACAACTTTCAGCCTGACGAGTACACATACACTAGTGTGCTTGCAGCCTTGGCACTTATAGCCGATTGCGAATTGCACTGCCAGCAACTACATTGTGCTGTTATCAAGTTCGGGACTGGGACGATTACATCTGTACAGAATGCCCTTTTGTTAGTGTATGTTAGGTGCGCATCTTCACCCTCTGTGTCTTCATTGCTTTTAATGGAATCGGCTAGGAAGTTATTTGACGAGATGAGCAAGAGGGATGAATTGACATGGACAACAATCATTGTGGGTTATATAAGGAATGATAATGTTGATGCTGCACGGAAAGTGTTTGATGGGATGGATGAGAAGTTAGTTGTGGCATGGAATGCAATGATTTCAGGGTATGTGCATAAGGGTTTAGTCTCTGAAGCGTTTGAACTTTGTAGACAAATGTACTTGCTAGGAATTAAACTGGATGGATTTACATATTCAAATGTCCTCAGTGCCTGTGCTGATGCTGGATTATTTCTCCATGGAAAGCAGGTGCATGCTTACATAGTAAGGACCGAAACAACACCTATGGAGCATGCTCATGTGTCAGTAGATAATGCTTTGATTACATTGTATTGGAAATGCAGTGGAGTTGATGATGCTAGGAAATTTTTTGATTAGATGATGACTAAGGACCTGATCTCATGGAATACAATTTTGTCTGCATATGTGAGTGCTGGACGGATTAATGAAGCTAAATTGTTTTCTTCTGAGATGCCAGAGAAAAACTCCTTAACATGGACAGTGATGATATCTGGATGCTCACAAAATGGGCTTGGGGAAGAAGGTCTAAGGCTATTCAACCAAACGAAATTAAATAGGGTTGAGCCAAGTGACTACGCTTTTGCAGGAGCCATTGCATCTTGGGGCAGCATGGACATGGTGCTCATGCAATAGAACTCTTTGAAGAGATGTTGGAAGAACGTATATCTCCTGACAGAATAAGCTTTCTTACAGTCCTATCTGCTTGTGTTTTTTATTTTTTTATAACAATACTAATATGATGTGTCAAAAATAATACATGTTCTAACCTATTCATTCTTAACATTTATAAGTTATATATAAAATGGTTGAGTTAAAAAAATAAATAAAAATGAATAAACTTAGAGCATTTACATCAGTGAAGAATGTGTGGTTTTTGGCAAAAAGGGTCAAATAGACTCATGTACTATCACTGATTGTTCATCCAGCACCATGAACTAAAATATGGTCCATTTAGGTTATTATACTCCTAATTATTTTTCATCTAGCATTTTCTAACAAGTAACCCATCTAATTTGATGACATGGAAAAATAAAATAATAAAAAATGATGACATGTTATTTATATGGATGTTTTGGATGATTTTTACCCTATTTTATTAATGAAAAAAGTGATTTCTTGCAATGAAATAGGGTAGAAATCAAAGTTGCTATATAAAGTTTTACTTACAGTGTATTGCACTACTATGTATGTATAACAGGGCATTTAGTGTCGTTCGGCAATAAAATTTTATGAAAATTGATATATGAAAATTAAATTATTTTTATAATAACTTAAGATATTATATTGGGTAAATTTTATTTTTTAAAAAAATTAAAATTTAATTTTCATATATCGATTTTCATGGAATCTCATTGTCGAACAACACCGAATACTCCGCTATACATATACAGTACATTGTAGTTGAAACTTTATATAGCAACTTTGAATTATGCCATATTTCATTGCAAGAAATCATCCAAAAATACAATATCTTAAGTTATTCAATTACCCGAAAATCCAAAATATTAATTTATTTTTAAAATAAAATAAAATTTACCCAATAAAACATATATTGATTTCCATGAAATCTCATTGCCGAACAACAATGAATATCACGCTATACATACATAGTAGAGTAGTACACTGTAGTTAAAATTTTATATAGCAATTTTAATTTCCACCCTATTTCATTGCAAGAAATCATATTCTTCATTAATGAAATAGGGTATAAATCATCCAAAACATCCATATAAATAACATGTCACCATTTTTTTTTATTTTGTTTTTTCATGTCATCAAATTAGATGGGTTACTTGTTAGAAATGAGCTAAAAATGCTAGATGAAAAATAATTAGGAGTATAATAATTTAAATGGACCATATTTTAGTTCATGGTGCTGGATGAACAATCAGTGATAGTACATGGGCCTATTTGACCCTTTTGCTTTTTTTTTTTTT
>CP025649.1:17477883-17617762 GCA_003576665.1 Ipomoea trifida
ATTGTACTTTGTTTTAGACTTTTATCCTATTTTTTACGTTTACACATTTGTTTAAAAATAAATTTGTAGTTGGTTTCGGAGATTGTAATATTTCTAATAATACGATCTCAGCATCTTCAAAATTAATTAATTACATTTATTCCTAATAAATAACAAATATTCCACGTAAACATTCGCATAATACATGCATGCAATGCTGTAAAATATAGTAAATATTCTCTAATCTCCATACAAATTTTATTCCCTTTAATGAGTAGCCTCTGAGTTTGTTTCAATATCACGAACGCTTGAATTTCTCCAATAATTCATGGGGGGTTCACCATCCCTAGCATCTGTATGTTCATTACATGCTCTGGCACATGTTCATTTTCCTCTATAATTTGATTTGGCTCCCAGTAGATCACATATAACAAACTTTGTATGAATCCCAATAAGAATTTGGCGTGCAATTCAAGTGCGCTACTGAAATCTGGCGTGCAATTCAAGTGCGCTGCTGAAATCCTAGCTAGCTAATTTATTCAATTTTATGCTCAATATAATTAATTATAATGAGGCCTACTTACGGTTTTTATTTTTGGGCGAGAAGTTAAAATGCAGGTTTTGTAGTATAGATTGCGTTGCAGGGAAATATATGTGTGTATTATTATAATTAATAATTTTAATTCAGAATTGTATTACGAATAAGAACGTAGGTAAAAATATATTTATTAAGAATTATATTACATATTTTAATGTACAATTGTATTACGAATAGGAATTGTCTTACCGTATTTTACAATGTTACGCAAACATTAATAGTATAGTAGTGTTTTGGGCGAGAAGTTAAAATTGAGGATTTTGTTTTTATTAATAGTATAGATAGATTGCGTTGCAGGGAAAATATATGCACTGTATTATTACGATTAGTAATTTTAATCTAGAATTGTATTACGAATAGGGAAGTAGGGAAGAATATATTTTATTAGGAATTGTATTACCATATTCTAATGTACAATTGTAGTACGAATACGAATTGTATTAACATATTTTTACAGTTTTACGCAAACTTTAATAGTATAGGAGATTTTTGGCGGGAATTTAAAATGGAGGTTTTTGTTTTTATTAATAGTATAGAAGTATATATATAGATTGCCGTATTTAAAAATATATATAGATTCTTGCAGGGAATATACGTACTGTATTATTACGATTAGTAATTTTAATCTAGAATTGTATTACAAATAGTGAAGTAGGGAAGAATATATTTTATTAGAAATTGTATTTCCATATTTTAATGTACAATTGTAGTACGAATAGGAATTGTATTAACATATTTTTACAGTATTACGCAAACTTAATAGTATAGCGGGAATTTAAAATGGAGGTTTTTTTTTTTTAATAGTATAGATTGCGTTGCAGGTAAATATATGTACTGTATTATTACGATTAGTAATTTTAATCTAAAATTGTATTACGAATAGGGAAGTAGGGAAAAACATATTTTATTATGAATTGTATTACCATATTTTAATGTATAATTGTAGTACGAATACGAATTGTATTAACATATTTTTACAATATTACGCAAAACTTAATAGTATAGGAGTTTTTGGGCGGGAAGTTAAAGTGAAGGATTTTGTTTTTATTAATAGTATAGAATTATTTTGTAAAGTTATGTCATATGGTAAAAGATTTGATAAAAAAAATTCTTGCATACATTTTTTTTTTGAATACTATTGACTCTATTACAATGCAGTATCTGTTCATAGCTACTTTCTCAACCAAGTGAAGCACAAAAAACCAATATTGCCTCCATAGATGCTGAAATCCACCCCCTCCCATGTGGGAAGTGCAACCGGGTTCCACTAGACCACAAGGTCTTTGGCAAATTCTTGCATACATAAATCCATGTGGAGTATACTCCGTTACTTTTTATTGATGTAAAATAAATGAGGGAGAGAAAGTTGAAAAAAAAATAGTAATAAGAATAGTTAGGCCGTTCCAATAAAAATTGGGGCCCTATTCCATATTTTAATTTGAGCATTTTTATTCCAGTAATTTCTATATATAAATAATAATTGCTTAAAAAGTTGTATCTAACAATTTTTCCTTGGCATCATCTTTTTGCTCATCTATTTGAGTTTGTTTTGTAATGAATTTTTCAAGAGCTCCTTTCTGAGATTGAGTTAGTTGTTCAATTATTCTTTTCTTTTTACGCTTCTTAGACCCAGATGTATATTTTCTAGAAGACATAATTATAAAATCCTAAGGAAAAAAAGAATTTATTTAGAAGCTCTATGAATAAATACTTAATCAAGAAACAAATTCTTAAAACAATAAACAAAAATTATAAAAAATACGTAATTTTACTATTAATATACAAAATTTATATATTTAGAAACTACACTAAAAGTACTATTAAACTGTAACCCCTCGGTTTTTACGACAAAGTTAAGATTCGAGAATAGCGATATAAATTTTTTTTTTTTAGCTATGACATTTAAGAGAAAACTATTCGGTGCTCGAAATAATTTTTCTCTTAAGGATTAATTATCGATGAGCTGAGAACTACGTATCGGTTACGTACCGAGGAAATTTTAAGGACGTAGATTCAAATCGAATTTTCCAGAATTGGGATTATTAAGTATCATACGATTAGGCCTGAATTTTTAATTAGTTTAAGAGAAATTCTAAATGGACTGTAAGGGATAAATTGTTACGGACTCTGAACCTAAATTTGGCGGATTATCGGATAATTCCCAAAATTGGTGATTTGCGACGGGAATATTTTTACGGTATTTTGGTATTAGAACTTTCCCGAATTAAGTTATAATCCTCCGAACATTCATCTGATTTGAGCATAAACTGGCAAAATAGATTTGAGATCTTGTAAGGACTTCATGGGGTGTTGACATGTGGCAAGTGAATCCAAGCTTGGATTGGGCATTTAATGTGGCATTAATGAGGTATGGAGGCAAATCTAGACTAAGATTGATCATTTAATGTGGCATTTATGAGGTGCACTTGTTACTTGATCTTCAAGAACAAAATCACACAAGATCACTCATCTCTCTCTTACTCCCCATCCCATTTTCGAATCACACCTTAGAGAAAGAAGAAGAAGAATTATTCTAAGTCTTCCATTGTGATCAAGGAGCTCCAAAATATTTTTCTTACTCAAGGATTAAGTGTAAGTAAGATCTTAGACTTTGTTAGATCTATTCATCTCTAGAACTTAAGTGTTAATGTTTAGTGCATGAAGAATATTGTTATTATGGTGATGCTTTTAGGGGCTTTGGATTCGAGGAAAGATCTAACACTTCTACGGTTCTAGAAATCTTCTATTGAGGTAAGGATTCTCTTAAGTCGGTTCAATCGCTTGGAAATAGGCAAATGCTAGGAAAAATTGCATGTTTAGAATTTTGTTCATGAGAAGTATGTGCTATGTTATAGATCTAAAAGTTGGCTCAAAAATCTTTGCTTTGATTTTTGATAAATTTGTTATGCATGTTCATAGCTATTTTATGCATGTATATGTTGTATTTATGCCCATATAGGCTTATACTTGTGAAAATATTGAAATAAAATCAAGCTAGTCTCTGGCAGTGACTTCCGTGAATTTCTGGGAAAAATCGGTAAGGTATTTTGATCCAATTTTTTTATACATGTGGTTCTATAAGTGTAGAAGCTGCATATAAAATTTCATAATTTTTGGAGTAGTATAAGTATGGTTTTCGATTTTTTGTTTTCCAAAACTGGTCCAGAGAGGAAAAATGCTGGACAGCACACTGCCAAGGGCAAAAATGGAATTTTCTGTGTTAATTCGTGAACCTAGATGACCAAAACTTTTTATGAACATCAAGTACTATGAGTTAGGGTTCTACCATAAAAATTTCAAGTGAAAAAGAGTTCGGGAACTATTTTTACCGGCTCAATCTTTCGGACTGCGCCAAGCTGAAATTTTCTGAAAAAGAATGGTTAGAAACAATTTTGACAAATATTACTTTTTGTGTATTATATTAACGTGGAAAATAACTATGTTTTGAAAATTATTATGACTCCTATACTTGATTTTCTGTGACGTGACTAATACTAACCTAAGCATGCGGGTTGAGAAAATATATTTGAGTGAGTTATTGGTAATGGAGTCGTGTGATGAATTAAAGGTGAATGTGTTTCGTACCCCACCGTGAGTTAAACGTGGATGTGTTTCGTACCCCACATGAGAGTTGGAAAGGTGGATGTGTTGTGTACCCCACCGAGACCTAATAGTGGATGTGTTTCGTACCCCACTCGTGAATTAATGGTGGATGTGTTTCGTACCCCACCGTGAGTTAAACGTGGATGTGTTTCGTACCCCACGTGAAAGTTGGAAAGGTGGATGTGTTGTGTACCCCACCGAGATTTAATAGTGGATGTATTTCGTACCCCACTCGTGAATTAATGGTGGATGTGTTTCGTACCCCACCGTGAGTTAAACGTGGATGTGTTTCGTACCCCACGTGAGAGTTGGAAAGGTGGATGTGTTGTGTACCCCACCGAGATCTAATAGTGGATGTGTTTCGTACCCCACTTGTGAATTAAAGGTGGATGTGTTTCGTACCCCACCGTGAGTTAAACGTGGATGTGTTTTGTACCCCACGTGAGAGTTGGAAGGTGGATGTGTTGTGTACCCCACCGAGATCTAATAGTGGATGTGTTTCGTACCCCACTTATGAGTAAGGCGAGAATTGTGTACCATGAGTGATGTGTGAGAGCTAACCATCGGGTGAATTAATGATTGAGTCATTTGCTCGATTTACTGAAATAAAGTGAAATTACTTGTTGATAAAAATGTTTGCAGGCTGATTGCGACTGTTTGGTAATGTGATCTTACCTTGTTATTATTGAATAATTATTTTGAAAACCTTTGTTTATTTTCGAGTGATAATGGATATCCTTACTTAGCCGTCGCGCTAACTACACTTCATTGTGTCATCTATTAGATGCAGTCTAGCGTGAGCTCTGAATAGGATGGAAGTCGAGGTTGAAGACTACCCTGTCCTAGAATAAACACCCTGGGGGATTGTTTCCATATGTACATATCTAGATATTGATATGGTTATTTGAGGTTGTAAGTTTAGCCTTAGCGTTTGGGTATAGGAAAGATACCTAAGCGTGGCGGTAACACCCAGTTTTCCGCTGGTTAGACGCTTCCGCAATGTATTATATTTTAAGGATTTTGTAATAAATCCAAGTTGTGAAAATTGGGGTGTTACATAAACACACACAAAAATCAAATTTAAATATAAGTAAAAAAATAATAAAGAAAATAACCAGAGAAGAAAGAGTTGGTTTGACCAATAAATAGTAAGTAGGATAGATAAAATGCGATAGAGGGGTAATATTTATTATAGAGTTAATTCCTTTTTTGGTCCTATAGTTATAGTGCATTGGATAATTTTAGTCCGGATTTATTATTTTGACCACATTTTGCCCTGTCTTTGTTAAAAGTGGACAATTTTGGTCCAACGTTAGTCAATCCGTTTGTCAACCGTGAAATGGAGGGGTATTTCCGTCCTTTTAGGTCCATGGCTTAATCAGAGTACGTTTGTTGGTCTCTTTAGTCAAAGAGAACATTGCACACTGCAGGTATGGAGCTGAAATGGTGATATGGGTGAAATAAATATGAGAAGAAAGCGATTAAGGGTGAGTAGCGATAAGTGGATCTTTTGTAAGGGAAATCTCCTTTGGCCATCAAGGCAGCAGCGTCGGAGAATACGAGGTAGTCAACGTTGGTGTATCGAACTTCCATGTGGGCATCTTGCCATTCGCCGTAGAGGATCAAGAAGAAGCGAAGAAATGCAGAGAATAGCAGCAAAGAGCGGAGGTTCACCGCCGCCATGGTTTTCATCAACGATTAGATTAAGCAACTGCGCATAGTTTGAATCCTTCGAGTTCACCGGCCATGGCGGCTAATTTGATTCGGAGCAAACTGACTAATTAACAATTTGAATCTGCATCTTCTTCTGCGCCTCAAGATGCCAAGTTGAAGAGAGATGGAAGCTTTGGGAGCAATGAACCCATTTCTGTGCTGGACAAGAGGAGGAGCCCAAGCCCTTCCACTTCCACGTCAGCTTCCTCTTCCTCTTTTGGGTGCACGGCCGTGAAGGACGCCGCCGCTCCGGCCGCCGTGGAGGAGTGGGTGGTGGGGGAATTGCAGCCTCAGCTTCAAGCAACATGAGATCCAGGCCAATGCGGGTTTGGGTGCCCTGCCTCAGATAATTTCTTCACAAATGTGAATTCTTCTGTTATTCCCATTTCTTCTTTGAATTCCAACATTGGTTCTACTGTCAACCATGTTAATTCTCAAGACTCCAATCTTAATTTTACACCTAATAACAATCTGGTGCCTGGGTTGAGTTTTCAAGAACCTGAGCAGAAGCCTCATATTTTCGGTGGGTTTCCGGCGCCGAGTTTGAGGATCCCTCCTCATTCAGATTAAGCCATGGACCTAAAAGGACGGAAATACCCCTCCATTTCACGGTTGACAAACGGATTGACTAACGTTGGACCAAAATTGTCCACTTTTAACAAAGGCAGGGCAAAATGTGGTCAAAATAATAAATCCGGACTAAAATTGTCCAATGCACTATAACTCTATGACCAAAAAAGGAATTAACTCTTTATTATATTTGTAGAAGGTTAATGAGTAGTACATTTTGTTCTAGTTTCATAACTTGTTTACTTGATAATAACAACAATGATTTTGCATGTAGTCCAAATACTGATGCCGCAACATGTCCAGTTTCATCAATAGTTTCCACATTCATTTTGCACATGTTCATTTTGAAGTTCGTATTTTTGGAATTAGTATGAATGAGTGTAATAGTACTTGATTTTGTGTGTGCATGTGTGTGTGTGTCTGTGTGTGTGTGTTTTTTTTTTTTTTTAATAATTTTTTTGTTGGATTGATACTAATCTTGGAGTACTCATTGTTGCCTTTTCACCATATTAATGCGTGTAGTTAAATAGTTTGTCACTTTGTGCATAAACATTTTTAAATAGTGGATACATCATATATACCAATTATTTTTGTTGTCAAAATTGATGTTGATTTTGCCTTTAATCCAAGCATGTTGAGTGAAGAAAATGAAATGAATTGTAAATTTATATTAGTTCCAATATATTTAAAGGATGCACACTAAGTATTTTCAATACAAGATTAATGAATGTTACAACAGTAGCTATTTTTGAAATTTCTTCATTTTCTGGATTTCAAAGATCGATTCCGTTGTTGTATTTACATCTTTTCAATGCGTCAAGTGTGTCACAATGTTCTATTGACCTACATTGACATTTTTAATAATGAGTTTTAAATATAGCAACATAAGATAATCATCTAATTGCCATTTACATATATATTATTATTAGCATAAAAGCATACTAGTTCTTTAGGTGCTCTGCTTGAGTTACTTTTGGTTAAACCATTATGGTTGAATGAATTCTTATGGATAGAGAAATTCCTAGTTTATTTAAGAAATAAGATTAGATAAATTAATAAAGAATTATCCATTTTAAATCATAATTAATAAAGAAATATGATTTACCTTAAAGCTTTATTTCACGGAAAAGAAAAACGATAAAGCATTATTTTATATATATATATATATATATATATATATATATATATATATATATATATATATATTCCTTTGATCAGAATTGAAGAAAGAGTAATTCCCATGCATTTTCCTTCTCTTTCTTCCATGTTTTAAGTACTTTAATTTGCAGTTACACTAAGCTCCGTAGCCCTCAAATAAACGCTATTCCATCAGATCAGCTCCTATGATTATTGGTTTGAAGAAAAATGTATGATGTTTCAATGTGACAAGTGCAATCAATATTCTTAAAAATTCAGTGTAAAATTCTCAAACAAAGCACATTATCATTATGCATCATTTTATTTGAGAACTGGTGAAAAATAAAGATATTGTGTTGATTACATTCCCACAAAGAAACAATTAGCGGATATATTTACTAAGCCTTTAGATGATACAAGGTTAATTTGAACAGTTGAGGTCCGTATTGGGGATGCGCTTATAGCTATAAAATCATAAGTGTAAGATGCTTTAAGCTAAGGGTACAAAATAGGGTGGTTTTAAATTTTATTCTAAAATGTTCATATATTTTTTTTTCTATTTTAGCTAAAGGTACATGAATACACTCAAAAAGGAAAAAAAAAAAAAAAAAAAGACTTCAACTATTTTAGAAAGACTTCCGAGAGCAAAACTCTTTCATTTATATGCCTCTTCAAAAGAAAACCTCTTTCAAATAAAAAAAAAAAAAAACTCTTCCAATGTTGAAACTTCAACTCTTTTGGCAATAAGAGTCTTCATTTTTCATTCTTTGCCAATTTTTCTTTTTATATATTATATCTGTAATATTAATACCATTTTTGTTCAATCGACACATTCAGTTAAATGAATCTTCTAACTATAAAACTCTCATCTTTTCTTTTTTTTTCTTTGGTTATCTCTATTGAATTTTAAATAAACTCTTTTGCTTGAATTATTCATTTAATAATGGTCTACTAAAACATTCACAAAATCTTTTATGAAAGTTGTCTCATAGGATTGGAGTTCAATCTGAGCTCTAATCTTCTATATTATATTTAGCATAACTTGATTGTACTTTGTTTTAGACTTTTATCCTATTTTGACCTTTACACATTTGTTTAAAAATAAATTTGTAGTTGGTTTTGGAGATTGTAATTTTCTAATAATACGACCTCAGCATCTTCAAAATCAATTATTACATTTATTTCTAATAAATAACAAATATTCCACATAAAACATTCGCATAACATATGCATGCATTGCTGAAAAATATAGTAAATATTCTCTAATCTCCATACAAAGTTTTTTCCTTTAATGAGTAGGCTCTGAGTTTGTTTCAATATCACGAACGCTTGAATTTCTCCCGGTATTCATAGGGTTCACCATGCCTAGCATTTGTACGTTCATCACATGCTCTGGCACATGTTCATTTTCCTCTACAATTTGATTTGGCTCCCAGTAGATCACATATAACAAACTTTGTGTGAATCCCAATAAAAATGCAAAGATGCTTGGCAACTACAAAATAAAAAGTTACCATTTAAAATCCCATACAATAGTTAGATAAATATTCTTGAATATAATTGGTACTATACTATTTGAAGTGTGTTGTTGGATCGATAAAAGAAAACATTTAATTAAGGCGAATTTAGTTACCACGATACACATATCCCTCAACATAAAACCAAAGCCAAGCCACATGATTGCGCTCAATGCGAGGAAGAAAGACATGTAGATTTTTAAGAACTCCACACTCCTAGTTATAAGTACATCAAGCTGCATAAAACAATATTGAGAATTCATGTTAGTTTAATAAAAAAAATATTGGTGAAATTATTACACCCCTACTTTGTTATTTAAAAACTAGTTGCCAAAAAGTGTGGTTATATGTTCTTACCACTATGCCAATAGGTGAAGCAAAATGTGCAACAGAGATTGCCACACTAATCCATCCAACAAAGCTAACACGAATTTCATTGGAGAGTAGAAACCATGAGACGGCGAAAATTAAATAGAATCCTCCGATGCATAGAAGAAATTCCTTCAATGTTTGACACTGCAAAATAAGAAAAAAAAATAAAAATAAACAAACATAGGAACAAGAATTTAACAATTTTATTTAAATTTTCACCTTTAGAAAAATGTAATATAATGAAGAATAAAGAATAGTAGTTTGTATTACCCTAACTTGATTTGTTGCAAAGACAAGAAAAATGAGAATATAGGTAGTCTCAACAACAACTCCTATTGAGCCGATGAAGATGAGAAGAGTGGCATTATATATTCAAAAGAAAGTATACTACAATGTAATAGAGTCAGTAGTACTAAAAAAAACTGCAATGGTACGATGGCTATTTTTGAAATTTCTTCATTTTTTAGATTTGCAAGCTAGATTGATTGCAACATTATTGTAGTCCCTTACATCTTTTTAATGCGTCAAGTGTGTCATGATGTTCTATTACCCGACATTTTTAATAATGAGTTTTAAATGTAGCTACGTAAGATAATGATCTAAAATTATTATTAACATAAAATTAAAGCATATCCGTCCTTTAGGTGTTCTGCTCGAGGTACTTTTTGTTCAACAATTATTGTTGATTGAGTTCTTGTGGATAGAGAAATTCTTAGTTTATTTAAGGAATAAGATTAGATGAGGTAGTAATTAAAAAATTATACATTTTAAATCATCTTAATAAACAAATCCGATTTACCTTTAAAGTGAACAACTGTGATGTATTCCAGAGATATTACATGATAATTTCCGCTTCAATGTCTTGGGTTATTTGAACGCTCTCTTTGTCAAAAAATCTTCCTCAAATAGTTAATATGATTGGCTTCAAACTATTTTTTAATTATTTTTTTCATGTTATTAATAAAATACTTGGTAAATAAATATATAATAACATTATTTTGTATTATAACTTTGATATTTAATTACAAGATAGTAGTAAAAGAAGAGAATGGACAATGTAGTGAATATAATTAATTAATAAATTTGAAGGTAAGGAACCTTTGCATTGTAGAAAATAAAAACAATATAACTAATGAAATTATATATCATTTTTAATTTTTTGATAATGAATAATTTTTTTTTTGAATAAAGGCATTGTAGACATCTAATTCTAAATTAAAGAAATGTATATGTATTATTTTTTGTTGTATCTACTAATTTATTTAATTTAATAAGATAAGAGTAATAGAGTGTGATACTTACTTTTCATCCATAACAATGAAGTCATTGATTTTTTTTAAAAAAAATTTCAATTCAATGGTTGAGACAAATTGTTTTGGGAGTTTGTCAACGACAGTTGATACAATTGCTATCAATACAGGATGATGATAAATAATTCGAAATATATGGTTACAATATGTATTGTTATAATGAAATCGTAAAAATTAACTTACAAATTTCTTTAGAAGTTTTCTTGCATTGATAAAATTCTGAGAATGATGTGTAAAAGTTGTTAAATTCGAGCCAGTAGGGTGTCAACGGTGTCAACATTGTCAATTCTTTGGACTATGGTCTTACCTTTTAGAGTCCATGCATAGTTGTATTTTTTATCAATAACTTTGTAGTTTGGTCGCACAGGTCTGGCAATGATGTAAGAATAATTTTTTCCCATAAAAAATAATAGTACATATTTGTAAAGTAATATACAATTGTATCATTATAGAAACACAAACAAAAAAAGTAATATACAATTGTCCAAGGTTAGGCACACCGCTTTGGAGTAGTTGTCAGTCTGTTGATCCACTGAACGAGTTTCAGGTAATATTGAATGTCTTTAATATCTTGTTCAATTTAATATCTTCTAATTGTTGTTAACATTTTAAATTTTCTTTGGACCTAGGAAATTTCAAAAGCTCAAAATATGATGAATTTTCAAAGTGATGATTAATATGCCATAGGTTACAACCCGCCATTGTTTTTGAAGATGTGTTGGAGCATTTGGGAGATGAATCCAAGAAGATGGTTTCATATCTAAGACACTTGCCAGCCAGTTTAGACTATGTTGAGTTGGAGGTAGATGAGGCGGAGGAAATATTCCATCATTCAAATAAGACTGGTATTGTGTTGTTTGAAAACATTAAAGACTTGCTGACAATGAATTGGCTCGATATGATGTGTCCATAATACAAGTCTTTATAGTGTAAGTGTTTTTTTTCTTTAGTCTTTAGTCTTTGATCTTTTATCTTTTATCATTTGGTTTACTAATTATTTAGATTTTAGATGTCTTTATCGGCTATGCAAGAAAATTGGAGTGCCATCAATTGGATTTGTATGCCCAAGGAAGATTTCAAAGGCTAGTATCATATCAAATAAAAGTGTGATCGCTTCTTATCTCATGTATGCGATGCTTAAAGAGAAGGACCGGACATTTATTTTGGCTCCATGCCATCAAGAGTAAGAAAACTAAATTTATATTTTTTGTTAAAGTGAACAACTATGATGTAGTCCAACGATATTACGAGGTAGTTTTCCGCTTCAATTTATTGATTATTTGAATGTATTCTTTGTCAAACAAATCCTTCCCAAGTAGTTAATATGATTGGCTTCAAACTGTTTATTATTTATTTTTATTTTTATTTTTATTTTTATTTTATATTCCATGTTATTAATATAATACTTGGTAACTAAATATATAACATTATTTTGTATTATAATTTTGATATTTAATTACAAGGTAGTGTAAAAAGAAGACAATAAATAATGTAGTGAATATAATTAATTAATGAATACGAAGGTAAGGAATCTTTGAGAAAAGAAAGACAATATAACTAATGAAATTGCGTCTCTTTTTAATTTTTTGATAATGAATAATTTTTTTAAAAATAAAAGCATTGTAGACATCGAATTCTAAATTAAAGAAATACATATGTATTATTTTTTGTTATAGCTATTAATTCATTTATACTTAAATAAGAGTAATAGAGTGGCTACTTACTTTTCAATAATATACTCTAACATATTCGTAATATGTGAGATGCGGGTCGAACGTAAGACTTTTCTTATAGAAATTAATTGGTAAGTTAAAAGTTAACGAAACAATACGTTACTAAAGTTTATAATAATGAAACACTAGGTTATTTAATGGAAGAAAAATACTCCCTATGTCCCATTTTACCTGTCCTATTTACTATTCATTGGTCAAAACAACTCTTTCTTCTTTGCTTATTTTCTTTAGTAATTTTTTTTTATTTTTAAATTTAATTTTTTTTGTGTTTAATAGTACTTTTAATGTAGTAGTTTCTAAATTATAAATTTTATATATTAATGTTAAACTTAATATTATGAAAAATTGAATTAAAAATTATCTCAGTCAAGCATCGTTAAACGAACCAGACAATCATTTTGGGACGGAGGTAGTAATATAATAGAAGTTAAAGAATGAAAATCATTAAATAAATACTAAAATCAAAATAATCTGAACCATTCATTTTATCAAATAATTCGACGAACATTTTTTAGTTCCCGTTATAAGCCTAACTTTATTGGCTCCTATTAGTATAGTAGATACGCACACACATACACATACAAGGATGAATTCAGGTGCAGGGTTACTCCCAAGTAAAAAATGATGTTAGATCTGAGCCATTGATCAAATCTAGATCAATTGCTCAAATCAATGAAAGTTATAAAAAATAAAAAACGTGCGTCCTCAATTAATGCTTTGATTGCTCTCATCTGAGCACCTAAGATGACATACAACCTAAAGGAATTCATGAATTTGTTTATGAAATTAATAAAAATTCATTTTATTTTATTTTTTCTTAAGAAGGAAAAACAAAGCACCTTAAGAGGGAAAACAATACACCTTAAGAAGGAAACTCAAGCATATAATTAAAAAAACTTTAGGCTGACGCGCCTTTAGAAGGAAAACAACGCACTGTAAAGGTTGAAATGCTTTGGAAATGAAAAATGTTTGTCAAATTATTTGAAATTAAACCGGTTGAAACCGGAAAAATAACAAACGAAAAATATGAAAAGATAAAAATGTCTTTACTAAAAATAGAAAAAGTCATGAGAAGGACTAAAAGTGTCCAAAAAATAATAGTCTGGGATGTTAAATGGCAAAAATGATATTCTTGAACTAAATTTGGAATTGCCACCAAAGACAAGGGACTTCTGGTGGAATTAACTCTTATATAAAATAATGTATTTTCAGTACTTAAATAATGTACTTTTCTGGAATACAATGTACAGTTTTAATATACTAAACGTATATTATATGTATACTAAATGTACATTATTTTTTGATAGTATGGTCGACTGATTTGCTTTTCACTATCCTTCATGCGGTTACTGATGACAGATTTCGTAATCGTTTTTGCTTATGAACTTCAGCCTGCAATGACAAATATATTGAACAACAGGAAAAAAAGAAGTAATATTTCACGGAAAAGAAAAACAATAAAGGATTCCTTTGATCGAAAGAAAGAGTTTCCCATGCATTTTTCTTTCTCTTTCTCCCATGTTTTAAGTACTTTAATTTGCAGTTACACTAAACTCCGTAGCCCTCTATAAATGCTATTCCCTCAGATCAGTTACTCTGATTATTGATATGAAGCAAAATGTATGATATTTCAATGTGACAACATAAGTGCAATCAATATTCTTAAAAATCCAGTGTAAAATTCTCAAACAAATCACATTGAGATTATGCATCATTTTTTTTTGAGAACTAGTGAAAAATAAAGATATAGTGTTGATTACATTCCCACAGAGAAACAATTAGCATATATATTGACTACGCCTTTAGATGATACAAGGTTAATTTGAGCAGTTGATGTCCGAATTGGGGATGAGTACGTTTATAGCTATAAAATCATAAGTGTAATATAGGTACAAAATACGGCGGTTTTAAATTTTATTCTAACATGTTCATATTTTTATTTTTCTATTTTAGCTAAAGGTACATGGATACACTCAAAAAGAAAAAAGTGAGACTTCAACTATTTTAGAAAAACTTCCGAGAGCAAAGCTCTTTCATTTCTATGCCTCTTCAAAAGATAACCTCTTTCAAATAAAAAATTCTTCCAATGTTCAAACTTCAACTCTTTTGGCAATAAGAGTCGTCATTTTTCATTCTTTGCCAAGTTTTCTTTTTATATATTATATCTGCAATATCAATACCTTTTTCGTTCAATCGACACATTCAGTTAATTAAACGAATCTTCTAACTATAAAACTCTCGTCTTTTTTACTTGGTCTTTCAAGAAGATTAATCTTTTGCTTTGGTTATCTCTTTTGAATTTTAAATAAACTCTTTTGCTTGAAATATTCATTTAATAATGGTCTACTAAAACATTCACAAAGTCTTTTATGAAAGTTGTCTCATAGGATCAGAGTTCAACGTGATCTCTAATCTTCTATATTATATTTATCATAAATTGATTGTACTTTGTTTTAGACTTTTATCCTATTTTTTACGTTTACACATTTGTTTAAAAATAAATTTGTAGTTGGTTTCGGAGATTGTAATTTTCTAATAATACGATCTCAGCATCTTCAAAATTAATTAATTACATTTATTCCTAATAAATAACAAATATTCCACGTAAAACATTCGCATAATACATGCATGCAATGCTGTAAAATATAGTAAATATTCTCTAATCTCCATACAAATTTTATTCCCTTTAATGAGTAGCCTCTGAGTTTGTTTCAATATCACGAACGCTTGAATTTCTCCAATAATTCATGGGGGGTTCACCATCCCTAGCATCTGTATGTTCATTACATGCTCTGGCACATGTTCATTTTCCTCTATAATTTGATTTGGCTCCCAGTAGATCACATATAACAAACTTTGTATGAATCCCAATAAGAATTTGGCGTGCAATTCAAGTGCGCTACTGAAATCTGGCGTGCAATTCAAGTGCGCTGCTGAAATCCTAGCTAGCTAATTTATTCAATTTTATGCTCAATGAGGCCTACTTACGGTTTTTATTTTTGGGCGAGAAGTTAAAATGCAGGTTTTTGTAGTATAGATTGCGTTGCAGGGAAATATATGTGCTGTATTATTATAATTAATAATTTTAATTCAGAATTGTATTACAAATAGGAACGTAGGTAAAAATATATTTTATTAAGAATTATATTACCATATTTTAATGTACAATTGTATTACGAATAGGAATTGTCTTACCGTATTTTACAATATTACGCAAACATTAATAGTATAGTAGTGTTTTGGGCGAGAAGTTAAAATTGAGGATTTTGTTTTTATTAATAGTATAGATAGATTGCGTTGCAGGGAAAATATATGCACTGTATTATTACGATTAGTAATTTTAATCTAGAATTGTATTACGAATAGGGAAGTAGGGAAGAATATATTTTATTAGGAATTGTATTACCATATTCTAATGTATAATTGTAGTACGAATACGAATTGTATTAACATATTTTTACAGTTTTACACAAACTTTAATAGTATAGGAGATTTTTGGCGGGAATTTAAAATGGAGGTTTTTGTTTTTATTAATAGTATAGATTGCGTTGCAGGTAAATATATGTACTGTATTATTACGATTAGTAATTTTAATCTAAAATTGTATTACGAATAGGGAAGTAGGGAAAAACATATTTTATTATGAATTGTATTACCATATTTTAATGTATAATTGTAGTACGAATACGAATTGTATTAACATATTTTTACAATATTACGCAAAACTTAATAGTATAGGAGTTTTTGGGCGGGAAGTTAAAGTGAAGGATTTTGTTTTTATTAATAGTATAGAATTATTTTGTAAAGTTATGTCATATGGTAAAAGATTTGATAAAAAAAATTCTTGCATACATTTTTTTTTTGAATACTATTGACTCTATTACAATGCAGTATGTTTATAGCTACTTTCTCAATCAAGTGAAGCACAAAAAACCAACATTGCCTCCATAGATGCTGAAATCCACCCCCTCCCATGTGGGAAGTGCAACCGGGTTCCACTAGACCACAAGGTCTTTGGCAAATTCTTGCATACATAAATCCATGTGGAGTATACTCCGTTACTTTTTATTGATGTAAAATAAATGAGGGAGAGAAAGTTGAAAAAAAAATAGTAATATGAATAGTTAGGCCGTTCCAATAAAAATTGGGGCCCTGTTCCATATTTTAATTTGAGCATTTTTATTCGAGTAATTTCTATATATAAATAATAATTGCTTAAAAAGTTGTATCAAAGTTGTGTCTAACAATTTTTCCTTTGCATCATCTTTTTGCTCATCTATTTGAGTTTGTTTTGTAATGAATTTTTCAAGAGCTCCTTTCTGAGATTGAGTTAGTTGTTCAATTATTCTTTTCTTTTTACGCTTCTTAGACCCAGATGTATATTTTCTAGAAGACATAATTATAAAATCCTAAGGAAAAAAAGAATTTATTTAGAAGCTCTATGAATAAATACTTAATCAAGAAACAAATTCTTAAAACAATAAACAAAAATTATAAAAAATACGTAATTTTACTATTAATATACAAAATTTATATATTTAGAAACTACACTAAAAGTACTATTAAACACACACAAAAATCAAATTTAAAAATAAGTAAAAAAATAATAAAGAAAATAACCAGAGAATAAAGAGTTGGTTTGACCAATAAATAGTAAGTAGGATAGATAAAATGCGATAGAGGGGTAATATTTATTATATTTGTAGAAGGTTAATGAGTAGTACATTTTGTTCTAGTTTCATAACTTGTTTACTTGATAATAACAACAATGATTTTGCAGGTAGTCCAAATACTGATGCCGCAACACGTCCAGTTTCATCAATAGTTTCCACATTCATTTTGCACATGTTCATTTTGAAGTTCGTATTTTTGGAATTAGAATGAATGAGTGTAATAGTACTTGATTTTGTGTGTGCATGTGTGTGTGTGTCTGTGTGCGTGTGTGTGTTTTTTTTTTTAATATTTTTTTTGTTGGATTGATACTAATCTTGGACTACTCATTGTTGCCTTTTCACCATATTAATGCGTGTAGTTAAATAGTTTGTCACTTTGTGCATAAACATTTTTAAATAGTGGATACATCATATATACCAATTATTTTTGTTGTCAAAATTGATGCTGATTTTGCCTTTAATCCAAGCATGTTGAGTGAAGAAAATGAAATGAATTGTAAATTTATATTAGTTCCAATATATTTAAAGGATGCACACTAAGTATTTTCAATACAAGATTAATGAATGTTACAACAGTAGCTATTTTTGAAATTTCTTCTTTTTCTGGATTTCAAAGATCGATTCCGTTGTTGTATTTGCATCTTTTCAATGCGTCAAGTGTGTCACAATGTTCTATTGACCTACATTGACATTTTTAATAATGAGTTTTAAATATAGCAACATAAGATAATCATCTAATTGTCATTTACATATATATTATTATTAGCATAAAAGCATACTAGTTCTTTAGGTGCTCTGCTTGAGTTACTTTTCGTTCAACCATTATGGTTGAATGAATTCTTATGGATAGAGAAATTCCTAGTTTATTTAAGAAATAACATTAGATAAATTAATAAAGAATTATCCATTTTAAATCATAATTAATAAAGAAATACGATTTACCTTAAAGCTTTATTTCACGGAAAAGAAAAACGATAAAGCATTATTATATATATATATTCCTTTGATCAGAATTGAAGAAAGAGTAATTCCCATGCATTTTCCTTCTCTTTCTCCCATGTTTTAAGTACTTTAATTTGCAGTTACACTAAGCTCCGTAGCCCTCTAATAAACGCTATTCCATCAGATCAGCTCCTATGATTATTGGTTTGAAGAAAAATGTATGATGTTTCAATGTGACAAGTGCAATCAATATTCTTAAAAATTCAGTGTAAAATTCTCAAACAAAGCACATTATCATTATGCATCATTTTATTTGAGAACTGGTGAAAAATAAAGATATTGTGTTGATTACATTCCCACAAAGAAACAATTAGCGGATATATTTACTAAGTCTTTAGATGATACAAGGTTAATTTGAACAGTTGAGGTCCGTATTGGGGATGCGCTTATAGCTATAAAATCATAAGTGTAAGATGCTTTAAGGGTACAAAATAGGGTGGTTTTAAATTTTATTCTAAAATGTTCATATATTTTTTTTTTTTTCGTATTTTAGCTAAAGGTACATGAATACACTCAAAAAGGGAAAAAAAAAAAAAAAAAAGACTTCAACTATTTTAGAAAGACTTCCGAGAGCAAAACTCTTTCATTTATATGCCTCTTCAAAAGAAAACCTCTTTCAAATAAAAAAACTCTTCCAATGTTGAAACTTCAACTCTTTTGGCAATAAGAGTCTTCATTTTTCATTCTTTGCCAATTTTTCTTTTTATATATTATATCTGTAATATTAATACCATTTTTGTTCAATCGACACATTCAGTTAAATGAATCTTCTAACTATAAAACTCTCATCTTTTTTTTTTCTTTGGTTATCTCTATTGAATTTTAAATAAACTCTATTGCTTGAATTATTCATTTAATAATGGTCTACTAAAGCATTCACAAAATCTTTTATGAAAGTTGTCTCATAGGATTGGAGTTCAATGTGAGCTCTAATCTTCTATATTATATTTAGCATAACTTGATTGTACTTTGTTTTAGACTTTTATCCTATTTTGACCTTTACACATTTGTTTAAAAATAAATTTGTAGTTGGTTTTGGAGATTGTAATTTTCTAATAATACGATCTCAGCATCTTCAAAATCAATTAATTACATTTATTCCTAATCAATAACAAATATTCCACATAAAACATACACATAACACATGCATGCAATGCTGTAAAATATAGTAAATATTCTCTAATCTCCATACAATTTTTTTTTCCTTTAATGAGTAGCCTCCGAGTTTGTTTCAATATCACGAACGCTTGAATTTCTCCCAGAATTCTCAGGGTTCACCATGCCTAGCATTTGTACGTTCATCACATGCTCTGGCACATGTTCATTTTCCTCTACAATTTGATTTGGCTCCCAGTAGATCACATATAACAAACTTGGTGTGAATCCCAATAAAAATGCAAAGATGCTTGGCAACTACAAAATAAAAAGTTACCATTTAAAATCCCATCTATTATTTGAAGTGTGTTGTTGGATCGATAAAAGAAAACATTTAATTAAGGTGAATTTAGTTACCACGATACACATATCGCTCAACATAAAGCCAAAGCCAAGCCACATGATTGCGCTCAAAGCGAGGAAGAAAGACATATAGATTTTCAAGAACTCCACACTCCTAGTTATAAGTACATCAAGCTGCATATAAAACAATATTGAGAATTCATGTTAGTTTAATAAAAAAAATATTGGTGAAATTATTACACCTCTACTTTGATATTTAAAAACTAGTTGCCAATAAGTGTGGTTATATGTTCTTACCACTATGCCAATAGGTGAAGCAAAATGTGCAACAGAGATTGCCACACTAATCCATCCAACAAAGCTAACACGAATTTCATCAGAGAGTAGAAACCATGAGACCGCGAAAATTAAATAGAATCCTCCGATGCATAGAAAAAATTCCTTTAATGTTTGATACTGCACAAATAAGAAAAAATAAAAATAAACAAACACAGGAACAAGAATTTAACAATTTTATTTAAAATTTCACCTTTAGAAAAATGTAATGAAGAATAAAGAATAGTAGTTTGTATTACCCTAACTTGATTTGTTGCAAAGACAAGAAAAATGAGAATATAGGTAGTCTCAACAACAACTCCTATTGAGCCGATGAAGATGAGAAGAGTGGCATTCTCCTGGATGAAACCATAATACATCCAAAGCTTGCAAGAAAGTAGTGCTAGAATATAAGGCAGAGAATCAAAGTCCATTGTTGATCTGGCTCTATAGATTTCAATAAATGTTGACCTGCAATATTATTATAACATGAATGAATAACATTGGATAACTCATATGATTTCATTGCCAAGAGCATAGTAATAATTGATTCTTACACCGGTGCGAGGAATACAAATACTGAGAAGATGTTCCCTGAAACACCATACAAATAAATCACTAATACAGCAAAAAATTAGAAACATGTTGGTGGCATTGAGATCATAATATTAAATATGAAAGAGGAATCAGCTCATCTATATGGTATACCTACATTCATCATGTTGGAACATAAAGAACAACAAAAAGAAAACAACTAACTTACCAAGGATTCCAAAAACTGAGAGCCAAAGATGATGATGGAGATCTGCTACAATAATAGCCATTAATCTACCTCTTTAAACACTGATCCTTAGCTTCCTTTTGTCACAAACTTTAATTGTTCTTGCACTTGCTGGGAAAGGAGTGTAATATTTATAGAGGGATGGAGATGGAGTTAGATGTCATGCTTAACTACTAAAGTATGAAAACGGGGAAAACGCAGGCCAGGAAACACAAGGCAAATGCATTATAATGATGAGCTAGCTATAAATTTGTGGTGAAAGGATGGCTTTTTCTTTAAATTAATTTGTTCTTTTTCGGTTTGCTAAATTAAAACCTCTCAACAACGTGATCATTAAGCTATTTACATTCTAAATTTAGCTTATCTTAGCTTAGTGTTTACGTAGATCAGAGGAGGAGTATCACCGCTGCAAAATTCTACACTTGTAAGCTCAGCTCGCCTATGATTGTACAATTCAACTTATACTGAAATGCATGCTAGCTAGCTTGTTTATTCAATTTTATATATGCTGAAGTAGTCCTCAACTAGTTTTTCATGCGTATTGCGTGAATAGAATATGTCAATGTTTATTTATTTATTTCAAAGTATATCAATACAAAATTATCGTGACCAAGCCAAGACCTTGCGGATTTCAGTAGTCACTCTGCTGATCACGCCGTTGTTGGAAGAATCAATTCAAGTGGAACCAATTCAAGTCTCAAAAGATAAAAGCTAGCTGTTTACAGAAGCTAACTGTTTTCTCCATTAAGCCTTAAGGGCAATTTTGTATTTTCCCATTATTCAGTCTGTTATAACCGTTTCTCTCCTGTATATAAACATAACAGCTCCCTTCTTCAACACATGAAATACAGTCTTCTTTTCTTCAGTTTGCAATCTCAAGCCTTACAGTTTCTTGTTATTCTGTTATGCACTGATTTCCATCAGCCGTGACCAGCAGAGTGACCACTGAAATCAGCAAAGTGGTCACGGTGGTCACTGTGGAGGTCACGGCGTGACCTCCACCGTGACTCCCGTGACCACTTTCTGATTAGTGGTCGTCAAGCTGCTGGTCACCGTGACCAGCAGCTTGACACTAATCAGAATGTGTCAAGGGTGTCACTCTGCTGGTCACGGTGTGACCAGCAGCTTGACATCCTCCCGGTGGTACGATTTGACTTAAATCCTTGTTTCGCTGCTCCGTTGAACTTTGTTATGATTTTGGTCATTCATTCTTGCACCATTTTGCCTTGAAATCACCCTGATTCACCCTCATTTCACGCTTCAACATGCTTGGGTCCCGGTTTCCAATCATTGAGACATAAACACCTGAAATATGCTTTGTTCTTGCACAAACACCTAACATACACTTAGAAATTAGTACAATTAAAGCACACTTATAGGTTAATTTACAGCTTATCATATATCAATACAAAATTATATAGGAAATGTTCATGCATTCGTAATTGAACGTTGAATTTGTTTATTTAAATCGATAATTCAAAGTATATGAATGTATAGTAATATAATATAGGAGATATTGTTTATAATTGTCACTAAAATAAATGTTTGCAACTTTGTAAAAACGCTAACCTAAATAAATATAACTTTCGATTTGAATTTCTCTAAGTCTTCTTAATTTTCTTTTGGGTAGCATTGTCATTGTTTAAATCTTCAGTACTTGTCATTTTCTTTTTTTTATTGGTAGTGTGTCATGTGCAATTGAATTACTGATGGTAGTACAGAGAGCAACTTCATATATGCAATGAGATTAAGGTGTAGGAAGTTCATGAGTAGTATTATATTTGTCTAAAGTTCATGAGTAGTATTTCTTGTTCTAGAGTTCCGTAATTTGTTTACTTGATAGTAACAACAATGACTCTGTAGATAGTCCGAATACTGATGTCGTAATGTGTCTAGTTTAACAATTTTCACATCCATTTTGCACTTGTTCATTTTGAAGTTCATATTTTTGGAATTAGTATGAATGAGTGTATATACCAAGTGTACGCTTTTGTTGTCAAGGTTGATGTTGATTTTGCCTTTAATTTAAGCAGGTTGAGTCTAGAAAATGAAATGAATTATACATTTATATTAATTAGTTCTAATATATTCAAAAGATGCCAAGCACCTTGTTCTCAAATGGCATGTAGTGACTGTCCCATATGGGAGGTTATGAGATCGAGCATCAATGGAGGCGCTATGAAAAAATATATATATTCAAAAAAAAGTATACTACAATGTAATAGAGCCAGTAGTACTCAAAAAAATATATTCAAAATATGCACAATAAGTATTTGTACATACAGAATCAATGAATGGTACGATGGCTATTTTTGAAATTTCTTCATTTTCTAGATTTGTAAGCTAGATTGATTGCAACATTGTTGTAGTCCTTACATCTTTTTAATGCGTCAAGTGTGTCATGATGTTCTATTACCCTACATTGACATTTTTTAATAATGAGTTTTAAATGTAGCTACGTAAGATAATGATCTAATTACCATTTACAATGTCTTGGGTTATTTGAACGCTCTCTTTGTCAAAAAATCCTCCTCAAATAGTTAATATTTTTTTTGAAAACCCTCAAATATATAGTTAATATGATTCGATTCAAACTATTTTTTAATTATTTTTTTCATGTTATTAATAAAATACTTGGTAAATAAATATATAATAACATTATTTTGTATTATAACTTTGATATTTATCACAAGATAGTAGTAAAAGAAGAGAATGTACAATGTAGTGAATAGAATTAATAAATTTGAAGGTAAGGAATCTTTGCATGGTAGAAAATAAAAAAATATAACTAATGAAATTATATATCATTTTTAATTTTTTGATAATGAATAATTTTTTTTTAACTAAAGGCATTGTAGACATCTAATTCTAAATTAAAGAAATGTATATGTATTATTTTTTTGTTGTAGCTACTAATTTATTTAATTTAATAAGATAAGAGTAATAAAGTGTGATACTTACTTTTCATCCATAACAATGAAGTCATTGATTTAAACCTACACAAAGGTTAGATAAACCTGGAATAACTCGGGGACGAAGATGGACAAATTTGGGGTAGTTGTAAGCACGAGTCAAGTTGCTTCTGTCCTTAAAATCTTATTTACCGCCTCCTGGGGTGCTGGAGCGTTGCAGCCTAGGTTTCTCAGGATAAAACGTACTACGATCCCTGCGTTTAAGCACACAAACTTGGGACCCAACGAACGAGAACGTGGGATGAACACAAGTGGCTTGAAGGAAGGTTGAGCAGAGTTTCGAGGTGGAAAAACTATGTATTTCGTTGGCTAGTATGCCTATATTCTGTGTCTTTTTAAATCTGCTGCTCACATAGAAGTATATATGTAGGAGACGAAGGAGTAATGACATTCAACATGACATTCAATTCTGGCTTTGTAACCTCCTCCACTAACAAGACTTTAATCTCCCACTAACTCTCCATTAACCATCCACTAACTAAAGATTAATTCTAGATGTTATGATCAGAATAAATAAGAAATAAATTCTGTAACATCCCGAATAAGTCTCCTGAACAGTCACGGTGGAAGGAGAATCGAAAGTCCAGATTATAGCCTTCGAGAGGTCACTTTAGTTACGCGCAGAAGGTCGTCTGTGAGACATTGAATCTTAGCCACAAGAGGTCGACTCATGCGAGCTCGGGAATTCGGCATAACTTAGCCCGTAAGGCCAGCCAACTTCCGGACAACATTCGTGCCCGCAGGTGCCGGTGTTAGGGGTGGGAAAAGGCCAGACCCCTTGTAGGGGCCTATGTTCAGGTCTAATTAAAGCCTAGTTAGGCCTAGATCGTTTAGCAAAAAGGCCAAACTTGAGACAATTTTAAAAGCCTATTAAACTAAACAGGTCAAGCCTATATATACCAGGCTCAGCCTTTAAGCCTACCGGCCTGGCCTATATATATATATATATATATATATATATATATATATATATATACAATACAATCCCAAGTATATATAAACATTGCTGCTAATCCTGTTGTATGTATTCTTATTGTTTAATTTTTTTTTCTATTAACTGTTCTTACTTTCATAATATTTAATGAAATATCGCAACTTAATTATGTGAGTTGATTGTTTATTATTTATGATATTATATAGGATAACAAATAATAATACAATTGAACTTAGGTATTTTTATAAATTTTTTACAGGCATACCTTAAAAGACTTAAAAAGCCTATTTATGATCTACTTTGAAAAAAGGCTATAGCCTATATGTTAAAAGGGCTTCAGGCCAGTTTGGGATTTGATTTGCACCCTCCTTGCGTGCTAGAGAAAGCATCTATGCTATACAAGTTAACAAGTCATAAAAAACCCTTGTATATATAGTGGGTCAAATCTTCTTTCCATACCAATGTGGGACAAAGGCTTTACTTAAAGTCAGTGTTGCAAAAATCACGCCTAGGCTGCTTAGGCGCTGACCGCCTAGGCATCCTAAGCGCCGACTAGACCTCCTAGGCACCGACTAGGCCGCCTAGTTGGCCGATTAACTATTTTTCTTCTTTTTTTAGTGGATTATTTCACTCAAAAAACATCGTTCTGAGCGAAATAACTCTAAATTGTAGAAACTCTAGATATGTTTTAGGTTAATATTTAATATTTTAGTATTAACTATTAAAGTGTTATATAATTTATACTTATTAGTCTTTAAAAATAAAAATACTCAAATAAATTTTTAAAAAATAAAAAATAAAATAAAAAATACAGGGGCGCCTAGGCACCGATTAATCCCCTCTTAGGCGTCCTAGGCGCTAGGCGCTCCCCGAACGCCTGAGGAGCGCCTACCGATTTTTTCAACCATGCTTAAAGTTTTTCTCACATAAATTCCATCTCAAATGGGTCTATTTTGAGAACCAATTTCTCATTCACTCATTATCCATTTTAAGCATATAATATATCAATCTCTTCGTCTCATTACGAACAACCCGAATCCACTTTGACCCGACTCAAATCAAAAGTGGACCCCACATATATTTATACCAAAAAATGGCAACTTAAAATGCCATTTATACCATTTTTCCAACACATAAAAGCATACCAGTCCTTTAGGTGTTATACTCGGGTTCATTTGGTTCAACCATTATTGTTGAATAAGTTCTTGTGGATATAGAAATCTCTAGTTGAAGGAATAAAATTAGATAAGGTAGTACAAATTTAAACATTTTAAATCATCTTAATAAAGAAATACATTTTTTAACAACTATGATATTGTTCAAAGATATTACGAGGTATTTGAATACTATCTGTGTCAACAAATCTTCCCCAAGTAATTAATATGATTGACTTCAAACTATTTTTTATTTTTTTTCCATGGTATTAATAATATTATAACTCTTGATATTTAATTACAAGATAATGTAGAAAGAAGACAATAGACAATGTAGTGAATATAATCAATTAATGAATTTGAATGCAACAACTTACCAAGGATTCCAAAAACTGAGAGCCAAAGATGATGATGGAGATCTACAAGCAGGGCCGGTCCAAACATTTTGGAGGCCCTGGGCGAAATTAAAAAAAAATGGGCCCTATATAAAAAATTAAAATTAAAAATTAATAATACTAAAAAATAATAATCTCAAATAACATGAAATACATTTATTTTCTTTAGATTGTTTCAAATTTTCATTAGATTATTCTATTTTTTTTGAAAAATTTATTTATATCCTCTTTGTGATTCTATTAGCTGGCGTTAAAGACAAAAAAAAGTGATTCTATTAGCTGGCGTTAAAGAAAAAAAAAAGTGATTTTATTAGTTGGCGTTAAAGATAAAAAAAAAAAAAAAACACCTGAATATTTTTAAAAGGTTCTCCTCATCTTTAGCTGCAACCACAATTTTGTGGGAGCCAGCCTTAGAGAAATTGTCATTTGTGGGAATTGAACCCACATTCTCCCAAAATCTTACCTCACAAAAAAATCTCACTTGCCACTTGAGCTACCCCATTGATTTGTTTTTTAATATAATTATAACACTATAATATATATGTATACATATACATATATATGGATGGGCCCCTTCTAGCATGGGGCCCTGGGCGGTCGCCCAGCCCGCCCGTGCTCAGGACCGGCCCTGTCTACAAGAATAGCCATTAATCTCTTAGTTTCCTTCTGTCACAAACTCTAAATTCTTCTTGCACTTACTGGGAAAGGAGTGTAATGTTTATAGAGGGAGATGGATTTAGTGTTTAGTGTTTACGTAGATCAGAGGAGGTGTATCACGTACCTAGCTTCACCGCTGCAAATTCTACACTTGTAACACTGCATCAGAATTTGGCGTGCAATTCAAGTGCGCTGCTCAAATCCTAGCTAGCTAATTTATTCAATTTTATGCTCAATATTAATTAGTTTTAAGTACTTTCGCGGAAAAGAAAAACGATAAAGCATTTTATATATATTCCTTTGATGGAAAGAAAGAGTAATTCCCATGCATTGTTCTTCTCTTTCTCCCATGTTTTAAGTACTTTAATTTGCAGTTACACTAAGCTCCGTAGCCCTCTATTAACGCTATTCCATCATATCAGCTCCTCTGATTATATATTGGTTTGAAGTAAAATGTATGATGTTTCAATGTGACAACACAAGTGCAATCAATATAATATTATTAAAAGTTTAGTGCAAAATTCTCACAAAGGAACAATTAGCGGATGGGTCACACTTGTGTGAGACCGTCTCACAGATCCTTATTCGTGAGACGGGTCGGGTCGGGTCAAAGCACCATGCAAATATCATACTTATATGTGCAAATGTCATACTTATATGCTCAAATATAACACTAATCAAGAATACAATTTTTGTTACTTATAAGAGAAAAAGTAATACATTTTTTATAATAAGTAATGTTGACAAGTACCACTTACTTATAAGGGCAAATATAATACTTTTGAGGAAAAAAGTAATACTTTTAAATCGAAATGTAAAAGTATTGTATTTTCCATTAAAAGTATTATATTTACCTTTATAAGTAACAAAAATTTTAGTCCTGATTAGTATTACATTTGAGCATATAAGTATGACATTTGTGCATATAAGTGTTATATTTACATCTTGACCCGTTCCGACCCGACTCGTCTCATGGTGAGACGGTCTCACACAAGTTTTTGCCTTAGCGGATATATTGACTAAGCCTTTAGGTGATACAAGCTAAGTTTAATTTGAACAGTTGAGGTCCGTATTGGGGATGCACTTATAGCTATAAAATCATAAGTGTAAGATGCTTTATAGGTACAAAATATGGTGGTTGCGCTCAATAAATATTCTTGAATTAGTACTATATTATTTGAATTGTATTATAGGATCTATATATAAAAGAAAACATTTAATTAAGGTGTATTTAGTTACCACTATACACATGTCCCTCAACATGAAACCAAAGCCAAGCCACATGATTGCTCTCAATGCGAGGAACAACGACATGTAGATTTCCAAGAACTCCACACTCCTAGTTATAAGTACATCAAGCTGCATAAATCAATTTTGAGAATTCATGTTAGTTTAATAAAAAAAATGTTGGTGAAATTATTACACCGCTACTTTTGTTATTTAAAAAATAGTTGCGAATTAGTGTGGTTATATATTCTTACCACTATGTTAACAGGTGAAGCAAAAACTGTAATGGAGGCTGCCACACTAATCCATCCAACAAAGCTAACACGAATTTCATCAAAAAGTAGAAAACTAGAAACCATAAGACCACGAAAATTAAATAGAATCCTCCCACCTCCCACGCATAGAAACAATTCCTTCAACGTTTGACACTGCACAAATAATAAAGCAAACACAAGAACAAGAATTTAACAATTTTATTTAATGTTTCACCTTTAAAAATATCTAATGAAGAATAAAGAATATATACTACTTTGTATTACCCTAACTTGATTTGTTGCAAAGACAAGAAAAATAAGAATATAGGTAGTCTCAAAAACAACTCCTATTGAGCCGATGAAGATAAGAAGAGTGGCATTCTCCTGGATGAAAGTCATGAAACCATAATACATCCAAAGCTTGTAGGAAAGTAGTGCTAGAATATAAGGTAGAGAATCAAAGTCCATTGTTGATCTGGCTCTATAGATTTCAATAAATGTTGACCTATAACGATCTGGCTCTATAGATTTCAATAAATGTTGACCTGTAATATTATAGTAACATGAATGAGAAGCTGGCGTGCATATTAGGTTACGTAATTGTACCAATGAGGCTATAACGATGAAAGTATGGCTTCTAACACTGCATGAGAAGTTGGCGTGCAATTCATGTGCGGTAGTTAAATCCTAATTAACTAGCTTATTCAGTTTTATGCTCAATATTAGGTTACATAATTGTACCAATGAGGCCTACTTACTACTTACAAATTAGAGTTAATTCACTAGAGGTCTCTTGTCTTTGGTGGCAATTCCGAATTTAGTCCCAGACGATCGTTTTTACCATTTAACATCCCAGACTATTAGTTTTTGGACACTTTTAGCCCTTCTCATGACTTTTCCTATTTTTAGTAAGGGCATTTTTGTCTCTTCATATTGTTCTTTTGTTATTTTTTTCCGATTTCAACCGATTTAATTGGTTTAGGACTTTAGGTAACTGATTTTCAGTAACCAGATTTTTCAATCGATTTTTAGTAAATTCCTAAACCAATTAAATTGGTTGAAACCGGAAAAAATAACAAAAGAAAAATATGCAGAGATAAAAATGCCCTTACTAAAAATATGAAAAGTCATGGGAAGGACTAAAAGTGTCCAAAAACTAATTGTTTGGATGTTAAATGGCAAAAACGATAGTCTAGGACTAAATTTAGAATTGCCACCAAAGACAAGGGACCTTTGGTGGAATTAACTCTTACAAATTATTATTTATCTTTAGTGCTCCTTTATTTTGTTTCCCTTAAAAATTTGGATGCTTAAACTTACTTAATTAGACACTGCTATTCTCTCATGCACATTCAATAGCATTAAAAAAAACTATGTTGCCATGATGTTAAATTTCTATAATTCTATTACTTTATTACTTTATATTTATTTTGTAAAGTTTATGTTATATGGTAAAAGATTTGATAAAAAGAATTCTTGCGTACATAAATCCATGTGGAGTAATACTCCGTTACTTTTTATTGTTGTAAAATAAATGAGGGAGAGAAAGTTGAAAAAAAAATAGTAATAAGAATAGTAAGAAGTTAAATGAATTTAATTAATACGAATATTATTTGCCTTGACTAGTTGTCAAAATGGGTAAGCTCGGCTCATACAACTGACCCGTCTGAGTTAATCCAGAAACAACCCAACCCGTGTCGGACGGACTGACAGGCTAAACCGATCAGTCCGTCAGCTCGTTTAATTTTTATTTATTTATTTATATTGTTAAAAAAAAATTAATTTTTGTAAAAGTTAAGAATTGAATCCCCAACTTCTAAGTTAACGACTAATACCATTTCCGACCAAACACATTAAACTTTTTGAACAAATACCATGTATATGTGTATACTAGTTTTTCATGCGCATTGCGTGAATGGGATAATGCCCAATATTTATTTTTAAATAAGTGCTTCAAATTATATCAATGAAAGATTATATACGAGTTGTTCATGCATATGAAATTGAATGTTGAATTTGTTTATTTAAATAGATAATTCAAAGTATATGAATGCAAGATAATATATGAGAGAATAGAGATTGATTATAATTGTCACTAAAATAAATATTTGCAATTATGTAAAAACGCAAGTCTAAACACTTACTCTAAAAATGATAGTCTAAATAAATACTTCTTTAAGGTAGCATTGTCATTGTCTTCATCTTAAATACTTGTTTTCTTTTCTTTTTTTGTTTATTTATTGGTAATGTGTCATGTGCAACTGTATTACTGGTGGTAGTATAGAGAGCAATGTCATGCAATGAGATTATGGTGTAGGAAGTTGTGAATTTTCCTTGTTTTGTTTGTGTATATGACTGAGATCTTAATTGTACTATGAACTCTTGATCTTGCAAGCGCCTGATGATATTTGGCAGTGGTAGTTTTTTCCCTTTACATGCTTCATGTGTTATGAGATGTGTGTCGTACATTCTCATGTGAAAGTATTGAACAAAATATTAGTTCCTCCATCCGATTTTATGTGTTTGGTTCGGTCAACGAGGCTTGAGTGAATTTATTTTTAATTCAATTTTTTATAATATTAACTTATTAAGTTTAGTATTAAGATACAAAATTTATATATTTAGAAACTACACTAAAAGTACTATTAAACACAAAATATCAAACTTAAAAATAAATAAATAAACAATGAAGAAAATAATCAAAGAAGAAAGAGTTGATTTGACCAATAAATAGTAAGTAGGACAGATAAAATGAGACAGAGGGAGTAATATTTATTATATTTGTAGAAGGTTAATGAGTAGTACATTTTGTTCTAGTTTCATAACTTGTTTACTTGATAATAACAACAATGACTTTGTAGGTAGTCCAAATACTGATGCCGCAACATGTCCAATTTCATCAATAGTTCCCACATCTATTTTACACATGTTCATTTTGAAGTTCATATTTTTGGAATTAGTATGAACGAGTGTAGTACTTGATTTTGTGTGTGCATGTGAGTGTGTGTGTGTGCATGTGAGTGTGTGTGTGTGTGTATTTTTATATTTTTTTTTTTGTATTTTTTTTCGTTGAATTGATACTGATCTTGAAGTACTAACTACTGTCTTTTCATCACAATGCGTGCAGTAAAATAGTTTACCACTTTGTGCATAAACATTTTTGAATAGTGGATACATCCTATATACCAATTATTTATGTTGTCAAAATTGATGTTGATTTTGCCTTTAATCCAAACAGGTTGAGTGAAGAAAATGAAATGAATTGTAAATTTATATTAGTTCCAATATATTTAAATGATTCACAATAAGTATTTTCAATACAAGATTAATGAATATTGCAACCATAGCTATTGTTAAAATTTCTTCATTTTCTGGATTTGAAATATTGATTCCAGCAATGTTGTAGTATTTGCATCTTTTCAATGCGTCAAGTGTGTCACAATGTTCTATTGACCTATATTGACATTTTTAATAATGACTTTTAAATATAGATACATAAGATAAGATAATCATCTAATTGTCATTTACATATTATTATTAGCATAAAAGCATACTAGTCCTTTAGGTGTTCTGCTCGAGTTACTTTTGGTTCAACCATTATGGTTGAATGAATTCTTGTGGATAGAGAAATTCCTAGTTTATTTAAGAAATAAGATTATACGTAGTATAAGTTAATAAAAATTTATACATTTTAAATCATAATTAATAAAGAAATACGATTTACCTTTAAAGTGAACAACTATGATGTAGTCCAAAGATATTACAGGGTAGTTTTCCACTTCAATTTATTAGATTATTTGAATGTTTTCTTTGTTAACAATTCCTTCCTAAGTAGTTAATATGATTGCTTCAAACTTTTTTTTTTAAATTCCATGTTATTATAATAGAATACTTGGTAACTTAATATATAACATTATTTTGTATTATAACTTTGATATTTAATTACAAGATAGTGTAAAAAGAAAGACAATAAATAATGTAGTGAATATAATTAATTAATGAATACGAAAGGAATCTTTGCGAAAATAAAGACAATATAACTAATGAAATTATATATGTCTCTTTTTTAATTTTTTGATAATGAATAATTTTTTAAAAAAAAAAATAAAAACCTTGTAGACATCAAATTCTAAATTAAAGAAATACATATGTATTATTTTTCGTTATAGCTACCAATTTATTTATATACTTTAATAAGCGAAATAGAGCGAGGTACTTACTTTTCAATAATATACTCTAACATATTCGTAATATATGGGATGATGTTTGAATCTAAGACTTTTCTTATAGAAATTAATGGGTAAGTTAAAAGTTAACGAAATATTACGATACTAAAGTTTATACGAACGAAATGTTAGGTTATTTAATTGAAGCAAATAATATAATAGAATGCAAAGAAGGAAAATCATTAAAAAAATACTAAAATCAAAATAATCTGAACCATTCATTTTATGACGAACATTCTTTAGTTCCTGTTATAGGCCTAACTTTATTGGCTCCTATTAATTAATATAATATATAGTAGATACACACACACGCATAGGGATGAATTCAGGTGCAGTGTTACTCCCAAGTAAAAAAAATGATGTTAGATCTGAGCCATTGATCAAATCTAGATCAATTGCTCAAATCAATGAAAGTTTTTTTAAAAAAAAAGAAAACATGCGTCCTCCATTAATGCTCTCATTTGAGCACTTAAGATGACAGATAACCAAAAGGAATTCATGAAATTGTTTATTATGAAATTAATTAAAATTCATTTTATTTTATTTTTTCTTAAGAAGGAAAAACCAAACACTTTAAGAGGGAAAACAATACATCTGGCCTTAAGAAGGAAACTCAAGTATAAAATTAAAAAACTTTAGGTTGACGTACCTTAAGAAGGAAAACAACGCACCTTAAGGTTGAAAGGCTTTGGAAATGAAAAATGTTAGTCAAATTATTTGAAATTAAACAGGTGAAACTAGAAAAATAACAAAAGAAAAAATATGCAAAGATAAAAATGTCCTTACTAAAAAAGGAAAAAAGTCACGAGAAGGATTAAAAGTGTCCAAAAAATAATAGTGTGGAATGTTAAATGACAAAAACGATAGTCCTTGGACTAAATTTGGAATTGCCACCAAAGACTAGGGACTTCTAGTGGAATTAACTCTTATATAAAATAATGTAATTTCAGTACTTAAATAATGTACTTCTCCGGAATACAATATACAATTTTAATATACTAAAAGTATATTATTTATCTTATGAAAAAAAAAAAAGTATATTATTTATGTATGAAATGTACATTATTTGATAGTATCGTCCACAGAATAATGATTTGCTTCTCACTATCCTTCAAGCGGTTACTGATGACAGATTTCGTAATCGTTTTTGCTTATGACAAACATATTTAACAACCGAAAAAAGAAGTAATATTTCACGGAAAAGAAAAATGATAAAGCATTATATTATATATATTCCTTTGATCGGAAGAAAGAGTAATTCCCATGCATTTTTCTTCTCTTTCTCCCATGTTTTAAGTACTTTATTAATAATTTGCAGTTACACTAAGCTCCGTAGCCCTCTGTCAAAGACCTTGTGGTCTAGTGGCACCCGGTGTCCCGGTTTACACTCCCACATGGATGATGGGAGTGGGTTTGAGCCTCATGAAGGCAATTGTTGACTTTTTGTGCTTCAGTACTATGAGAAAGTAACTATGACCAAATACTACATTGTAACAGAGTAACAGAGTCAGTAGTACTCAGAAAAAAAAAAAAAAAAAAAAAAAAAAAAAAAAAAAAAAAAGCGATGTAGCCCTTACATTATAACAGAGTAACAGAGTCAGTAGTACTCAAAGAAAAAAAAAAAAAAAAAAAGGGGCGGGCTCTGTAGCCCTTACATTGTAACAGAGTAACAGAGTCAGAAAAAAAAAAAAAAAAAAAAAAAAAAAAAAAAAAAACTATGTAGCCCTTACATTGTAACAGAGTAACAGAGTCAGTAGTACTCAATAACAGAGTAATAGAGTAAGTATTACTCAAAAAAAAAAAAGCTCGAAAGCCCTTACATAGGCTCTGTTTGGCAGAGCTTATTTAAGAGCTTATAGCTTATTTTAAGCTACTAATAAGCTATAAGCTCTATTTGGTAATGTTCTAGAATAATCTAGTAGCTTAAAATAAGAGTTTATTTTTGAACGCTATCTAAAGTAGCGTTTCAAAATAAGCTAGTAGCTTCCTAACTTTTTTTCCATCTTTAACCTTATTATTTTAAAGAAATAACATCTTTTACCCTTTCCAATTAAAACTATTTTCTCTTCTTCTTTATTATTTTAGTCTTTTTACATTTATCAGCTTATCAAAAAGCTGATTTTACCAAACACTTTTAAACATAAACAGCTAGTTTAACAGCTCTTCAGTTTCAGCTTCTAGCTTAAGCTTTTCAAGTTTCAGCTACTTTTCAGCTTTCAGCTACCTCTTCAGCTAGGTTTGCCAAACATAGCCATAGTAACAGAGTCAGTCAGTAGTACTCAAAGAAAAAAAAGGCTCAAAAAAAAAAACAGAGTCAGTCAGTAGTACTCAAAGAAAAAAAAAAAGGCTCAAAAGAAAAGAAAAAAAAAAAGAAAAAAATGTTCTGTAGCCCTTACATTGTAACAGAGTCAGTAGTACTCAAAAAATAAAAAAAGGATAAAAAAGAAAGGCTCTGTAGCCCTTACATTGTAACAGAGTAACAGAGTCAGTAGTACTCAAAGAAAAAAAAAAAGTTTTGTAGCCCTTACATTGTAACAGAGTCAGTAGTACTCAAAAAAAAAAAAAAAAAAAAAAAAAAAAGATCCCTAGCCCTCTATAAACGCTATTCCATCAGATCGGAGGATGCTCCTCCGATCTGATTACTGGTGTGAAGAAAAATGTATGACATTTCAATGTGACACCATAAAAATCCAGTGAATGTGTTAGACAAAGACATTTCAATGTGACACCATAAAAAAAGATCCCTAGCCCTCTATAAACGCTATTCCATCAGCGGGGTTACTCATATCGTCGCTGAATCGGACTCAGAAGCCGTGGTGAATGTGTTAGACAAAGACTCTGGTGCAGGTGACTTCGCCTCAACGCTGGTTATGGATTGCAGATTGCTCCTTAGACAATTCCACGACGCCAAGATCAATCATGTTTTCCGGGAAGGTAACCAATGCGCTGACTTCCTGGCAAACTTCGGGCAACAAGCGACCTGGGGGACATCGCTTTTAGACCAACCGCCGGAAGACTTGCGGGATCTTCTGGTGCGCGATACACATGGCATTGCTAATAGCAGATGGCGGTAGCTTTTGGGGGGCCTTTTAAGACCCCTTTTTCTCACCAAAAAAAAAAATAAAAATCCAGTGTAAAATTCTCAAATAAAGCACATTGACATTATGCATCATTTTATTTGAGAACTGGTGAAAAATAAAGATATAGAGTTGATTACATTCCCACAAAGAAACAATTAGCGGATATCGACTAATTAAGCCTTTAGATGATACAATGTTAATTTGAACAGTTGAGGTCCGGATTGGGGATGCGCTTACAGCTATAAAATCATAAGCGTAAGATGTTTTATAGGTACAAAATATGGTGGTTTTAAATTTTATTCTAACATGCTCATATATTTTTTTTTCCTATTTCAGCTATGGGTACATGGATACACTCAAAAACGAAAAAAGTGAGACTTCAACTATTTTAGAAAGACTTCCGAGAGCAAAACTCTTTCATTTGTATGCCTCTTTCAAATGAAAAAACTCTTCCAATGTTTAAACTTCAACTCTTTTGGCAATAAGAGTCTTCATTTTTCATTCTTCGCTAAGTTTTCTTTTTATACATTATATCTGTAATATCAATACCTTTTTCGTTCATTCGACACATTCAGTTAAACGAATCTTCTAACTATAAAACTCTCGTCTTTTTTACTTGGTCTTTCAAGAAGATTAATCTTTTGAGTTGGTTATCTCTTTTAAATTTTAAATAAACTCTTTTGCTTGAATTATTCATTTAATAATGGTCTACTAAAACATTCACAAAGTCTTTTATGAAAGTTCTTTTAAAGATGTATTCTCCTCGCCCTGTGTCCTTTATGAAAGTTGTATCATAGGATCGGAGTTCAACGTCAGCTCTAATCTTCTATATTATATTTAGAATTTTTTTTTTGAAAACATATTTAGCATAATTTGATTGTACTTTGCTTTAGACTTTTATCCTATTTTTGACCTTTACACAATATTTGTTTGAAAATAAATTTGTAGTTGGTTTTGGAGATTGTAATTTTCTAATAATACGATCTCAGCATCTTCAAAATCAATTAATTACATTTATTCCTAATAAATAACAAACATTTCACATAAAACATTCGCATAACACATGCATCATGCATGCAATGCTGTAAAATATAGTAAATATTCTCTAATCTCCATACAAATTTTATTTCCTTTAATGAGTAGCCTCTGAGTTTGTTTCAATATCACGAACGCTTGAATTTCTCCCAGAATTCATGGGGTTCACCATCCCTACCATCTGTACGTTCATTACATGCTCTGGCACATGTTCATTTTCCTCTATAATTTGATTTGGCTCCCAGTAGATCGCATATAACAAACTTTGTGTGAATCCCAATAAAAATGCAAAGATGCTTGGCAACTACAATATAAAAAGTTACCATTTAAAATCTCATCCAGTAATTAGATAAATATTCTTGGATCGATAAAAGAAAGCATTTAATTAAGGTGAATTTAATTAGTTACCACGATACACATATCCCTCAACATAAAACCAAAGCCAAGCCACATGATTGCGCTTAATCCCAGGAAGAAAGATAAGTAGATTTTCAAGAACTCCACACTCCTAGTTATAAGTACATCAAGCTGCATAAAACAATTTTGAGAATTCATGTTAGTTTAATAAACAAATATGGGTGAAATTATTACACCCCTACTTTGTTATTTAAAAAATAGTTGCCAATTAGTGTGGTTATATGTTCTTATTACCACTATGCCAATAGGTGAAGCAAAATGTGCAATAGAGACTGCCACACTAATCCATCCAACAAAGCTAACACGAATTTCATCGGAGAGTAGAAACCATGAGACCGCGAAAATTAAATAGAATCCTCCCATGCATAGAAACAATTCCTTCAATGATTGACACTGCACAAATAAAAAAAAAATAAAAAATAAAAAAACAAACACAAGAACAAGAATTTAACAATTTTATTTAAATTTTCACCTTTAGAAAAATCTAATGAAAAATAAAATATTGTACTTTGTATTACCCTAACTTGATTTGTTGCAAAGACAAGAAAAATGAGAATATAGGTAGTCTCAACCACAACTCCTATTGAGCCGATGAATATGAGAAGAGTAGCATTCTCCTGGATGAAACCATAATACATCCAAAGCTTGCAAGAAAGTAGTGCTAGAATATAAGTCAGAGAATCAAAGTCCATTGTTGATCTGGCTCTATAGATTTCAACAAATGTTGGCCTGCAATATTATTGTAACATGAATGAATAACTCATATGATCACTTTAATTTGCCAAGAGCATAGTAATAATTGATTCTTACACCGGTGCAAGGAATACAAATACTGAGAAGATGTTCCCTGAAACACCATACAAATAAATCACTAATACAGCATGCAATTAGAAACATGTTGGTGGCATTGAGATCATAATATTAAATATGAAAGAGGAATCAGCTCACCTATATGGTATACCTACATTATTCATCATGTTGAACACAAAGAAGAGGAAAAAGAAAACAACTTACCAAGGATTCCAAAAACTGAGAGCAAAAGATGATGATGGAGATCTACAATAATAGCCATTAATCCACCTCTTTAAACACTGATCCTTAGCTTCCTTTTGTCACAAACTTTAATTCTTCTTGCACTTGCTAGGAAAGGAGTGTAATATTTATAGTGGGATCGAGATGGAGTTAGATGTCTTGCTTAACTACTAAAGTATGAAAACGGGGAAAAGGCCGGCCAGGAAACACAAGGCAAATGCACTATAAATTTCTGGTGAAAGGTTGGCTTTTTCCGTAAATTAATTTGTTCTTTTTCGGTTTGCTAAATTAAAACCTCTCAACAACGTGATCATTAAGCTATTTACATTCTAAATTTAGCTTATCTTAGCTTAGTGTTTGCGTAGATCAGAGGACAAGTATGTTGTACCATCACCGCTGCAAAATTCTACACTTGTAACACTGCATCAGAAGCTCAGCTCGCCTATGATTGTACAATTCAACTTATACTGAAATGCATCCTAGCTAGCTTGTTTATTCAATTTTATATATGCTCAAGTAGTCCTCAACTAGTTTTTATGCGTATTGCGTGAATGGAATATGTCAATGTTTATTTATTTATTTCAAAGTTATCAATACAAAATTATATAGAAGATATTCATGCATACGTAATTGATTGTTCAATTTGTTTATTTAAATCGGTAATTCAAAATATATGAATGTATAGTAATATAATATAGGAGATATTGGTTATAATTGTCACTAAAATAAATGTTTGCAACTTTGTAAAAACACTAATCTAAATAAATATAACTTTTGATTTGAATTTCTCTAAATCTTCTTAATTTTCTTTTGGGTAGCATTGTCATTGTTTAAATCTTTAGTACTTGTCCTTTTCTTTTTTTATTGATAGTGTGTCATGTACAATTGAGTTACTGGTGGCAGTATAGAGGGCAACTTCATATATGCAATGAGATTAAGGTGTAGCAAGCTGTGTATTTGCCTTGTTGTGTATATGACTGAGATCTTAGTTGTAATATGAACTCTTGATCTTGCATGCGCCTGTTGATATTTGGCAGTGGTAATTTTTCCCCGTCTCCTAGCTACTTGTTTCATGTGTGTTCTAAGATGTGTGTCGTAGATTTTCATGTAACAGTATTGAACAAAATATTAATATTTATTATATTTGTAGAAAGTTCATGAGTAGTATTTCTTGTTCTAGAGTTCCGTAACTTGTTTACTTGATAGTAACAACAATGACTCTGTTGCAGATAGTCTGAATACTAATCTCGTAATGTGTCTAGTTTCATAAACAATTTTCACATCCATTTTGCACTTGTTCATTTTAAAGTTCATATTTTTGGAATTAGTATGAATGAGTGTATATACCAAGTGTACGCTTTTGTTGTCAAGGTTGATGTTGATTTTGCATTTAATTTAAGTAGGTTGAGTCTAGAAAATGAAATGAATTATACATTTATATTAGTTCTAATATATTCAAAAGATGCCAAGCACCTTGCTCTCAAATAACATGTAGTGACTGTCCCATATAAGAGGTTATGAGATTGAGCCTCAATGGAGGCGGTATGAAAAAAAAATTATATTCAAAAGAAAGTATACTACAATATAATGTAATAGAGTCAGTATGACTATTTTTGAAATTTCTTCATTTTCTAGATTTGCAAGCTATATTGATTGCAACATTGTTGTAGTCCTTACATCTTTTTAATGCGTCAAGTGCGTCATGATGTTCTATTACCCTACATTGACATTTTTTAATAATGAGTTTTAAATGTAGCTATGTAAGATAATGATCTAATTACCATTTACATATTATTATCAACATAAAATTAAAGCATATCCGTCCTTTAGGTATTCTGCTCGAGGTATTTTTGGTTCAACAATTATTGTTGATTGATCGAGTTCTTGTGGATAGAGAAATTTCTAGTTTATTTAAGGAATAAGATTAGATGAGGTAGTAATTAAAAATTTATACATTTTAAATCGTCTTAATAAAGAAATACGATTACCTTTAAAGTGAACAACTGTAATGTAATCCAGAGATAATACATGATAATTTCCGCTTCAATGTCTTGGGTTATTTGAACGCTCTCTTTGTCAAAAAATCCCTTTCAAATAGTTAATATGATTGGCTTCACACTATTTTTAATTATTTTTTTTCATGTTATTAATAAAATACTTGGTAAATAAATATAAAATAACATTATTTTGTATCATAACTTTGATATTTAATTACACGATAGTAGTAAAAGAAGAGAATGGACAATGTAGTGAACATAATTAATTAATAAATTTGAAGGTAAGGAATCTTTGCATTGTAGAAAATAAAAACAATGTAACTAATGAAATTATATATCATTTTTAATTTTTTGATAATGAATATTTTTTTTTTTTGAATAAAGGCATTGTAGATATCTAGTTCTAAATTAAAGAAATGTATATGCATTATTTTTTGTTGTAGCTACTAATTTATTTAATTTAATAAGATAAGAGTAATAGAGTGTGATACTTACTTTTCATCCATAACAATGAAGGTCAATGTTTATTTATTTATTTCAAAGTATATCAGTACAAAATTATATAGGAGATGTTCATGTATACGTAATTGAATGTTGAATTTGTTTATTTAAATCGGTAATTCAAAGTATATGAATGTATAGTAATATAATATAGGAGATATTTGTTATAATTGTCATTAAAATAAATGTTTGCAACTTTGTAAAAACGCCAATCTAAATAAATATAACTTTTGATTTGAATTTCTCTAAGTCTTCTTAATTTTCTTTTGGGTAGCATTGTCATTGTTTAAATCTTCAGTACTTGTCCTTTTCTTTTTTTTATTGGTAGCGTGTCATGTGCAATTGAGTTACTGGTGATAGCTAGTATAGAGAGCAACTTCATATATGCAATGAGATTAAGGTGTAGAATGCTGTGTATTTGCCTTGTTGTGTATATGACTGAGATCTTAGTTGTACTATAAACTCTTGATCTTACAAGCGTCTGTTGATATTTGGTAGTGCTAGTTTTTCCTCGTCTCCTAGCTACTTGTTTCATGTGTGTTGTGAGATGTGTGTCGTAGATTCTCATGTAACAGTACTGAACAAAATATTAGTATTTATTATATTTGTAGAAAGTTTATGAGTAGTATTTCTTGTTCTAGAGTTCCATAACTTGTTTCATTGATAGTAACAACAATGAAGAAATTTTAAAATAGACACTGTTGTTGCATTGATTGATCTTGTATGTAAAATACTTATTGTGTATTCATTAAATATATTAGAACTAATATACATTTACAATTCATTTCATTTTCTAGACTTAACCTACTTAGATTTAAGGCAAAATCAACATAAACCTTGACAACAAAAATACTTGGTATATAGAATGTAGTCACTCTTTAAAAAAGGTCTATGTACAAAGTGACAAAAAATTTAACTCCATAATTAATATCAATTCAATAAATAAATAATAAAAAACACACACATAAAATCAAGTACTATAATACTCATTCATACTAATTCCAAAAATATGAACTTGAGAATGAACTAGTGCAAAATAGATATGGAAATTGTTGATGAAGCTGGACACTGCACGTTATGGTTAGTATTCGGACTACCTGCAGAGTTATTGTTATTACTATTAACTTAACAAATCATGAAAATGGAACAAGAGGTAATACTCATGAACCTTCTACAAATATAATAAATATTAATATTTTATTCAATACTAAATTAATATTTTAGTATACAGATGTACATGTAATTCCCTGCAACGCAATCTATACTATTAATAAAAACAAAATCCTCCATTTTAATTCACGCTCAAAACATACACTCTGATACTAAGGTTTACGTAATATTGTTAAATATGTTAATACAATTGATATTCGTACTGCAATCGTAAATTAAAATGTGGTAATAGAATTCGTAATAAAATACTTTTTTATACTCCTATTCGTAATACAATTCTGGATTAAAAATACAAATCGTAATAATACAGTACATGTAATTCAATGCAACACAAAAACAAAATCTTCAATTTTAATTCACGCACAAAAACACTCATATACTATTAAGGTTTATGTAATATTGTTAAACATGTTAATTCAATTTTTATTCGTACTGCAATTGTAAATTAAAATGTGGTAATAGAATTCGTAATAAAATATATATTTTTTACTTTTCTATTCGTAATACAATTCTAGTTAAAATTTCTAATCGTAACAGTACAATACATATATATAATTTCCTGAAAAACAATCTATACTCTATACTATTAATAAAAACAAAATCCTGCATTTTAATTCCTGCCCAAAACACTCATATAGTATTAAGGTTTACGTAATATTGTTAAATATGTTAATACAATTACTATTCGTATTGAAATTGTAAATTAAAATGTAGTAATAGAATTCGTAATAAATTTTTTTTTTTTTTACACTCATATTCGAAATGCAATTCTAGATTAAAATTACTAATTTTAATAATACGGTACTTATAATTCTCTGCATCGCAATCTATACAATTAATAAAAAAAAAAAAATCCTTCATTTGAATTTCCACCCAAAACCCCTCCCATAGTATTAAGGTTTACGTAATATTGTTAAATATGTTAATACAATTCATATTAGTACTGCAATTATAAATTAAAATATGGTAATAGAATTCGTAATAAAATATATATTTTTTTACACTCCTATATGTAATACAATTCTATATTAGAAATACAAATTGTAATAATACAGTACATTTAATTTCCTGCAACATAATCTATACTATTAATAAAAACAAAATCCTCCATTTTAATTCTCGCCCAAAACACTCCTATAGTATAAATATTTACGTAATATTGTTAAATATGTTAATACAGTACAATTTCTATTCGTATTGCAATTGTAAATTAAAATGTGGTAATAGAGTTCGTAATAAAACAAACTCCTCCATTTTAATTCCCACTCAAAACGTACACTCCTATACTATTAAGGTTTACGTAATATTGTTAAATATGTTAATACAATTCCTATTCGTACTGCAATCATAAATTAAAATGTGGTCGTAAATAAAATATATCTTTTTTACACTCCTATTCGTAATAAAATTCTACATTAAAAATACAAATCGTAATAATACAATATATGTAATTCTCTGTAACTCAATTTATACTATTAATAAAAATAAAAAATCTTCCATTTTAATTCACGCACAAAACACTCATAAAGTGGAATAGAGAATTTCACAAATCACTATAATTTCTCTCTACTTTACTTTTAAGTAGTAGTTGTCTTTTATATTTACTTATTGATCCATACTACACACTTCAGATATTTGAACAACTCAAACCAAGCTACACGCTAATTAAAGCTTGACAATTCAAAAACTTTCACTGCCAAAGAACTCATAATTTTATTAAAATTATAAAGTTTTAAAAAGTTTATTCAATCGCATTCTAAACTTTTGCTTGTCCCAGACCAACAGTTCCATTCTTGTGCATAGTTCGTGCTAAAACAATGTTGTTAGATGAATTACACTTGCCTAGCTTCTCACTATCTGCAAATTATGGTCCACACAGTGCTGCGTGGACCATAATAAAAAGTACATTTTTAATATAATAAAATTATATTATTCCTGTACTGAATGTATATTAAATAAAATAATATATTTTTTCGAAATATAATGTATTTTTCAATATACTAAAGGTATATATTATTTGTATACTAAATATACATTATTTGATAGTATAATTCACACAATAATGATTTGCTTTTCCCTATCCTTCATGCGGTTACTGATTACAGATTTCGTAATCGTTTTTGACTTCAGCCTACAATGACAAACATATTTAACAACCGGAGAAAGAAGTAATATTTCACGGAAAAGAAAAACAATAAAGCATTATTGTTTATATATTCCTTTGATCGGAAGAAAGAGTAATTCCCATGCATTTTTTCTTCTCTTTCCCCCATGTTTTAAGTACTTTAATTGGCAGTTACACTAAGCTCCGTAACCCTCTAACAAACGCTATTCCATCAGATCAGCTCCTCGTTTGAAGAAAAATGTGACAACACAAGTGCAATCAATATTCTAAAGGAGTGTAATATTTATAGAGGGATGGGAGATGGAGTTAGATGTCTTGCTTAACTACTAAAGTATGAAAACGGGAAAAAGGCGGGCCGGGAAACACAAGGCAAATGCATTATAATGATGAGCTATAAATTTGTGGTGAAAAGGATGGGTTTATTTATCATCTTTTTCCGTAAATTAATTTGTTCTTTTTCAGTTTGTTAAATTAAAACCTCTCAACAACGTGATCATTAAACTTTGGTTGTTAATACCGCGTGAGAAAACACATAATCTCGTGACATTCTCCATACATTCTGACGTTAAGCTATTTACATTCTAAATTTAGCTTAGCTTTATTCTAGCACAGTGTTTACGTAGATCAGAGGAGGAGTATCACGTACCTTCACCGCTGCAAATTCTACACTTGTAACTCTGCATCAGAATTTGGCGTGCAATTCAAGTGCGCTACTGAAATCTGGCGTGCAATTCAAGTGCACGTTTATGCTCAATATTAATTAGTTTACGTAATTATTGTACCAATCAGGCCTAATTACGGTTTTTGTTTCTAGGCCGGAAGTTAAAATGCACGTTTTTGTTTTTATTAATAGTATAGATTGCGTTGCAGGAAAATATATGTCCTGTATTATTAGGATTAGTAATTTTAATCTATAATTGTATTACGAAAAGAAATGAAGGTAATAATATATTTTATTATGAATTGTATTACCATATTTTAATATACAATTGTATTACGAATAGAATTGTATTAACATATTTTTACAATATTACGCAAACCTTAATAGTATAAGAGTTTTTGGCGTGAATTTAAAATGGAAGTTTGTGTTTTTATTAATAGTATAGATTGCATTGTAGAGAAAATATATTTTATTAGGAATTGTATTACCATATTTTAATATACAATTATAGTACTATACGAATAAGAATTGTATTAACATATTTTTACAATATTACGCAAACCTTAATTATTAATAGTATAGAATTATTTTGTAAAGTTATGTCATAGCGACTCCACTGAGGCTCGAACCCAACCCCTCCCATGTGGAGTAATACTCCGTTACTTTTTATTGTTGTAAAATAAATGAGGGAGAGAAAGTTGAAAAAAAATAGTTATAAGAATAGTAAGAAGTTAAATGAATTTAATTAATATGTATATTATTTGTCTTGACTAGTTGTCAAAACGGGTCACGGCTCATAGGACTCACCCGTCTGGGTTAATCCAGAAACAACCCAGATTGACCCAACCTGTCTTTACACAAGTTGGAAACATCCTAACCCAATCCGTCAGCTCATTTAATTTTTATTTATTGCAAAATTCATTCCTAAGTTTTTGTCATACCCACTTTTTGTTCCTAAGTTATCATTGGCGTTGCACTTTTCGTATTTGAGTTATACTAATTGCAAATTCCGTCCCTAAGTTATCATTACGTTGCACTTTTCGTCCCTAACTTAAGTGTGTAAGCTTCGGTAATTTTTGATTAAAAAAATAGTTAACCGAAAAACTTCGGTAAATTTCGTTAAAAAAATTGGCATTGAACCAAAAAAGTTTGATTAAAAAATTTTTAATCAAAAATTTACCGAAGTTTGCACACTTAAGTTAGGGACGAAAAAATTCACGTACAATGATAACTTAGGGATGAAATTTGTTGTTAGTATAACTCATGGACGAAAAGTGCAACGCCAATGATAACTTAGGGACGAAAAGTGAGTATGATCAAAACTTAGGGACGAATTCTGCAATTACCCTATAACTTAGGGACAAAAAGTAGTGTTATTCTCTCTTTATTTATTTATATTGTTAAAAAAATTTAATTTCTGTAAAAGTTAAGAATATAATTGAGCCCACAACTTCTAAATTAACAACTAACACCATTTCCAACCAAACACATTAAACTTTTTGAACAAATACCATGTATATGTATATACTAGTTCTTCACGCGCATTACGTGAATGAGATAATGCCCAATATTTATTTTTAAATAAGTGCTTTAAAGTATATCAATGAAAGATTATATAGGAGATGTTCATGCATATGAAATTGAATGTTGAATTTGTTTATTTAAATATGTAATTCTAATTCTAAATTAAATAGGTATATGAATGCAAGATAATATATGAGAGATTGATTATAATTGTCACTAAAATAAATATTTCCAGTTTTGTAAAATCGCAAGTCTAAATTACTTAGTCTAAAAATAATAGTATAAATAAATCGCAAGTTTGAATTTGTCTAATTTTTTTAATTCTCTTTCGGGTAGCATTGCCATTGTCTTCATCCTATCTTAAATAATTTTTTTCTTTTCTTTTTTGTTTATTTATTGGTAATGTGTCATGTGCAATTGGATTACTGGTGGTAGTATAGAGGACATTTTCATGCAATGAGATTATGGTGTAGGAAGTTGTGGATTTGCCTCGTTCTGTTTGTGTATATAACTGAGATCTTAATTATACTATGAACTCTTGATCTTGCAAGCGCCTGTTGATATTTGACAGTGGTAGTTTTTTCCATTTACATGCTTCATGTGTTGTGAGATGTGTGTCGTACATTCTCATGTGAAAGTATTGAACAAAATATTAGTCCCTCCATCCGATTTTATGTGTCTGGTTCGGTTAACGGAGCTTGACTGAAGTTATTTTTAATTTAATTTTTTATAATATTAAGTTTAGTATTAATATACAAAATTTATATATTTAAAAATAAGTAAAAAATAATAAAGGAAATAACCAAAGAAGAAATAGTTGGTTTGACCAATAAATAGTAAGTAGGACAGATAAAATGGGATAGAGGGTGTAATATTTATTATATTTGTAGAAGGTTAATGAGTAGTACATTTTGTTCCAGTTTCATAACTTGTTTCCTTGATAGTAACAACAATGATTTTGCAGGTAGTCCAAATACTGATGCCGAAACATGTCCAGTTTCATTAATAGTTTCCACATCCATTTTGCACATGTTTATTTTGAAGTTCATATTTTTGGAATTAGTATGAATGAGTGTAATTGTACTAGATTTTGTATGTGCGTGTGTGTGTGTGTGTTTTTTTTTTTTTTTTTGTAATTTTTTTGTTGGATTGATACTAATCTTGGAGTACTCATTGAGTCATTGTTGCCTTTTCACCACAATGCATGGAGTTAAATAGTTTGCCACTTTATGAATAAATATTTTTAAATAGTGGATACATCATATATACCAAGTATTTTTGTTGTCAAAATTGATGCTGATTTTGCCTTTAATCCAAGCAGGTTGAGTGAAGAAAATGAAATGAATTTTAAATTTATATTAGTTCCAATATATTTAAAGGATGCACACTAAGTATTTTCAATACAAGATTATATTAATGAATATTACAACAGTAGCTATTTTTGAAATTTTTTAATTTTCTTGATTTGAAAGATCGATTCCAGTAATGTTGTAGTATTTGCATCTTTTCAATGCGTCAAGTGTGTCACAATGTTCTATTGACCTACATTGACAATTTTAATAATGAGTTTTAAATATAGCTACTTAAGATAATCATCTAATTGCATTTACATATTATTATTAGCATAAAAGCATATATACTAGTTCTTTAGGTGCTCTGCTCGAGTTACTTTTGGTTCAACTATTGTGGTTGAATGAATTCTTATGCATAGAGAAATTCCTAGTTTATTTAAGAAATAAGATTCGATAAGTTAATAAAAATTTATCCATTTTAAATCATAATTAATAAAGAAATATGATTTACCTTTAAAGTGAACAACTATGATGTAGTTCAAAGATATTACGGGGTAGTTTCCTGCTTCAATTTATTGATTATTTGAATGTCTTCTTTGTCAACAAATCCTTCCCAAGTAGTTAATATGATTGGCTTCAAACTATTTTTTATTTTTTTATATTCCATGTTATTAATAGAATACTTGGTAACTAAATATATAACATTATTTTGTATTATAACTTTGATATTTAATTACAAGGTAGTGTAAAAAAAAGACAATAAATAATGTAGTGAATATAATTACTTAATGAATACGAAGGTAAGGAATCTTTGCGAAAATAAAGACAATATAACTAATGAAATTACGTCTCTTTTTTAATTTTTTGATAATGAATAATTTTTTTTAAAAAAATAAAAGCATTGTAGACATCGAATTCTAAATTAAAGAAATACATATATATTATTTTTTGTTATAGCAACTAATTTATTTATATACTTTAATAAGAGTAATAAAGTGCGTTACTTACTTTTCAATAATATACTCTAACATATTTGTAATATATGGGATGCGGTTCAAACCTAAGACTTTCTTATAGAAATTAATGGGTAAGTTAAAAGTTAACGAAATATTACGTTACTAAAGTTTATACTAACTAAACGTTAGGTTATTTAATGGAAGAAAATAATATAATAGAAGGTAAAGAATAAAAATCATTAAAAAAAACTACTAAAATCAAAATAATCTGAACCATTCATTTTATCAAATAATTTGACGAACATTTTTTAGTTCCCATTATAGGCCTAACTTTATTGGCTCCTATTAGTATAGTAGATACGCGCACACATACACACACATGGATGAATTCAAGTGCAGGGTTACTCCCAAGTAAAAAATGATGTTAGATCTGAGCCATTGATCAAATCTAGATCAATTGCTTAAATCAATGAAATTTTTTATAAAAAAAAAAAAAAAAAAAAAAAAAAAAAAAAAAAAAAAACGCACGTCCTCCATTAATGCTCAAATCAATAAAAGTAAAAAAAAAAAATTAATGCTCATCTGAGCACCTAAGATGACAGAGAACCTAAAGGAATTCATAAAATTGTTTATGAAATTAATAAAAATTCATTTTATTTTATTTTTTCTTAAGAAGAAAAAACAAAGCGCCTTAAGAGGGAAAACAATAAACCTTAAGAAGAAAACTCATCAAGCATAAAAATTTAAAAAAAAAAACTTTAGGCTGACGCACCTTAAGAAGAAAAACAACGCACCTTATGGTTGAAAGGCTTTGGATATGAAAAATGTTCGTCAAATTATTTGAAATTAAACCGGTTGAAACCGGAAAAATAACAAAAAAAAAAATGAAAAGATAATAATTCCCTTACTAAAAATAGGAAAAGTCATGAGAATGACTAATAGTGTCCCAAAATTAATAGTTTGGATGGTTAAATGGCAAAAATAATAGTCCGGGACTAAATTTGGAATTGCCACTAAAGGCAAGGGACTTCTAGTACAATGTACATTTTTAATATACAAAAGGTATATTCCTTTGATCAGAAGAAAGAGTAATTTCCATGCATTTTTCTTATCTTTCTCCCATGTTTTAAGTACTTTAATTTGCAGTTACATACACTAAGCTCCGTAGCCCTCTATAAACGTCTATAAACGCTATTCCATCATATAAGCTCCTCTGATTATTGGTTTGAAGAAAAATGTATGATGTTTCAATGTGACAACACAAGTGCAATCAATATTCTAAAAAATTCAGTGTAAAATTCTCAAACAAAGCACATTGATATTATGCATCATTTTATTTGAGAACTGGTGAAAAATAAAGATATAGTGTTGATTACATTCCCACAAAGAAACAATTAGCGGATATATTGACTAAGCCTTTAGATGATACAAAGTTAATTTGAACAGTTGAGGTCCGTATTGGGGATGCGCTTATAGCTATAAAATCATAAATGTAAGATGCTTTAACGGTACAAAATAAGGTGGTTTTAAATTTTATTCTAAAATGTTCATTTTTTTTTTTCTATTTTAGCTAAAGGTATATGAATACACTCAAAAAAAAAAAAAAAAAAAAAAAAAAAAAAAAAAAAAAAAAAAAAGTGAGACTTCATCACCTATTTTAGAAAGACTTCCGAGAGCAAAACTCTTTCATTTGTATGCCTCTTCAAAAGAAAACCTCTTTCAAATAAAAAACTCTTCCAATGTTGAAACTTCAACTCTTTTGGCAATAAGAGTCTTCATTTTTCATTCTTTGCCAAGTTTTCTTTTTATATATTATATCTGTAATATTAATACCGTTTTTGTTCAATCGACACATTCAGTTAAACGAATCTTCTAACTATAAAACTCTCATCTTTTTTTTTTTTTTTTTTTTTTTGCATTGGTTATCTGACTTATCTCTTTTGAATTTTAAATAAACTCTTTTGCTTGAATTATTCATTTAATAATGGTCTACTAAAACATTCACAAAGTCTTTAATGAAAGTTGTCTCATAGGATCGGAGTTCAACGTGAGCTCTAATCTTCTATATTATATTTACCATAATTTGATTGTACTTTGTTTTAGACTTTTATCCTATTTTTTACCTTTATACATTTGTTTAAAAATAAATTTATAGTTGGTTTTGAAAATTGTAATTTTCTAATAATACGATCTCAGCATCTTCAAAATCAATTAATTACATTTATTTCTAATAAATAACAAATATTCCACATAAAACATTTGCATAACATTTGAAAATGCAATGCTGTAAAATATAGTAAAAATTCCCTAATCTCCATACAAATTTTATTCCCTTTAATGAGTAGCCTCTGAGTTTGTTTCAATATCACGAACGCTTGAATTTCTCCCAGTATTCATAGGGTTCACCATGCCTAGCATTTGTACGTTCATTACATGCTCTGGCACATGTTCATTTTCCTCTATAATTTGATTTGGCTCCCAGTAGATCGCATATAACAAACTTTGTGTGAATCCCAATAAAAATGCAAAGATGCTTGGCAACTACAAAATAAAAAGTTACCATTTAAAATCCCATCCAGTAGTTAGATAAATATTCTTGAATTGGTACTATATTATTTGAAGTGTGTTGTTGGATTGATAAAAGAAAACATTTAATTAAAGTGAATTTAGTTACCACGATACACATATCCCTCAACATAAAACCAAAGCCAAGCCACATGATTGCGCTCAATGCGAGGAAAATAGACATGTAGATTTTCAAGAACTCCACACTCCTAGTTATAAGTACATCAAGCTGCATAAAACAATTTTGAGAATTCATGTTAGTTTAATAAAAAAAAATGCAGGTAAAATTGTTACACCCCTATTTTGTTATTTAAAAAATAGTTGCAAATTAGTGTGGTTATATGTTCTTACCACTATGCCAATAGGTGAAGCAAAAACTGTAATAGAGGCTGCCACACTAATCCATCCAACAAAGCTAATACGAACTTCACCCGAGAGTAGAAACCATGAGACCACGAAAATTAAATAGAATCCTCCGATGCATAGAAACAATTCCTTCAATGTTTGACACTGCACAAATTATATATAAAAAAAAAAAAAAAAAAAACACAAGAATAAGAATTTAACAATTTAACAAGAATAAAGAATAGTACTTTGTATATTACCCTGACTTGATTTGTTGCAAAGACAAGAAAAATGAGAATATAGGTAGTCTCAACAACAACTCCTATTGAGCCGATGAAGATGAGAAGAGTGGCATTCTCCTGGATGAAACCATAATACATCCAAAGCTTGCAAGAAAGTAGTGCTAGAATATAAGGCAGAGAATCAAAGTCCATTGTTGATCTGGCTCTATAAATTTCAATAAATGTTGATCTGCAATATTATAGTAACATGAATGAATAATGTTTGATATATAACTCATATGATCACATTGTCAAGAGCATAGTAATAATTGATTCTTACACCGGTGCAAGGAATACAAATACTGAGAAGATGTTCCCTGAAACACCATACAAATAAATCACTAATTAATACAACAATTAGCTAGAAACATGTTGGTGGCATTGAGATCATAATATTAAATATGAAAGAAGAATCATCATGTTGGAGCATATATAAAGAAGAGGAAAAAGAAAACAACTTACCAAGGATTCCAAAAACTGAGAGCCAAAGATGATGATGGAGATCTACAAGAATAGCCATTAATCTCTTAGTTTAATTTCCTTCTGTCACAAACTCTAATAATTCTTCTTGAATTGAACTTACTGGGTAATTAAGGAGTGTAGTATTTATAGAGGGATCGGAGATGGAGTTAGATGTGTTGCTTAACTACTAAAGTATGAAAACGGGGAAAAGGCCGGCCGGGAAACACAAGGCAAACGCATTATAATGATGAGCTATAAATTTCTGGTGAAAGAATATAATGGCTTTATTTACCATCTTTTTCCGTAAATTAATTTGTTCTTTTTCCGTTTGTTAAATTAAAACCTCTCAACAACTTGATCATGGCCCTGTTTGGTAAATAATCAGCCTATCAGCCAATATTGGCTTATTTGACCACTATTAGTAGTTGTTTGGTAAATGAACTTTTTGTAACTCCAAAATGCTAAAATTCAAAAGGCTACTCAAAGCAGTCTTTTCAATTAACTTTTTGAGAAAACAAATGATACCAAACAGCTATCAGTCAACCGCTAATTTATCAAACAACTTTCTACAATCAACTAATATTATCAACAAATCATACCTTATAATTCAAACAGCCAACTCAATCAGCCAACCGCCATTTACCAAACAGGGCCCTAATCAACTTTGCTTGTTAATACCGCGTGAGAAAACACATCACCTCGTGACATTCGCCATACATACTGACGTTTAGTGTTTAGTTACATTCTAAATTTAGCTTAGCTTTGCTTTTCTCTAACACTTGTAACGCTGCCTATGATTGTACAATTCAAGTTATACCGAAATGCATGCTAGCTAGCTAGCTTGTTTATTCCTCATTCTCTAATTAGGGAAGGAGTGTATTATTGTAATACTGAAATACATGCATGCTAGCTAGCTTGTTAGTTGTATGGACGTAACTTAACTGCTAAAGTATATTAAAACGGGGAAACACAAGGCAAACGCATATACATAATGATGAGCTATATATATATATTTAATTTTTTCTAAATTTAGCTTAGCTTTATTCTAAGCTAAGACTGTTAGTTTAGTGTTTAAGTAGAGGAGGTGTATCACGTAACCTTCACTGCTGAAAATTTATAGAAGAACAAGCCATATCATGAGAGAATGACACCTAGTAAGAGTCGTATTACAAGTACATCAATGGTAGGAATTGAAGTTAAATTGGTATTGGGAAGTAAGAGGTTAAATGAATTTAATATGGATATATGCAGTGGCCGAGTCAGAAATCTTCTCCAGTGGGGGCGAACGATTAAAATTAGCGAGATATATTTAAAAAAAATTGAAAAACTTAGATACCGAATCATAAATATTGTTGACTAGTGATTAAAAATCAAAATACATCAAGATAAAAAATATTTAAAACAAAATATAAAACATAATTTGAATGAAAGACACATTATAAATCATTCACCTCACTATTAATATTAAAAAAGAAAAAATAAAAATAAACATGAAGAAGTCACAATGTGACAAATAAAAAAATCCAATTACAGTTTACACTATTAATATTAAAAAAAAATGTCAAAAACAAAATTTCACTCATGCCAGTATTAATAATTTTTTTTAAAGCCACAAATCCCACAATGTTCCAAATAAAAAATCAAATTTGTTGAAAGCTAAAATAGATGCTGCTGTAGGATTCGAACAATGCCCAAGTTATTATGGCATGTTATGGCCTTACCATCTAAGCTAATTTAACCATTGCTTAAATTTTGATATAACTAATATATATAAACATTATATGGGGTGGGAGAGTGGGGGCCGCCAATGGATATATGGAAGATATATTTTTGTGTAGATATATATAGCAATTTTTTCTTCTTGGAAAAAACATAATATCACCGGTTGTATTTACACATTATTGAAAACCTCTTTGTAGACAACATTGGTAGTAGCAACACAATCTTGTCCATCCTCGTCTAGAACTAATTAACACTTTCAGGCTATCAGGATGGGTGACTCGAGAGAAAGCCACGTACAATTAACCGTGATTAAAAACTGATTTTTTCAGCAATAACCCAACGTGAGTTAGTGTTCGGCCCTGACTTTTGTTTATGGTCATGGCATATGCAACCATCAATGTGAATTATTTATGCTAGAACTTGAAGGGTGATCTCATATCAGAAAGAGTGAGAGACATTTGAGGGATAAGAACTTTAGTTCCTTCATGTGTCCCATTAACTATTCTTGTTTCAATAATGTGATCTGTCAATCTTGTAATGATTAGTCGCGTATCGTTATAAAGACCAAGAGAAGGATCTATCTTCCGCTATAACATAACAGGTGCACCGATTTTTAATGTCAATGAATGATTAAGAAAATCATACAATCTCAAACTATTTAAGAATTTAGGAGTGTGTACTTCTAATAGATTTTCACCGTCTGGTTCTGCCTTACACAAAGAGTTACAACTTAAATTTTTTGTCAATATTTCATACATATAAAGCAAGTCTCTGATTATTGTGAGAAGTTAGCAGGGCCGGTCCTGAGCACGGGCGGGATGGGCGACCGCCCAGGGGCCCATCCATATATATGTATATGTATACATATATCTATTATAGTCTTATAATTAGTGTTATAATTATATTAAAAATAAAAAATTAGTGTTCTAATTATATTAAAAATAAAAAATTAGTGTTAATAATTATATTAGAAAACAAAAAATTAAGAATAGATGGGACTGCAGAAAGCTGAGAATCAACGCTTAATTAAATAATTTAGAAATAGAATCGACACAGAGAGTCGAAGACACCTAATTATATTTTATCTATTAGAATCGACACCCTAACCGGCTAACCCATTCGTCTTCTTCAATAAATTTTTTTTTCCAATTCGATTAATCAACGATTGTTCATTTGTTTGCTAGTTTGGGCCCCATTATACGTTGTAACTTGTAAGTTTTCTTCTATTTGTAATTTGTTATGTCGTTATTTCCTATGCAACACTGCACACATGCAACACAGCACACCTATAGGGCATTAGGGATTTAGGGCTATAAATCTATAATTCTATAATGAGTAATGTTTATTTTGATAATGAATTTTGCGATTTCTGTAATTCTATAATATATATATATATATATATATACTTTTTGAATTATAATTACCCTGAGTTATTGAGTTCTGTCTCATCCATTATATTTACATGGAAAGAGAGTGAAAGAAGGAATTAACAAAAAAATTATAATTGTGGAGCTGTGTTAAAATTGTTTTATATAAAGTTACCTAAAAAGCATTTATGTGATGGTGAAAAAAGAAAAAAAAAAAAAAAACAAGTAGAGCAGTTAATAGAATCACAAAGAGGAGTTATAAATAATTTTTTTCATAAAATCAGAATCATTTAATGAAAATTTAAAACAATCTAAAGAAAATTTAAATGACCAAAGCCATGTTAATGACGATTTTGTGTATTGAGAAGGATATGCTAGAGAATGTTAATCTTGATGCAATTATAGATGATTTTGCATAGCACGTAGAATTTTTTTTGTCATGATTACTTTTGTATTTAAAAAATGTTGAACATTTTCTAATAGTATTTCATGTTATTTGATATTATTATTTTTTAGTATTATTACATTTAAATTTTAGTTTTCATATAAGGGGCCCATTTTTTTTAATTTCGCCCACTTCACGACCGTCTAATAGAATACTTGGAAGTATACTATGGCTAGTCAAGGCTTGGAACCCGTTTTCAAACTGAGCAAGAAAACTCCTGCTTTTTAGAATCTATTTTTTTTTCTGTTTTAAGCTATAGGACTTGCTTCAACTATTTGAATATATAGTGTGTTCAGTCTAGCTAATGGAAAGTGCCTATGAATTAGTTCCAAGAAAGCGGCCCTTAACCTCAGGGCTTTTAGGAGGTAAGTTGGAGATCTACTACCGGCCCTGGAAGTTAGTAACCTGGAGTCTAACATACAACATAAAGCATTGTGTGATAGTGAATAGTAATTTTGAGGTAAGACCATTCAAGAATATAAGCATGTTTCGAGCTTATTTCTATTCTTTCAAAATTTAAATCATCATACTGAAATCCGGCAATAAACAAAAATATATCAGAATGTATGAATCATATATTTAAATTGTTAATCCAAACTTCACTCCAGATTACCAAATGGAGTGTATGGCTTTTTGGGATGATGCACATCCAAACTGTTGAAATGCGATGTCCATAACCGTTGATTGGCAGACTACTCATGCTTTATATTTCATCAAAATATCCGTTTTTATGATATTATGATTTATAACATATAAGAATTGACAAATAAACTATAGTATGAGTCTTCCTTGCATGCAACAAATATCACAAAAATTCAGTGTTCTAAAATAAGTGTATAAATTATATATCATTAATTTAAGCACTTGTCGATTAGTTATTGCAAGATCTTGAGGTACACTTATATTTTGATATTCAATAAGTATAACTATATTAGAGAAAAAATCACCTTGAGTAATGGGATAATCAGTTGATTGATTGTTGGTTGACCGTAGAATGTTGATATTCTCTAAACAAATAATTGTTAGGAAAAAAAGCATAAAATGGCATTTTATTAGTGGTTATATTGTGGTACAAATATATGCGGGGTCCACTTTCAATTTGGGTCGAGTCAAAGTGGATTCGGGTTCTTCGTAGTTAGACGAAGATATTGATATATTGTACGCTCAAAACAGATAATGGGTGAATGAGAAATTGGTTATCAAAATTGACTCATTTGAGTTAGAAAGATGGGGAGAAAAAGCTTTCAAGTAGCTTTTGTCCCACATTGGTTTGGAAAGTGGGTTTACACCACTACTTATACATGAGTCTTTCTAAGGCTTATTGAATTGTATAGTATAGAGGCTCTCCTTCGCGCGTTGGAGGGGTGCAAATCAAATCCTAAATTGAACTTGAAAAGGCTTGACTTGTGTGCGCCGGCACTTCCATTGGGCAGTGATTTTGTTTTGAGCGGAAAGTTAAAATTGAGACATTGCAGAGTTTTTGTTTTTTTTTTGTACAATTATAGTGGAATTGTATTACCATATTTTAAAATATTATGCATACCTTAATAGTATAGGAGTGTTTTGAGCGAAAAGTTAAAATTGAGACATTGCAGGGAATAGAACGTATTACGAATAAAACGTAAGGAAAAATATATTTTATTACAAATTGTATTAAGATATTTTAATATACAATTTTATTAGAAATAGGAATTGAATAACCATATTTTACAATATTACGCAAACTTTAATAGTATAGGAGTGTTTTGGGCGGGAAGTTAAAATTGAGGATTTTGTTTTTATTAATAGTAGATATACAAAAGTGATTAGTTAGTTAGTTTAATTTGGGTATGGAGCTAGCAAGTTTCAATCTACGAGCCAACTATCTCATCTTTAGAGGTGCCTACAACTCAGTGAGAAGATTAATCATTGTATTGGATGGTAAAAATTATGGGTTACACCAAATATATATATATATATATATATATATATATATATATATATATATTAGTTAGATTGTTCATTTGTTTTTTCATTCCTTTTGTTTTGCATCTTTGTGTTTTTTTTTAAAGGTAATCTTTGTGTCTCTAATTTGCTTGAAGACAAGAAAAGCTTATGTGATTGAGGAGAGGGTTTTACACTTATCCAATATTTGAGTATATTTAATTTTCTTTATTAATTCACTAAATTCTATGTTTAAATTTATTAATTGGATAAATGTTGGGTGGTTTATATCATTTTTATATTTTGTGTAGGTAAGACTTGTTAGGAAACTTTTGGGAAAACAATTAGAAATATTACTACGGAAATCATATTTCTGGGAAAATAACAATGATTGAGTAGAACGAAAGGGATAAACGGAAAGGGTTAACACGAGTCGAGCGAAGCACTCTTTCCTTATTAAAATCTTATTTGCTACCTCCCAAAAGTGTTAGGAGCGTTGTAGCCTAGGTTTCCCAGGATAAAACGTGTTACGATTCACAGTTTGAGCACCCAAACTAGTGAACCCAACGAACTAGAGCAATAGGTATGAACACAGTTTAAGAAAGGAGTATGTAGAAGCAGAGTTTCAAGAGAAAAAAAAAAAAAAAAACAATTTGTTGTGTGTGTTTTCTTGTGTCAGTTGTCAATCTCCTGCTTCCACCAATGAATATATATAAGGGCATGGCATTAATCTGATAATTAAATCTAATCTGTTTTTAACTCCGGCCTGTAACAACTGACCATTACTTGAGATTTAATTCAAAATTTAAAAATTAGAATTAATTCTAGTCTCTGAACGGTCACAAATTAGAACATAAGACTGGATTTGATTTGCACTGCCTTGCATGCAAGAGAGAGCCTCTATGCTATACAATTCACTAAGTCATAGAAAGGTTCTTGTATAAATAGTGGTGCAAACCCACTTCCCAAACCAATGTGGGACAAAAGCTTACTTCAAAGCTTTCCCACCATTTTTCCAATTCAAATGGGTCAACTTTGAGAACCAATTTCTCATTCACCCATTATCCGTTTTATGCGTACCATATATCAATCTCTTCGTCTAACTACGAAGAACCCGAATCCACTTTGACCCGACCCAAATCGAAAGTGGACCCACATATATTTGTACCACAAAATATCCACTAAAAATGTCATTTTATGCTATTTTTTTCCAACAAGACTAACTTGTATAAAATTGGCAAATGGGCATAGTACGTAGTGAATTAATTTTATAAAGTCAAAGGAAGCGGAATAAAATTGGAAAAGGAAGAGAAATTTGGAAATAAGCCTAATAGAAAATTATCACAATTTGAATTGTAGTTTTGTTATATATTCATGATGATCCCAAAAGAGTAAATATCTAGAGGGGTTGGGTAAATAAACATTTATAAATTTTTCGAAAGCTATTGTTTTGTGTAAAATTTTGTAACAAACTCAATCTAATTCTTCATGCATTATATTCATTAAGGGGATGGAGCTCTATGGACGTAGCTTAAGTATTAAAGTATTAATTAAAGTATTAAAACGGGGAAAAGGTCGGCCGAAAAATAGAAGGCAAACGCATAATGATGAGCTATACATATATTTCATTCTGATAAAAGTATGGCTTTTATTTATCATCTTTTCCGTGAATTAATTTGTTCGTTTTCTGTTTGTTAAAACCTTTCAACGTACAGTTTTGATCATTATATTAAGCTTTGCTTGCTAACACCGCGTAAGAAAACGCATCATCTCGTGGCATTCGCTATACATACATACATACTGTATAGTGTTTAGTGTTTAGTGTTTAGTGGACACCTCTAACACTGCATGAGAAGCCGGGGAGCAATTCAAGTGCGCTACTGAAACCCTAATTTTATATATGGAAAAGATACAAATACGACAATGAACTATTTAGGGGATAACAATTAAGCTATCGAACTAGAATAAGCTCCAAATTTACCCTTGAACCTTAAAAAAAAAAAGAGCAATTAGCATTTTTAGCAGGTTAACAAACAAGTTTGTGCTGATTAGTATGCCATGTGTATTTTTTATTTTTTATTATTATTATCCTACAAAGCATTTGACCCAAAAAAAAAAAAAAAAAAAAAAAAAAAAAAAAAACCTACTAAGCAATTAGCATTTCCCCTATTGAGGTATCATCATGTGATTAGTAGTTAAATTTATTTATTAGTTAGTGGTGGATAGGTCAAATGCTTGGTTTATTTTTTTATTTATTTTTTTTTAAGAGTCAAATGCTTAGTAGGATAATAATAAAAAAATAGAAAATAAAAAATACGCATGGCATCCTAATTAGCACAAACTTGTTTTTAACCTGCTAAAAATGCTAATTCTTTATTTTTTTTCAGGTTCTGGGATGAATTTGGAGCTTATTCAAGTTCGGTGGCTTAATTGCAATCTCCAAATAATTCAGTGACCTATTTGTACATTTTCCCTTTTATATATAACAAAATTTTCATTTAGTGATTTACTTATTATGTATGTCCAGTGTGGCATTGTAATGTTGGGTTGCTTAGAAATATATTATATTTTAATCTGGTAAGGTTTGTGAAACAATTTGTAGTATCAACAGATTGCTGGTTAGTTTTATAAATTATTTTCAATTTTACTCGAGGGCAAAAATGGTTACGAGTGTGAGGAAGTGCAGTTGTTATACCGTGGACCATGGTCATGACTAATACTACAGTTGTGTTGAAAGAGAACTGCAGTTGTGCAGAACAGAAGATACCATTTCATCCGGGTGGAACTGCAGTTGTGTTGAAAGAGAACTGCAGCTGCGCAGAACGGATACCGTTTCATCCGTATGTTTTCATTAATTAAAACGACGTCGTTTTGATGTCGCGGGCCACAATGGATTGTGGACCGCAGTCTACAGTATAATTTGCGGAGGAAGTGATACTTATTAGTTTAAATTCTTTTAGGATAAAAGATTCTATGTATATATAGATCTTCAACAAACCTTCATGAAACCTCATTAATTAGTCCATCATAAAAATATTGGAGTTTAAAGGGCTTGTTGTATATGGTGAGTGCATTTGTCAAATCTACAAAAGTAATTAGTTAGTTTAATTTGTTCATTCTTTTTGAGTTTTTGTTGTATTAAATTGGCAAATTGGCACAGTAGTGAATTAGTTTTAGAAAGTTAAAGGAAGTGTAGTAAAATTGGAAAATGAAGAGAAATTTGGAAACAAGCTAGCCTAATAGAAAAACCTACCACAATTTGAATTCTAGTTTTGTTATTCATGATGGTCCGAATACACTTTGTTATTGTTTATAAATAATAGTGGAAGTCTTAAACTCATTCTAATTGAAATGAAATTAAAGTTGTATAACACATTATATTTTTCTTTGAAACGTTTGATAGCCAATGTCTTGGGGCATTGGAAAATTAATAATATAAATTTTTTTTTGAAAACATAATATAAGTTAGTAAATGAAACTAAATATTCCCATATTATGAGAATGACACAACTCACACAAGTCCACATTGTTAGGTGGACTCGGGTCTATGATATAACTATTGGCTTCTCACTATCCTTCAAGCGGTTACTGATGCGTTTTTGCTTATGAACTTCAGCTTGCAATGACAAACATATTTAACAACCGGAAAAAGAACACTAATATTTCACGGAAAAGAAAAACAATAAAGGATTATATATATTCCTTTGATCGGAAAAAAAGAGTAGTTCCCATGCATTTGTCTTCTCTTTCTCCCATGTTTTAAGTACTTTAATTTACAGTTACGCTAAGCTCCGTAGCCCTCTATAAACACCGCATATTAGTTTAGTGTTTACGTAGAGGAGGTTTATCACGTACCTAGCTTCACCGCTGCAAATTCTACACTTGTAACAATGCATCAGAATTTGGCGTGCAATTCAAGTGCGCTACTGAAATCCTAGCTAAGCTAGTTTTTTCAATTTTATGCTCAATATTAATTAGTTTACGTAATTATATATTGTACCAATGAGCTGAGGCCTAATTACACCATCCCTATACTAGCATCTGTATGTTCATTACATGCTCTGACACATTCATTTTCCTCTATAATTGGATTTGGCTCCCAGTAGATCACATATAACAAACTTTGTATGAATCCCATGTTAATTATAAATATGTTGTTGGATCATTTTCCTCTATACTATATTATTTGAAGTATGTTGTTGGATCGATAAACAAAACATTTAATTAAGTCAAGTTTAGTTACCATGATACACATGTTAGTTATAAGTACATCAAGCTACATAAAAGAATTTTGATGTATTGGGAGGGATCCCCTCCGGACTCTATTCTTGATATTTCTCTAATATAATTAATTGAAGTTTTTGGTTTTCAAAAAAAAAATGGTAATAATTAGACACTACACAAATAAAAAAATAATTCCTTCAATGTTTGACACTACACAAATAAAAAAAATAAAAAACAAAACAAATATAAGAACAAGAATTTAACAATTTTATTTAATTTTTCACCTTTATAAAAGATCTAATGATGAATAAAGAATAATATTGTGTATTACCCTAGCTTGATTTGTTGCAAAAGACAAGAAAAATGAGAATATAGGTGGTTAGTCTCAACAACAACTTCTATTGATGAGCTAATGAAGATGAGAAGAGTGGCATTCTCAGAATTTGGCGTGCAATTTAAGTGCACTATTGAAATCCTAGCTAAGCTAGTTTATTCAATTTTATGCTCAATATTATATTAATTAGTTTACGTAATTATTGTACCAATTAGTTGATCTGGCTCTATAGATTTCAATAACATTGAATAACTCATATGATCACATTGCCAAGAGCATGGTAATAATTGATTCTTACACTGGTGCAAGCAATACAAATACTGAGAAGATGTTCTCTGCTACACCATACAAATAAATCACTAATACAGCAATTAGAAACATATATGTTGATCTTCAAAAAGAAACATATATGTTGGTGCATTGAGATCATAATATTAAATATGAAAGAACATCATGTTGGAACATAAAGAAGAGGAAAAAGAAAACAACTTATCAAGGATTCCAAAAACTGAGAGCCAAAGATGATGATGGAGACCTACAATAATAGCCATTAATTAATTTCTTTAAACACCGGTCCTTAGCTTCCTTCTGTCACAAACTCTAATTCTTCTATATATATAATGATTAGCTATATATATATATATATATATATATATATATATATATATATATATATATATATATATATATATATATATATATATATTTGTGGTGAAAGGATGGCTTTATTTATCTTCTTTTACGTAAATTAATTTGTTCTTTCTCCGTTTAATAATTTGTTAAGACCTCTCAACAACGTAACGTACAATCTAAATTTAGCTTTACTCTAACACTGTTAGTTTAGTGTTTAGTGTTTACGTAGATCAGATCAGAGGTGTATCACCGCTAGCTACTGCAAATGAAGCTGGCGTGCAATTCAAGTGCAACTGAAATCATAGCTAGCTAGCTTATTCAATTTTAATTTATGCTCAATATATATTAGGTTACGTTTTTGTACCAATGAGGCCTAGTTACTACTTACAAATTATTATTTTATCTTAGCTTGAGTCATCCTTTTTTTTTAGTACTACTGACTCCGTTACAATGTAGTATATGTTCATAGCTACTTTCTCAACCTACTTAAGCACAAAGAGTCAACAATTGCCTCCACTGAGGCTCGAACCCTTTATTTCTTTTCCTTTGAAATTTTGGGTGTTTAAACTTAATTAGGCATTGCTATATATTCTACCTTGCATATTCAATAGCATTAATTAAAGCAGCTGTCGTTTGAAGAAACTATGGCTTTTATTTATAATCTTTTTCTGTGAATTTATTTTTCCTTTTTCTATTTCACTACAAAAAAAAAAACACGAAAATAGCAACGGAATTTTCTATCGCTAGAAGAGGAAAAGTTCATCACTAAAACGATTAGCGACGGAATCGATCCGTAGCTAGAAGTGGCGTCGCTAAAATTTTGCAATGCAATTTTTTTCTATCTCTAAGTTTAGTGACGATTTTTTAGTCGCTAAACATACAAATATCCGTCGCTAATGTCTTTCCCGCGACGATTTGAATGACGAAATTTGCAAGGGAATAGCGTCGAAAAATTCCGTTGCTAAATTTAGCAACGGATATTCCGTCGCTATTTTGTTTCTATAGGTGTCATTTGGCTACGACTTAGAAACGGAAATATTTGTCGCTAAATATAGAGACGAAAAATTCCGTCATTATTTTGTTGTCGTTCTTTATTGTTTGAAGGTATTTGGTTATGGATTTACTACGGTTCTTATTCGTCGCTAACTTCTTAAAATTTAAAAAAAAAAAAAAAAAAAAAAAAAACTAATTAATTAATATCGCATATGGTTCATCAAATTCCACAAGGCTCTTTCTTATGCCAAAGAAGTACTTCTCCGCACTAATTTGGAGGGACAAAAGCTGAATGGTTCAAATTCATAACACAATTTTTTTTTTTAAGAAAGGTAAAGGAAAATAATAATAGAAATGAGTAAAAAATGTCAAATATAAAAAAGCTAAAGCAACATTAAGTTAAATGTACTTAGACTTCTTCAAGTACATAGACATTAAAAGACATATTTAGTGGCAGAGTTAATTCCATTTTTTGTCCTAGATTTATAGGTGACAATCCACGGTTAGTCCTCTTTTATTAAAACATCATTATTTGATCCTAGTATTATTGCGGCATGACCATTTTTAGTCCTCTATCAACAAAATCGTCAAAATATCGTTAAATACAAAGGCATTTCAATCTTTTTTATACAAAGTATGTTGAACCGTTATATTTTTTATGTTTATTTTTTTTTTTAAAACATCAATAATTGAAGACCAAAACGTTCTTGAATTTAACAATATTTAAACTGTTTTGTTGGTATTGGACAAAAAATGGTCATGTCACTATAATACTAGGACCAAAAGTGTATGTTCTAATAATAAATAAGGACTTAAAGTGGACTGTCATCACTTATAAATCTATGACAAAAAATGGAATTAACTCTTTACTCTTTGGTGGCATATACATTACCTGTTTAAGAAGCGGATCACCTTCATCAATTGGAGTATCTTAATTAGTAATCCTAGATATAAGATTCACTGCCCACTCAGTATCAAAGTTGAACTTTTGAAACATCTCATCCTGCAAGCTTGCAAGCTATAATTAATATGGGAGTTCTAAACATTTCATTCTACAAGCTATATATATATGTATATGGTAATATGAAAATCTAAATTTTCATGGAAGGGGGCAGGGTCAAGGAAAGATCAGAATCAAAATAAACAAACAATTTGGGGTAAGAGGAAGTGAATAAAAATGCCTAGTAGCAATCCTGAAAAGCATTCCTCCATTTCATGAGGGAAATCTCCTGAATCTGTCGCTAGATCTAGCGGCGGATTCAAAATCGGTCGCTATATTCTAACAAAAACAAATTTCGCCCATAGTAATCTAGCAACGGATCCTAATCCGTCGCTAGATCTAGCCACGAAATTTGAACTCCGTCGCTAATCTATTTAAAAAAATTCCCGCGATGATGTTTTAGCGACGGAAATTTTAATCCATTGTTAGATTTAGCGACGGATAATTTTTTCGTCGCTATTTAATCTGTAGCAATTAAAATTATTTAATCAGCCCGTCAAAAATTCGTCGCTAATCTATCTCTATTTTATGCGCGGCAATTTCCGCTAAAATTAGTTACGGAGTTAATGACAAAAATTTTCCGTCACTAATATGTCGCTAACTTTCAATTTTCGAAAATAAATAAATTCATCGCTATTCCGTCGTTAAATTAGCCACGAAATGTATCTGTCGTTATTTCCGCGTTTTTTTTTTGTAGTGATTTGGTAAATTAAAACCTCTCAAAAACGTAGAGTCATGATCATTAAACTTTGCTTGCTAACACCGCGTGAGAAAACGTATAATCTCGTGACATATATTCGCTATACACACACATATACGTTAATTAAGGTGCTTGCTTGCATTCTAATCAATTTAGCTTTCTAATACTCCATCTGTCCCATTTTACCTGTCCTATTTACTATTCATTGGTCAAACCAACTCTTTCTTCATTACTTATTTTCGTTAGTAATTTTTTATTATTTTTAAATTTAATTTTTTGTGTTTAATAGTACTTTTGATGTAGTTTCTAAATATATAAATTTTATATATTAATACTAAACTTAATATTATGAAAAATTGGATTAAAAATAACTTCAGTCAAGTCTCGTTAAACGAACCAAACAACCAAAATGGGACGGGGGGAGTACTATTTAGTGTTTACGTAGAGGTACGTGTATCACCTTCACCGCTGCAAATTATAGGTGGACACTTCTAAGACTGTATGAGAATCTGGCGTGCAATTCAAGTGCGCTACTGATCATTAAACTTTTATTCTATTTTTTGGCCATGAAACATTTGTTTAAAAATACATTTATAGTTGGTTTGGGAGGTTGTAATTTTCTAATAATACATGATCTCATCAGCTGTCAGCATCTTCAAAATCAATTAATTGCATTTATTTATAATAAATGGAAAATATTCCACATAAAACATTGGGATAAAATGTAGTAAATATTCTCTAATCTCAGTACAAATTTTATTCCCTTTAATGAGTAGCCTCTAAGTTTGTTTCAATATCACCGCCGCTTGAATTTCTCCAGCAATTCACAGGGTACACCATCCCTAGCATCTATATGTTCATTACATGCTTTGGCACATATTCATCAATTGAAGTTCTTGGTTTTCAAAAAAATGGTAATAATTAGACTTTTAAAAAAGTCAATGACCGATATTATTAGATACACGAGCTTATAGTACAAATTTTAAAAATAATTGCGAATTAGTGTGGTTATATATTCTTACTACTATGTTAATTGAATAATTGGTGAAGCAAAAACAGTAATAGAGGTTGCCCACTAATCCATCCAATAGAACTAACACGAATTTCACAGGAGGGTAGAAATCATGAGACCACGAAAATTAAAGAGAATATTTCCATGCATGGAAATAATTCCTTCAATGTTTGACACTACGTACACAAATAAAAAAATTAAGAAAAAAAAAACAAATATAAGAACAAGAATTTAACAATTTTGTTTTAAATTTTCACCTTTAAAAAAATCTAATGAAGAATAAAGAATAATATTGTGCATGTCTTACCCTAGCTTGATTTGTTGCAAAGACAAGAAAAATGAGAATATAGGTAGTCTCAGCAACAACTCCTATTGAGCTTATAAAGATGAGAAGAGTGACATTCTCCTTGATGAAACCATAGTACATCCAAAGCTTGCAAGAAAGTAGTGGTAGAGTATAAGGCAGAGAATCAAAGCCCATTGTTGATCTGACTATGTAGATTTCAATAAATGTTGACCTGTAAAATTATATTAATGTGAATGATTAACATTTCATAACACATATAATCGATATCACATTGCCAAGAGCATAGTAATAACTGACTCTTACACCGGTGCAAGGAATACAAATACTGAGAAGATGTTCCCTGAAACACCATACAAATAAATCACTAATACAGCATAAAATTAGAAACATATATGTTGGTGGCATTGAGATCATAATATTAAATATGAAAGAGGAATCAGCTCAGCTATGGTATACCTACATTCATCATGTTGGAACATAAAGAACAGGAAGCTGGCGTGCAATTTATGTGCGATTGTGCGGTAGTGAAACCCTAGCTAGCTTATTCAGTTTTATGCTCAATATTAGGTTTATGTAATTGTACCAAACTACGTACCAATGGCAAACTACCAATGTAATTAGTTACTACTTACATTATTATTTTATCTTTAGTGCTCCTTTATTTCGTTTCCTTTAGATTTTGGATGTTTAAACTTAGGGTGTGTTTTGGAAATTGTTATATTTGTTCATCATCCTCTTTTATAATTGTTGTTGTACTTGTATGAAGTTGTTGTATTTGCATAATGTTACGTGATTGGTCAGAGGAAAAATCTTATTTGCAGGTCGACTCAACTGAAGATGATCATCAGAATATACTTTTCAGAGACTTCGTAACCACAAAAGCTCAAGAAAGTGGAGAACTGGATGATGGATAATATACTAGGTTTGGGCCACATGGACCGGCCCAAGAGAATAACTGGATCAAGAAGGCCCAAGAAGGAGACCAGCGCAGAGCTACTGAAGAGTTCGATGAAGATTAGACTTAGCATTTTTAATATTAGTATGATTAGAGCTTATTAGTTATAAACGTAATGGAGACTCTCAGTATGAGGTAGTCCAGGATTCTTGTGCATTGTAGGGCTCTAGGCCTAGAATATATATAAATAGACCATCCATACCAATTATGAGCCTATTCCAACAGGTAGTATTGGTCTGTCTTTGACTACCCGAAAGTCATAAAATCGTCGGGGTAGGCCTGCAAAACAGGACCCTTGGAACATTTTTTGGGCTACAATTTTCCAAACAGAGTTCAACAACAACTAGATTGGGCTCACCCCTCACTTCTGGTATTGGGTCAATAAAGAGTCCATAAGTTTTGTTCTGATTACCTAAACCCAAGCCCAATTAGGCCTCCTGAATATTCTGATCAGTGATCAGCATCAGCAACATAATCTGCACACACGGACCCCGTACTCTAACCGTTGGTTTTTCTGCCATTAATCCCGAGAGAGTGAGAGCTTATTTTAAGTAAGTGTTTATGCCCACTTTCCTTCTCTTCTACGTCGAGCTCGCAGCCCAATTTCCACCTTTTGTGGATCATGTATCGCAATTCGAGCTTATGTGCATCCTCTTGCGTATATGTATATGGATGTTTGTTTATAACTGATTTTTACGTGTTTGATTGATGCTGAAGAATTTGGGGAGTTCGATTGTCATCATTTTAATTTTCTCCTAGTGTGTGAATTCTTCCATTCAGCAGCTATTTGCTACGTGCCAGTATCTGAATTTTGTTTTTCTTTTTCTGTGAATTTTTTTGCTCTGCCATTGTTTGATGTAATGCCCGTATTCTTTTTTCTGTTCTTCAGAGTGTACTCCCTGGTTCCCAACTTTTAGAGTTCTCTTTCTTAACCTTACTAGTAAACATTGAATGCTATTATACTTTAATGGAAAAAGTATGGTACACTGATATTTCTTGGGAAGTTATGATTTTTCCCATTGTAGTATCGTTTTTTAATTTAAAACTTACCAGATTATGACAGTATGTGACTGTTGCATGTTGGCAATTTGGAATTATGAAATGGTTTCACTGTATCTGGGCTAATTAACAGGGAATAATCTTTGGATACTTTTCTCATTCCATTTTGTTTCTTAAGCAGCAATACAATCAATACAGTTATTTGATTCTGATGCTAATATTCCAACCTGTTGAATGTTATAGATTTGGAGTAGCCGTGCTTCTTGTTTGGCCCCCTCACCTTGGAGTTTGATGTGGATATTTCTGGAGTCGTGTCTACATTCTTCTTTTTGCCATATTTCACCCTTCCCCTGTGAAATTGGTTTCCTTCAACTTTCTGTATGCTAAAAGAAGTGCCTTGACAAAAAAAACTTGTAAACCTTTGTGTACATGAGTTATTCAATGGCATCTTTATTGCTTCCAGTGCCTAAGGTCACCCTATGCACCAGCCAACATTCTAACTGCTGCATTTTGAGAAATCATGTCCAGCATCCTCGATCAAGTCATGCTCTTCATCCAATTAAACCCCAACCCGGTGATGGGATTAATTTTAAGAAGTTTATGTTCTTCAGTCCTTTAGTCTACCATCACAAGCCCAAACCAGTCGCTGCACTGGATTCAGATATACCTGGTTCCATTGATCAGGTATTGTATTACTCTTTTGCATACAATCTGTCACCCCGTTTGTCCCATTTTACCTTTTGTATTTTGTTTCCCAAGAGTCAACCAAACTTAAGTTTTAACTAAACTTTTGCTACTTCTTTCGAAGTTTTGAGATTTTGATTGTTTCAGACTAGTATTTTCTAATTTAGTTTCATAATACAGACAGAATAATTTTTTACCACCAAATCAATGGTTGAACAAATAAAATGGGACACAGATTATTAATCTATGACTTTGCTGTCATACTGTTTGTATGTTTTCTTGCACTTTCTGATTCAGTCAAGTATGGTATAAATAAGGGTTAACCAAACTATTTATGATAAATCCATGGATCACAGGACTTGAAAAGTAGTGACAACTTTAAGCAATGGGATTCATTGACTGCAAAGTTTGCAGGAGCTGCCAATGTACCATTTCTACTGTTGCAACTGCCCCAAATCATACTCAATGCTCGTAATCTTCTTGCAGGGAATAAGTCTGCTTTGTTTGCTGTTCCATGGCTGGTAATACTTTCTCCTTTTATTAGCATATCCTTTCTCTTAAAACAAAATTTTAGGTTTGTAAAAGGCTAACAATGATAGTACTACAGGGGATGTTCACTGGACTACTAGGGAATTTGTCTTTGCTATCATACTTCATAAAGAAGAGGGAAAAGGAGGTGGCAGGGGTGCAGACATTAGGAGTTATATCAACATATGTTGTAATCTTACAGCTTGCTATGGCTGGAGCTATGCCTTTTCCTCAATTTGTAGTGACGTCTTTTGTTGTTGCTTGTGGTCTTGTTATAAATTTCATGAATTACTTTTACTTGCTCAATCCTGGACTTTGGCGCTATTGGGAAGACTTTATAACCATTGCAGGCCTCTCTGCACTCCCACAAGTAATTCTTTCTGTCTCTCAAGTATTTACATATGTAACATACTAGATTTTATGTAATTTGTCTCCCCTTTATTTTGGGTCTCTATACAGGTCATGTGGTCAACCTTCCTCCCATATGTTCCAAACACAATCTTGCCGGGTGCAATATCTTTTGTAATGGCAGTGACAGCTGTGCTTATGGTAATGATTAATGGCTCTATCCTAATAGATTTAGAATGTACCTCAATATGTCTTATTTTGCTTGAAGTATTAGATGGATGTTCAAAATAGGAAACAATTCACCCTTAAATGGGTGAAGAGAGGCATGCATTCAAGCATTAAGTAAAACACTTTTGAACTTAAGAGACTCAGAGTACTATTTCTTTGACCCCATCAGGAGAACACCTTGGGTGGGAGGAGAGAGTGAGATATTAGTCTTACTTGTGACATAAGAAACAGTCATGGTAGTGTCTTCTCTTTGTGATTTGTGGTCCATTTCTCATTTGATATACCAGTTTGATTTGATTTCTTTCCTTTGCCTTTTCTAGTCTTCACACAAGATTTGGCTATAACATTTTCTATATGTGAAGTCAATTTCAATCAATGCTTCATATTTTTTTTTTCCATTAACCAAATATGCCACGCATAAGCATTGTTTTTGCTACGTTTGAAATTAAAGAGCATCTTTACCAGATTTAGCATATAATGTGAGTGAAAATTTAACCTGGCACTTATCTGAATTTTTTAATCCTGTATACAGTCTCGCATGGGTAAACTGTCAGAGCAAGGTGTCAAATTCATTGCATCATTATCTGGGTGGACTGCCACTCTTCTTTTTATGTGGATGCCGGTTGCACAAATGGTGTGTTTTGTCTAGTCCTCAATTATTAAAAAGTTAAAAATAAAATAACATCTCTGAGGTTTCTCACCTTTATTTATTGCTTCCTGTGCAGTGGACAAATATTCTTAATCCTGATAACATCAAGGGTTTATCTGCTGTCTCAATGTTGCTGGCCATGATTGGGAATGGACTAATGATTCCTCGAGCACTCCTTACTCGGGACCTCATGTGGTACAAACATAATCATTATTTTTAGTTTGGTTTTCTAATGTAGATCTCTGTCTAATAGGAATGTTATACATCATTAAAATATCAACAATGGTACTATGGTAGTAATGAATTGAGGATGTTCATAGTCATTATCTGATCTCCCCAGAACCTGTTTGTCTGTGATAACTTGTAAATTGAATGCTCCTAACCTTCCAATATAATGTATCTGGCTAAATCTTTCTGTTTGTGGGTTGAGTTCTAATTTATAATGCATATGAACTCAAGGACTGAAGAATGCCAACAAACAGAAAGATTTAGCCAATGGCTTAATGATGGAACAACATTACATCTTATTTCCCTTAATGGTTTAATGATCTGTTAAATTTACAACTCTAGCCTAATCCAGTTATTGTATTAGTGTGCATAATTGTTGGTGGCGATGAATATAGCCTAAAGCTATAGGATCTACTTTGTCAAGTGTTTTAATCATTCCTGAAATGTCACCGAGAGAAAGTACAATTTATCATAGCAAGCATGAACATACATCCTCCCATCTTTAAAATAGTTATAGTGAAAAGAATTATCGATATTCTTTTTTTACAAGAAAAAAGTAAAATATGTTTCTGGATTGGAAGTCTATTTTGGCTAACATTTTAGGTTGAAAATGTTGGTATTCGTTCTTGTTGCGCTTATGTTCATCTCTTCATTGTCTGTTTTGTATATCAAGCTACACCTTTATCTGCTTGTGACTTATTCAACTTAGACATTCCAATTTACAAGTAGTCAGAGATACAAACTTCTCGACCAAAAAGTTTCTGGCATGTACTCTGTTTTTCTTTTTAATTTTTGCTTTTGTATTTTCTTTGTACTTTTTTTGTGTTGGATGATTGTCTGAAGAGGATAATTTTGGTCCTCTTTTCCTTTTTCATGTTGGTTTTGCTTTTTTTCTTTTTTGCCATTCATGCTAATGATTGTCTGAATTTGGTAATTGCAATGATCTTCATGACACTATGAAACTCAATAAGAACTATCAATTAATGGCAATTTGTCTTCATTAGCCATAAACTGGAACTAATTTGGTTAATTACTGGTAAGTGGTGTATACAAGGACGTATCAGCATGCTTTTGTTTCTGTTTTTTTTCTTTTTGGCATCAAAATATCCTGTCTCACATTTAAAATTCTTCGTAAATGACAGGTTCTCAGGTTCTAGTTGGGCGTGCATTTTTTATGGATGGGGAAATCTTGTTTGCTTGTATAGGTACTATATGCATACGTATTAAAGTTTTTGAAATTATTGAAAGGATCTATTCCATAATTTTACTAAAGCGGGCTTTGTTGTGTATTCAGTTTTAAAGTCATAAGCAAGGAATTTTTCTTGGCTGCTACAGTTGGGTTTGTAGCATGGATAGGTACGTCTTCTTAGCATTGCTTTCTGATCTTTGTTTACTGTTTCTAAGTTAATGCACTGCACTGTTAATGAATATAACTATAATGTTCATGACATCTAATAATTTGAACTTTCACAATCCGTATTACATATTTACATGCAAATATTGAAGTTTTAGTTTGTCTTTATGAACAAGTGCACATTATTATGTTTCTGGAAGTGCATGGCATCACAGTTGTCTTGTGTGTTGTTCTGCTATTTGTTGCCCCTCCTCCTGCCCTGCCCAGACGGGTTTAGCTCACTGGTTCAGTATGCAGTATTTGGGGCAAGAAATCAAGGTTTGAAACTTGGTAGCGGCATTGTGGGGATTATGCCCAAAGTGAGCAGATCTCGGCATTTGACCCTGTCTGCTGAGCTACTGAGTTACCGTGATTTACATCTTCCCAAATATTCTGTTGGGCTGGGGTGTGGGGACCTTGGGATTAGGGATTCAACCTTTTGGCATCCCAGGCAGGGATATACTACATTATATAATCATATCTCCTTTAGACCTTTACTAAGAACTTGTTTGGGTGATTGAAAAGCAGCCTGACCTTTTCCTTTTGTTTTGCTTCTTTCATTCATTCATTGAAAAACCACAGTTATGGCCTTCTGGAAAGATACGCAAGTATATGGTTACAGGTCACCTTTGACATCCTTGAAGAAACTGGTTTCTGGTTCAAAATAAGTGGTGCTCCAAGAACAGAATGCCAGTATGATATTGCTTCAGTTTTGGCAGTTTATTCTCGAGGAAACACTCAGCTTTGCGAGAACCTATTTTAGCATTAGCCAAAAGTTTCATTTCGCTTTGCTATGTACAGTACACATTATCCTAATAATGCAATCTTACATGATTTTGCAAGAGCTACTCTCTTCTCTACTTCTCTTATGAGTTAATACCACAAATGTTCCTCTTGATTATTGGGTTAGTGCTTCTTTTAGTCATCGACTTTCAATTCAACTAAAACATGTATCTTGACTTTCATTTTTTACGATAAATAGTTTTTTGTTAAAATGTCTATTAAATAGGTATTAAATCTAGGGGTATTATCGCCAAATTGATTAATATGATTATAATTACTTCTTTTAGAAAATATATAAACATTATTAACTTTAAACATTAATAAACATTAAGTTAATAAATATAAAATTAAAATGGACATGAAAAATCACATAAATGAACACATTAAATAAAAACTCATGATTAATGTTCGTAATTAGTACCTGATTAATTATAATAATTTAATGGTGACGGCCTTCAGTTATGTCCCAAACGGAAAATTGTTAATTGGCCATGTAAGAATAGTCATGAAAATGATGAAAGCAAGGTTTTTGAAAAATTTTCTTCCATTTTAATCTGTTAATTTATACGCATAATTACGAGAATAAAGTGTATTGTCTTTTTATATAGGAGTATTTATATTCATTAATTGTTTCAATTATGCTTGTTGATGCCAAGCACCTTGGCTCTGATGGTAGAGTAGTGGCTTTCCCATATAGGAGGTCGTGCTCCTATAGGTTGAGAAAGTATGTTTTAACAGATTTTATATATATATATATATATATATATATATATATATATATATATATATATATATATATATGATGATAATACCCTCGGATTTAACACCTATTTAACAGAAATTTTAACGGGGAACTATTTGTGGTAAAAAATGAAAGTTAAGGTACATGTTTAGGTTGAATTGAAAGTCGAGAACTAAAAGGAGTATTAGCCCAATAGTCAAATGACCAATTGTGGTATTAACCAGCTAATAAGCCTTTTAGGCAAACACTCCTCCAAGTAGCGTTTTCAAAATAAGCTATTGATTTTTAACATTTGGGAAAATGGCACATTTTCTCCCTATGTTATGTGCTTATAGCACTTTTTCCCTCTATGTTATTAAAGTGGCAATTTTCTCCCCTCAATTATTTTAAAAGTGGTAGTTTTCTCCCATGTAATGTTAAATTGACATTTTTGCCCTTAAAAATAACTATTTCATTTATTTTTATTCTCCAACCAATAATTACTAATATGTATGGAAGATCACGGTCGATACGAACCTAATCGAACACTGTAGCAATTGAACTTAAATAGTATAGACGGTTACGGTTACGATTCAGAACCGAAAAAATAAAATAAAATAATTGTTGAATTTAGACTATTTTTAAATAAGAAATAAAATTATAAAAATAAATAAATAAATAAATAAGTTTTGATTGGCGGTTCAAAATCGAAATTGGAACCGAACCGTACCGATTTATCAAAATAAGTATTTGATCGTTTTCACTATATATTATTGTGGTTAAGTTTCGGTTCACGGTTCAAAAATTACTTAATTTTATTTTTTCGGTTATGAATCGTAACCAGAACCGTCCATATTATTTCGATATGATTGCTACAGTGTTTGGTTAGGTTCGAAGTGAATCGTGATCATCCATACATATAAGTAATAATTTGTTGGAGAAGAAAAATAAATGAAATAATTATTTTAAGGGTAACAATGTCAATTTAACATTTCAGGGGGGGAAAACTGTCACTTTAATAACACATGGGAAAAAAGTGTTATATGCACATAAAATAGGGAAAAAAAGTGCTGTATGCACATAACATAGGGGGAATAAATGTCATTTTCCCTTAACATTTTTATCGTTATTAATTTACAAAAATGACACACTCTATCTTGTTTTGTCTCTCAGTCATTTACTGTACTTGTTTATCAGGGTGGGAGCCAACAAGAACCCTATTTAAATATTATGGATAAGATTAAAATAAATAGATAATATGAAACAATATATTAAAACATTCCATCTTTAATCTATTTTATAAAATATTTTAAAATATACAAAAATTAAATTCAAACATTGCTACTTTAATATGAGATGCTAAATTATGAACAGATACTACATTGTAACCGAGTCAATAGTGTTCAAAAAAAATGAGATGCTAAATCATAAATCATAAAGCCAAAGTAGGGTTGGGAGTTCAAGACTACCAACACAAACCCCAATACCTACCTACTATTATTTTATTCAAAGGGAAAGAAAACGGAAGAAGAAGATTTGTGGCGGTGGTCGGAGGCGACGGAGCTGCGACGGTGGTCGGGGCGGAAGAAGAACGAGAGCAAACGTAGAAGGTGACCAAAACCGCCGGCTCAAAGCTCCATTAGAGCTCCGACCGGAGGCCGGCGGTGGAAGCCGAAGTTCAAAAAGTTTAAATTTTTATTTAATTTCATTAGTTTAAACATATTACATTTATCAATGACCAATAAAATATTGGTGTTCCCACACCCAAAAATAAAAATAAAAATTTGTTCTTCAATTAAAATAGTTCGATGTCATTACATTTATCAATCTTTAATTAAATATGAGTTGGAATAAAAATATTGGTCTAGTCTGACCCACATCCCAAATAAAATAATTCATTTTTCAATCTTTATAGTTCAAAAAAATTATTATATTTATCAATTTATGTATTTATTTTTATTATAATAAATTATAAGTTTAACATTATTTATTTACTTCCTTTTTATTATAAATATTATTAATCATTTTAACCATTATAAATTTTAATTTATAATTTTATTTTCATATAAATAATAATAATGATTATCATTAAAGTTATTAATATTTTATTTAAAAAACTCTGTAATAGATTTATATTTATATTTTATTTCAAAAAAAATGAACTTACAATTTTCTGACTTTTAGCCAAAAAAAGATAACTATTTTTAGTTTCAACTAAAAACCAGAAAATAAAAATATTTTATGAAAAATGAAACTATTTTAAGAAAATAATTTTTTTGCTTCCAAACAGGCCCTAAATCTAATTTTTCATTTTCATTTTAAAAAGTAGAACGACAACGCTCAAAGTTTAATTAAATTATCCAAAAAAAACTAGTAAATAAGAGATCCAAAGTAGGAAGCAATCATTATGGTCCACGACTATGTGGATCATATTATATTATCAAATATTATACATTCAGTACATAAATAATGTATTTTTAATATATTAAAAATATACATTATATTTAAAGAAAGTACATTATTTTAGTATTGAAAGTACATTATTTCACAAATAATGTACTTTTAGTATATTAAAAATGTACTTTTTGTTATTGTTCATACCACACTGCATGGACCTTGGTCCACATAATAATTTGCCATGTAGAAGGCACACGGATAATATTAGTTTAATTATTATACTGTAAACCGTGGTTAACATTGTAAGGTGAACCACTAACATACAAGACCATTTTCCATATACGGAGGCATTGTTTGGCACACTTAGCTGAAAAGTGAAAGTTGAAAGTTAAAAAGCTAATAGTTAATAAGCTAACTAATTGAAATTAAAGTGTTTGTTAAAATTAATTGTTGAATAAGCTTATAAGTATAAAAAGACAAAGGATAAACTAAGATATTAGGATTTTGATTTAAGTTAAACAAATTTTATAAAAAAATAAATAAATAAATTAGGGATGTGTTTGGGTGTATGTTGCTACTTGCACCCGAGTCCTAGTATTCAATACCTGATTGTGTGGGTGTGTGTATTAAATAGCTAGGTTTCAAGATGATTTTGAATATTATATGGAAAGTATCAAACGGGTTTGGAACGGGTACAAGTAATATACATTCATGTTTAGCTAATTCTAAATGTACTCCTATTCAAATTTGAAAATGGCTAGATAGACGAGGCGAGTACTCACACCTATTGTCATCCCTAATATCATGAGTAGAGTAAAAAAAAACAAAAGAAAATATTATATGTAGAGATAACAAAGGGGTGTTTAGTTGGATTGAAAACAATTTTCAGGGAAAAGGTTTTCTATCTCCCGTGTCAAGAATTTTTTTAATTTTATTTTTAATGTTTAGCACAGCATTCTTGTTTCAGATCAATCACAGCATTCTTCAATAATGAGTTAATGACTAGAAATCAGATCAATCTTTCAACCTCAATGATTAATCATCATAACACGTGCATTCAATTCCCTTTCGGTCACCACTAATTGAATTATTAGCACTAATTAAATAAAAAAAAATCCATGGAAAAGTCAATGCACCTTTTTTGGTGTAAATAGAAAATTGTTCTCATATTTTTAGTAAGTTTTGTGTGAAACCACCTCATGTAAGACATATAATACTTTTTATTTAAAATATGATACTTTTTTATGCGTTCATAAAAAATATTAGATATTTAACGATGGTACGATTTCACACCATACTTATTCTCGTATTATTTATGAATAACACATGAGACAACTTATTAAACTTAAAGAGATTTGTGCCATACATTTTATTTATAAAAGCATCCGATCCCTTGCCATTTTTATTTATAGTTTGGGTACTATACAATATTTTGTTAAGGTTTCTAGCTTTTTAGGAGACATGTGTAATAACTCTTACCACATTTAACCAAAACTAACCTTGAATTATAGTTCCCCTCTTGCAAATAAATATTTCTTTCTTTTTTTTTTGGTGAAAAAGAGGGGCTAAGTCCCAGTGAGAAAAAACTAACGAATCCTCCTGGTTACGACATTCATGGCGTCCTTTAAAAGGATGTCTTTGACCCCATCAGGAGGATGAACAAATAAATATTTCTAATTTACCCTTAAATGCAATATATTTTGGGTACTATAGATTTCGTTAATGTTTCTGAGTCCCTAGGTCTTCAAAGCATTTCTTACATAATTATAAGTAGAAACCCTAAATAACCACCCTAGCTAAGGACTTGTCATTAATCATAGGCCTAAAAATATGTAGTAAAGCAGAGTCACGGGTAAAGAAACCAGCATGCCAAATATTACCCTGCAAAGAGAACATAAAATCATTTTAAAAAATTACAGAAAAAAAAAAAAAGAAGAAGGAAAGAAGATGATATTTTGAGATGAAAATGATGTTCAGAAAAAAAAATCCAGTTGATTTTTTAAAAAGTATAATAATAAAAAGACTGAAACTAGAATGATGGAGATTAAAAGAATCCCTTTTCAAACTAAAGGTACTTAATTAATACCAAATATTAGAGCAAGAAATAAGGTATAGTATATATGCTTACCCTGTACTGAGTATGTCAGGATGCAATCCATACTCTCTAGCAAACACAAATGGAACAATCCCTTGGGGAAGAGCAGCCTGTATGCAGGTAGTGGATTATATTAATTATACTCACTGTTTAGATACATATATCTATGTTTAAATTACATTTTTATGCTTAGATGTTTCTTTTTTAAGATATAATTTTATTTGCTTTCAAAAAAAAAATATATACTTTTATTTGCGCTCTTTACAATAACATTTTTAATAGTAGCGTTTAAATTATCTTTTACTTAACAAAATAATACGTCGAGACTCTTTAACAAGTCGTTAACATAAGAGTATGTCTAGTTCAGCCAAGTACATTGTGGTCTGATGGCATCACTGATTCACTGTTACCATTCCAAATGGCAGTTCTTATATCGTGGACCGCGGTCCCCAAAACGACGTCGTTTTGATTAATGAAACAGACGGATGAATTCGCGTCACTCACTTTCTTTTCATATATACTGCACTTTCTTTTCATATATACTACACTTTCTTTTCATATATACTGCACTTTCTTTTCAACACAACTGCAGTTTCCTTTCAACACAACTGCAGTTACTTTTTGATATAACTATAGTTTCATTCGATAATATACAACTGTAGTTATATCAAAAAGTAACTGCAGTTGTGTTGAAAAGAAAGTGCAGTATATATGAAAAGAAAGTGCAGTATATATGAAAAGAAAGTGAGTGGCGCGAATTCATCCGTCTGTTTCATTAATCAAAACGACGTCGTTTTGGGACCGCGGTCCACAATGCATTGTGGACCACGGTCCACGATATAATTTGCGTCCAAATGGAAGGTCTCAGGTTCGAGTCCCATCCCAATCAAGGATGTTGGCATTATCATGTTGTTTGAGCAGATACTATGTATAGGGTTAGATTGTAGTACTCAAAAAAAAAAAGAGTATGTCTAGTTCAAGTTATCAAGTTCTCAATTTCACATGATCAAAAATCTCAAAATAGCTAAGAATTTAGGGAAGAGATTTTAAGAATGTGATAAAAAAAAAATGAATTATAGAATCATTTTTGAGAATTTCTAAAAATTTAATTAAGGACATATAATATTTATATAGTTAAAGTGTAATACTTATATTAGCAAATATAATACTAAATCAAAATAAAATATTTATTATTTATATGAAAAATGTAATACTTTTACATTTGATGTAAAAGTATTACATTTTTCATCAAAAATATTACATTTTTCTTTATAATTGCAACATTACTTATAAGGGAAAATATAATACTCAAAATATAAAAGTATTACATTTGTACTCAAAATTATTACTCCGTATGTTTTCCATTATAAGTAAAAAAAGGTTGTTCCTAATTTAGTATTACTTTTGCATATTAACTAACTCGACCCGACCCGTCTCACGAATAAGGATATGTGAGACGGTCTCATACAAGTGTAACCCGCGTCACTCAAACACTTGTGAGACTGTCTCACGGATCATTGTTCGTGAGACTGATCGGGTCAATATGAAATATTATACTTATAGTGAAAAAATGTAATACTAATCAGGAATAAAGTGTTTGTTCCTTTATAAGGAAAAGTGTAATATTTTTAAGAAAAATGCAATACTTTTACATTTTGATTTAAAAGTATTACATTTTTCTCAAAAGCATTATACGTTTCATTATAAATAACAAATTAAACACTTTATTGCTGATTAGTATTACATTTTTCAATATAAGTAATACATTTTTATATTGATCCGACCTGTGTCACAAATAATGATCCGTGAAACGGTGTCACAGGAGAGTGATTCATGTTATAAAATTGATGTTTGGAAAGAGATTAAATACTTTATTAGAGTGGTGGACTAAAATAATGTAATTTAAGGGAGAAGTAAAAAAGTACCTGCACAATTGCAGTATGGAGTCTAACTCCTCTCAACCCAACAGCAACCGATGCAGCTGACATAACCATTGGACCGATTATGAACCGGATTACCATGCCTATAATTGCCATCTTAACTCCACAAGCAATTATCCTTGGTTGAATTGCCATAAATAACCCTGCATTATTCACCCATTTAACTATTCAAGATGTTTTGGTATAAATAAAAAAAATTAAAAAAATTGTACCAGAAATTTGTAAAGGGAACAAGTTAATGGGTCAATCAATTCAGAACACCCAATGATTATAAATCATATTAGGAGGGGTTTCTGAAAGGGAACAAAACATTTTCTTGAAAAAAAAAAACGTACCATTTGTACTTTTTAAAAAATTGTGACAAACCTCGCAATTGTAATTTATAAAATAGAATAGAAAGTAGTAAAAAGTCATCATGATATCGGTGGGAGGGAGTAGTACATACCCAAGCTAAACATAGCCATTCCAAGGCCTGCATCTGAAATTATTTGTATTGAATATCTCACCAAACTTGGCATCCCCACATTCCATCTGCTCAAATCAATGAAAAATTTTTATCCGACGGATTTAGCTCACTGATTTAGTAGACAGTATTTAGGAGGAGAATGAAGAAAAATCAATGAAAATTTTGTTATGATTGATTAGCCAATAAAATTGCCTTTGCCCCACATGTATGAAAAATCAACATTATTATGCAACAACAAAAAAAGGTAAACAACCCTTTTTTTAACTCTTTGTCAAAAACCACATTAGTTTCCATATAGTTTTTTTCTTTGTCACTACTGACATTTTGAAAAGGTGGAGCATTCATTCTTACTTTAGGTCATGCAGTCACCTCTTTATAGAACAGAATGCCATCATCCCTTTGACCAATTTAAAGACATTTATAATATGATGAAATGTTCATGAGTAAAGCATTTAATACACTAGGATTAGTTTCTATGATTCTATAATCTTGTCTCACATAATTGGATCTATCATTTTATCAACAACCAAAAAAAAAAAAAAAAAAAAAAAAAAAAAAAAAAAAAAAAGAGGTACAATTGTTTCACACAATATAGTCTCATATAAGACTTCCATAATATAACATAATGTCTTTTATATCAAAATTATTAATTAATTAGATCATATTGGACTCAAAATCAAGTGGATAAACATCTAAGAATATATTTCTGCCAAGTAGCTTATAGCTCAATGGCACCTCTGTAATTCTCCCAAATGGAAAGTCACAAGTGAACAGATACTACATTATAATAGAGGCAGACTCAAAAAAAAAAAATGTATTCCTGCTAGCACTACAATTGTTTATTCTTCCCCACATAATATTAATGTATCAATGACTTGATGATATCATGTCCAAATAAAATCTAACAACATTTTTATAGTACCGAACAACACTGGTGTTTTTTGTATTACGTACAACTATTTAAGTTTTTTATCTAAGTCGTATCAACTACTCTTAACACAAGTCCCTACAATATACCATGCAACTAAACACTATTCTTAGCACTTGTCCCCACAACATAAGTGCAACTAAACATACTATGCATAATTATAATAGAGTCAGTAATATTCAAAAAAAAAAAAACATACTATGCATAATTGTACTTGGTACTACAGAAAACACTAATATTGATTATTACCATTTTAAAGAACACCTTAAATCTACTATCATATTAAAATTTATGTATAAAATGATGGATAGTAAATAGAAATTATTAAATATATAAAAGGAGTAATTAAATATATAGAAAACTCACTCACTTAAAAGAGATTAGAGACCAGAGAAGGCCTAATACACTGGAGTAAGTATTTGGATTACGAGAAAGCTTTCTTCCAACCATAGTAAGTATGAGTCTTAGCATCACATACGCATTTGGCATTTCTTTATTTTTTCTGTTATCTTCAATTCCATCCTCCACAGAACACTTTGCAAAATCTCTGAAGCTAGCTTCCTTTTCTGCTAATATTTTAAACCACAATTTATAATTTAAAAAAAAAAAAAAAAAAAAAGGAATTGGGAGATGATATAATTATTAGTTAACAAATTATGAAGCTAATATATATATATATATATATATATATATATATATATATATATATATATATATATATATATATATATATATGAAGGAAAAATGAAATTTAGGCGTAAAAAATCTCAAATAATATTTTAAATTGACAGATAATAAATAAATTTAAAGAATTCTTATACTAATAATATATATATATGTGTGTTTACTATATAAACGCAAGTGCGTTTCAAAAATGAGTCTTCACTATCATATCAAAACACACACGTGCTTTGAACTAATGATTCTGCCTATGCAAATGCAACTCCCATCAATATTTGTTTGAATTTAATTTTGTAATTATTTCTCCAATTATGCTTCCATGTCCAAAGTCAAAACCCCACCCACCCTTTTCCTTCTCAATTATTATTGTGTGGACCATACTATAAAATAATGTACATTCAATACACAAATAATATACTTTTAGTATATTAAAAATTTATATTGATTAAAAAAAAATAAATTCAATACATGAATATTGTACTTTTAGTATATTAAAAATATAACTTTTGTTATGGTTCACATAGTTCTGTGTGCACATTATTTACAGGTTAAAATCGTAAATTCAATCTATATATTCAAGATTTTTTTTTCTAATTTAATTTAAATAATTTGAGTAAATTGTAATTTGAGTTAAAATTTGCCTTACTAAATTGTATAGTTATAAATAAGAATAATTTTCATATCTACCAAAAATATTTAAAAATAAAAATCTTTGACTCTTTATAAAATAAAAATAAAGTATATAGTAAGAAAACATCATATTTTGTATTTAATAAATTTATTTTTTATTATTATTATACTTTCAAAAAGTAAGATATATAATTCACCAAAATCTACAAAATAGAGTTGTATATATCATTACTAATTATAGAAATTTTAAGTACAAAGATAAGAATTTGATAATCATAAGAGTTGGTTGAGTTTTTATTCAAGTAATAATTAAACAAAAACATAAAATATTTATTAAAAAGGAGAATGGTCGCTAATTGATAACTACTCTAAAGTGTCTGGTGTTCACAGGAAAAGCACACGTATGTTAGGCATTTGCTTATAATCAAGCATTGATTTTTCTTGTTCTTCTTTTTTTTTTTCTTTAAAAAACTCAAAATTAATAGTAAAATCTCTTCAATCTCTCTTTTAATCCCCAAGACAGATTTTTTCATTTTTTTTTTCATTTTTTTTCTTCTCATTGTTGGATGAGAGAGGTAATGATGAGTTGAAGAAGAGGGGAGAGAAGAGGAAAAAAAATTACAAGAAGAATTATTTTATGGGCTAGGAAGGGAAGGAAATAAAGAAAAAATTAACTCCCCATACTTGTATAACACAGTGCACATTCATGTTGGGTGGGTTAAGAGTATAATTAATTTTCTTTCTTTTTTTTTTTCTTGAAATTATTTTTTTTTCTTTTTCCTGTTTTGCTCTTCCCTAAGAGCAATCCCTTTAGCGACTTTTAATGGTATGATTTTTGCTAGTGGAAAAAAATAGTTATCAAGTTTTTAATAATTGAGAAAGATGATTTTTAGAAGTTTTTTTCCTGTAAAATAGCTTTTAGTGAGGTTCGCATGGAGAGAAAAAAGGAGAAAAAAGTCATTTTCTGCATGTTGAGCGTAACATCGGTGCCCAATAGGCAATAGCCATGCTAGGCCCATAAAAATAAAATTTTCTTTCAAAAAAAATTCACAACATTAATTTTCTTTTTTTTTTAACTCTTTATTTCCTTCCCTTTTTCTCTATCCTCTCTTTTAGTTGTGTCCTGTTGCAAAAATTCCCAAAAAAATTAATCAAACTATTGAGCATGTTCTAACCATCATATGTGGTATGTAAAAATTGAGAAAAAAAACCCCACTCTAGGAGATGCTCATCCATCATTTCAATCGTACAGCCTCTTCTAGATAAGCGAGCCCAGCTATGATGAATAGAATAGAGAGAAGCTATGGAAGGTGGTATAAGTTGTCAGTGAATTGTGGATTGGAGGGATATAATCAGTATGAGACAACATCTGTGGTGTGTAGTATATAACAGAGACATAAGATGGCTTCTTTCCTTACATGCAACCAAAGCGTGCATTCTAGAAAGCTACCATTCAGGACTTCCCTAGTCCCTACTGCTACATTTTTTTTCGAGGTGACAGAAAAATTTGTAATTACTATTGATGGATAAATATTGTCCGAGTCTACCACGGGTAAGCTCCGGAGCGGAAATAAGGGGCCAACTTGGACCCACACGACTGGGCCGTATTGGGTCCAATTCAAGTTGACCCCTCGGGGTCGGCGCCGACCCCGGCCCATGACTTGACCCTTCGGGGTCGATTCATGGGCGACCACCGGCCCATGAGTCGACCCCGGGGTCGTCTTGGCCGAGCCTCGGGGTCCCGGAGCAAGACGCGGTCCTAGGCCGTTAGAGTGGTTCCCTCCGAGCGGTTGGGCCTAGGAATTAGTATAAAAACATGCAACATTGTCCTATTGAGACATCTTCATCATACTTTGTCTTAACGACATTCTTGTCCTATCATTACACAATCTTGTAATAGTTTTATCCTTTATTCAATATATAAAATACCTCCGAGGTACACTTTGATCCATTACTTGTCATACCCCCTATAATCTTATCGGGTTTATTGATTCAGGCTACCCGGATTAATTAAATCCATCAACTATTCAAAAATGTATAATGGCATGTAAATATCATTTTGTGATCCTAGTTATTAAAAAAAATTATAAACTAATTTAGGTTAATAAGTTGATTGATTTAAATAAAAAAAAAATTGAAATTTAAACTTGTGATCTTGTAATTAAAAGTCTATATGTAATTACCCTCTACTGTTATATTTTGTAGAAATGAATAGGGTGTTTTGAAGTGTAGTGTAAACGACAAGTTTGGGTATGTAGAGCATGCATGCCTATGCCTAAGCCTGCCTCCAAATTTGTCTCATTACTCTTTCTTCCTGCCCTTAGCTTAATAATATACCATACAGGACAGGCCATACCCTCCCTCTATCCAAATCATTTGTCACTTTCAATAATCTTTTTGTTTTTATTTTTATTTTCATTTTGTTACTATGTGGATGGGACATTGAAATAAGAGAAAAATTTGTGTGAACTCAAAGCATCTATAGTGATTTTTTATTCATGTTATTAAATAAGGTCAGTTAATTAATTTATAAGTGAAAATATAAATATCATTTTCCAATTAAGTAGTTAAATCCCAACTCATTATTTAATTATTATTTTCTCAGACTACGAGGTATCCTGAGCATGCCCTAACGGTAAGAGAGTAAGAGACACTTTTAAACGCATACCATACTTAGACTACGAGGTATCCTGACGGTAAGAGAGTAAGAGACACTTTTAAACGCATACCATACTTAGACTAATCTATGTTCATACCGAATCAGCCCAGTTAAGGGGCAAAATGATCGACCTCTTTTAAGGAACAAGAGTGCACAGTCACTCACGCCAACTAAAGCTGGAATCATTATTGCATGGACCATGGTCCACACAGCTGTGTGGACCAAAAATAAAAAGTACATTATTTTTGTACTGTAGGTACATTATTTTAGGGTACATTATTTTTGTACTGAAGGTACATTATTTGATATATACTATCGTATCTTCAGTACAAAAATAATGTACTTTTTATTTTTTGTCCACACAGCTCCATGGTCCATGCAATAATTTGTCCCAAAGCTGATGAGCTGGTTGAACTCATTATTTATTTATTTTTAAATTATCTTAAGAAAATATTTTACGTGGTGGCCATGCAAAACCCTAGAAACAAATAATTTATTAAAAAAAAAAGTAAAAATAAAAAAGAGACAACATATAATATCTATGACACATACCTCCAACAGCATCTCTATACCCTTGTGTTTCTCCACCGCCTTCACATTTCCCCGGTGACGTCTCCGTAGCCACCGGAGACGTCTGCCGGCAAATCTTCCCGCCGGAGGCGGGGGACATGACCCACATCGGAGTATTCCCCGTCGTCGTCGCCGCGTCCATCTCGTTAACATTCGATCGCCTCGGCGTCGGCTGCAGCGAGTACGCATCAGATGAGGCGTAGCCGCCGGAGAGCTGCGGGTTCAGCCCGGCCCGAAACCCCACGCCCAAGTCCCCATGCCCGAACGCTTCATCGTCCACGTTCGCGAGCTGGAACTCATGCAACGGGCCGGGCGGCGTGTTAACGGAGAAAACCTCGGCGTTTGATAGATTCGACGCCCGGGGAGTGATCCCTAGGGAGGATGAGAACCCCGATTCCGGCGCCGACGATGTGGACCGTCGGATTCGGACGCGGATGTGGCCGTTAACGTCGATCTCCGACTCCGTGCAAAGCGGTCCCCGGCCGTCGAGGGATATGACGTCATTGTCGACGGCGAATGTTGTTATTGAGGCAGCTATATCGCCGGGAAATTGGTTCTTGATTAGTATGGTGGCAGCTCTATACTCAAACAAGAATAACAAAATAGTATACCTGCATGGATGAATATAATGAACATTATTTATATTAAAAAACATGTGATGCACAATTATTCGTTTGACATAGTTTATGAGATCAAATTATTGAAATGCTATACTCATAGCAATTCTGATCTACACTGCTTTGTCACTTTGCAGATTACTTTCTGTAAAAGACATAAAAAAGTTTCAACCGACTTACACATGCATGAATGAAAATTAAAGGCATGTTACTTTACTAGTAGTGCATAGAAATTAAACTTGTTAGTGATGAGCATATAATATAAAAATATAAATTTGTATAATCCAACTATTGAATTACTCTTTAGTTGGATTCAAACATATATTTCAATTCCGTATAAAAGTCAATCTCATTTCAAAAGTCATGGGTACAAATGCATTAAATATAGTCCCTTCCCGTGTGTGTGTGTGTGTATTTATATATATATATATATATATATATATATCAAATAACGTAATATACTCAATATTCTTTTCGTCCCATTTTATGATTTTATGTATCTGGTTTAGTTAATGAAACTTGACAAATGACATGGTTGGTAACATAGTTAGTTTATCAATCAATTTTGACTTATTTGACCACTATTAACTGTTTGACTTGGTTAAATAGTCAATATAAATGTTTAATTAATTAGGTTTTTGTAACATCTTATTAGTTCAAATTAAAATGCTAAAATTCAAAAAGCTACTCCAAACACCTTTTTTATCAGTTTTTTTAGAAAATCATTTTACATGTAATCAACTATTTACCAAGCATATTTCTACAATCAACTAATGCTTTCAATTAATCAAACTCACTAACTCAATCAGCTAATAGCTATCATCTAACAGCTATTTACCAAACACCCCTAAAATTATTTCCCATTTATTTTTTAATAATATTGTAAAATACTATTAAATATAAAAATATAAATTTAAAAATAAAAAATAAAAAAAATATAAGTAAAAGAAGAAAGAGTTGATTTGAATAATGAATAGTAAACGCACCAGTAAAATAAATAAATAAATAAATAAATAAATAAAAAGATGTAGTGTATTACCAAATGATGCATTGAAGGACAAGAAGTTGAACCATGAGGGATTGGGTGAATTCTCCATACATGGCCTGAAGCAAAGGGATACCCATAACAAGGGTGTTGGGCAAAGTGGAGAGTGAGAAGAGGGTTATGAGCCAATCCAACTGCCCTTTGCATATTGCCCAAGATGAGAGCAAAAGAAGCACCAAAAGCTTAGACAATGTATCAGCCAATATGAACTTCGGGTCCATCTGGTAAGGGTCGTTCTGAGATATGAAGTGGAAGGACAGCACCGGCACGGCGAAAACGGCGACGAAGCGGTTGATTCCGGCGCACTGCTCCGGCGAGAATATCCTCCACCACCGCACTGACCCATACGCTACCAGCATTGCAAAGTAGAGTGGCACCATTGCACACATCACTTTGTAGAAATCATTCCCACTTATCATCTTTCTTTCTTTTATTTTTTTTCTTTTTCTCTCTCTCTATATGACTCTTGCTTCTAAGAAAGGATGAAAGTGAGGGATGAAGAAAGGCTCTATGTGGTTTGGGTTGTGGACCAAATTGCCAATCTAAGGAATTTGGTTGTTGATTTAATTAATTATCTTTGTCTCATCTTTACACGTGGCAAAAACATATCAGACTTTGAGAAATATTTTAACCAAGACGGCAGGACCTTAATGTGTGCGTATATACAGTAATTTATCTTGACAAAATCAACAGACAATAAATTTTAAAAAAAATATAGTGACGTTTTGATAATTTCGCGTATTATTGAAAGTTTAAGGTACATCCGTTTGAACCTCAAGGTGTGTATGTTTAACACTTAATATGCGTCAGCTTGAACCTTAAGGTGCGGCAGTGTGTCTGTTTGATTTTTAAGGTGCGTAAATTTGAAACTTAAGGTGCATATATGATTTTAAATCTTAAGGTGCAGATATAATTTTAAATTGTAAGGTGCATCATTTCAACAATGATAGGAAGATAATGCATCTAGTTACACGGAGCACTGCACGTATTATTTTTAAATTTTCTTTGATTTGATTGTTCATCTGGATTAGATCAACTGACTTATATCTCACCTAATCTTTCACCTATGAGTCTCTTCGCACGTGAACTATCCCCTATATATACTAGTTTTACACACACATTATGCAACTGATTTAATGCTCAATATTTAATTTGCAATGTTCTAAAAATAATTATCTAAATACTTATTGTAGTTGGTATGGTATTAGGTAGTAGATACTACTTTTGATTGGAAGTGCTCTAAGTTTTGTCTTTGTCTCCATTGCTTGTCCGCTTTTTTTGTTGGTAGTGTCTCATGTGCAATTGGATTACTGGTCCTAGTTTGCAAAAACAACATATTTGGTCTAATTAGTTTTGTTACATTAAAGAAATAGTGTGCAGTGAAAAAATAAAGAAATGACGACTTTTGGACATTGACCATTTCATAAGGCACCAACGGAAAACTTTTCAAATATTCAAAATTTACGCCTTCTACTCTATTTAAAGAGCCCCTCTTAAAGCGTGAAGGACTGACGAGAATATGCACAAGTACTAGTTAAGCATAGAATTTCAAAAAAAAAAAAAAAAAAACTTTCAAAATAAACTTTCAACACTTTATCTTCTACATCTTACAAAGCGACTTTGTGAACGACCCTTAGAGATGACCGCGTAGTAGTAAAGAACAAGTAATTTGGTGAAGAAAGCTGTTCAACGAACTGCCTTTTGTGGATAGCAGTAACCTAGTTGACTTTATCACAACTAGTGTGAAAGGCTATTGTTTTCACTTGTATTGAGAATAATATTAGTGGAACCTCCTATGAGGCTATTGTTTTTACTTGTATTGAGAATAATATTAGTGGAACCTCCTATGTTAAAGAGAAGAGTGTTGAAGAGATTGTCCAATTAAATCACTATAAAAGTTCTTGACTCTTTTATCTTTATATATATATATATATATATATATATATATATATATATTACTTGTTTATTTGCTAAGCTTAGACACACACACACTCACTTTATGCAAAACGCCGCAAATCTATTTTTAAGGGAAAATTTGTAAGGCTTTCATTATGCACACTAGGGCTGTCAAAACGGGCCCGCCCGCCCCGCAGCGGGCTGATTTTTTTGCAGGCTTAGTGGGCCAGGACCGTTAGGCCCGCGGGCTAGGATTCATATAACTCTAGCCCGCCCCGCGCGGGTTCGCGGGCCCCGCGGGCCGGCCCGCGGGCTTTTTTTTATTTGTTTTGTTTTTTTTTTTTAATTTTGTTTTCTTAATTCATGTGAAATTAATCAATTTTACCATCATTGCCTATTCACCTATTCTGCATTGCCTTCAACCCTTGACAGTACACCCTTCAAGATGCAAGTTTAATTTTTCATTTGCCAAAACACAAGAACATTAAATAAAATATGAGTCATTTAGTCTTGTCAAATGTAAGAAAATCATAATCAATCTGTGCTCATTGTAAACATGTAAAGCTGCTTCTTTTTTTCAAGTCCAGAACACCAGAACTGTAGAAGCAAATTATAATTATATCCATTTACTTAAAAGTAGCAAATGGGCTAAGGCCCAGTCAACTCGCACCGTTTGGGCTAGGCAAATAGTTGTGTGGAGGGGCAAAGTATTGTGTGGTCCACACACAGTGAACCCTAGTTCAAAATAACATTTTAAATATTATGAGTTAAATAATATACACAACTGTTTGTTTGTTTTTTTTTTAATTGAAAAAAGATGAAATAACAATTTTGTCCTTGAATTAAATCATTCACCGGAAAATAATCATCGGTGACCAAAATTTTGATCGGAAGGACCAAATGTGATAAGAATTTAAAAGTCGTCGGACCAAATCTGAAAATTTTAATAGTCAGGGACCAAAAATGGAAATGATCCAGTAGTCGTGGGACCAAAAGTAGAAATTTCTCTAAATACTCCGTAATTAATATCATACTGTGTATATTTAAGTTTGAACATTTAAAACCCCAAAAAAAAAACGTATATTATGCAATTTGCACACAACAAAAAAGCAAGGCCAGGCAGTGCTGTGGAAATTTCGAAACAAATATTTAGAACACATGAAAAAAAAAAATGTGAATAACAAGCTACAAAATTGATCAAGATTTCTCCATTTATCCCACATAAAAAATGTAAAAATCAGACGTAGAAAGAAAAATATCGCTGTATTTTGTATATATATTACAACTGCAAATAATCGCAATCAGCACGGCCACCCCCCACTGTTATAGCCATTAGCAGTGGCCAGAAACTAAAGTGCTAACTTAGCCAATATAACCATGTCTAATATTTTAACATCAAGAGTATCATCTACCTTCACAATTCCATCAGTGCCATCAACACCGATAAGCTTCCCAGTGGCCCCACGCTGAGCACCGCCCATAATCTTGATTTTGTCTGACTTCCTTGGCACGACGATATCAATTTCACTAGGGAGTGCAGTGATTATTTCCCCGTTACCACTCGAGCCAAGGGCAACACTACAAGAACCATCCTGGGCCACCAAAGAATTGCTCATAATATAAGTATAAAAATGAAACAATTGAATCTCAAATAGACAATCCTAAAGACAACTTTTGCCTATATGCCAAGTAAAAAAAAAAAAGCATTTCTCTTTGAGCAGTGGATCTCTTAAACAAATACTAAAATTCATTTGAAGAGAATTCCTGTAGGGCTTCGCATGTATATTTCCACAAAGAAAGCAAGAGAACAGATTATATTAAACTATACATACCGCAAGAACTTCACGTATCACACCAACAAGATTATCTTCCCCATTCCTTCGTACATTGACTGCAATATCTGGCAAGAACCAAGGCCCTTCACCTTCTCCACCTGCAACTTATATTCATTAGCATCACCATGGACAAAGTCACTAATATCTCAATGCGTACTTCCGTTTTTTTAATTGGCAAAGCAAATGTTTTTTTAATTGGCAAAGCAAATATCCAGTTTAACTAAACAGGAAGTAAAAGAATTTAATCAAGGGTTAAACCTTAAGCCATTTACAACTAACTTCATAGAATAACTAGATTGCTAACACCCATATTACTACAGAATATTATAATCTTTATGTGTGCAACATGCTCACCCATCAAATCCAAGACTGTCCAGGTAGTATTAATATTTATCAGTTATCTCTGTTATCCAGCTATATACTAGAACATTAACAAAATCGGAAAATAGAAGCCATAGGGGGGTCAGGGCTTTGTCCTTTACAGGTCATTGGCCAAGTTTGAATCCCATCTCCCCCATCCCTCTTTGATTTACCAAAAAAAGAAAGGGACACAGCCATATTAATAGGGTTGCTGGTGGGCTACAAAGTAGTAAATGAAAAGAATAATATTAAAAACAAAGCAAAGTTAAATTCTCAATTCTCAAGAACCATAAATTATCCACTTCAATGAGAACAGGGTAACAAGGGTAAGTTATTTATGTGCTTGTGTATGTTGTATGCATAGACATTATCTCAGTCAAAAAACAGCAACACCTACCTACTACAGGTGACATCATATCCAGACTACCAGGAGTCATTGGTTGCCCACCGGGAGTTCCAGGCAAATATGCAGAACTTGGGGTCATAGGTGGCGGCCCACCAGGTGTAGAAGGCAAGTAAGGACTTGGGGCATTAGCTACATTTAACAAAATTAGAACAGCATCAAAATAAATAAAATTTTGTATGTGTAAGACGTAAAAATCAAGTCCAAACTCAAGACTTATAAAAGGAATATTTTGGTTTGATTACCATAAGACGAACTATTATCTCTAGGAGTTCCGGCGTCATTGTAACTGCTGGTGGAAGAGTTATTCCAACCAGAACCAGGAGTGGGTGCCTCGTATGGTCTTGAACGAGGACTTGAAGGCTAAAAAATAGAAGGTTTTTAGATCAATACTACAATCACAAAGAAATTCTATGAACATGCAAAATAAAAGTAACAAATTGCAAACCTGGTACTGTGGACTAGATCCCCAAGAAGCAGGGTTTCCTTCTTCCCATGTATCCCTAGCACAGAAATTGAAATCATTTAATTCAGTGGCTTTGTCATTCTAGTCATTTGATCTCGTAGAGAACCAAAGAAATTAAAAAACGTGTCATGAAGAGAATTAAGCATGCATTGCATAAGTGCATTCTCCCTTTTCTGTATATACAAAATATAGGAGGTTCATGTCTGCACTTTGCACACCTAGTTTTGCTCAGCCACAACAAGAAAGTTAAGACACTACTTTTTTAATCGTAATATTGGAAGGCAAGATTCCGTAACTCTCACAGTGACAAAGTTCCTCCACTGGAATTTCATTCTCATCTAAGCAGACTTGACATTCATAAACAATTTCAACACCATAACAAACTCAAAAGGACTCCAGGACAAGTAGGATTTTGCACGAGATTGATATCTAACATAGATCATGTTATATAGTTTTGCATGTTTCTCTTCAAGTTGAGATAAAGAGAACGCACATTTCATTTCAATTTAAAATATGGGACTGTCCCCATCTTAATTTTTTGTGGGGAAGGGAAGCCAAATGATTAAAGGAAATGAAACCAAAGCCAACAATTTCAAGCTCATAGACATCTGGGAATTAAAACAACAATGCATACACATTTAACTTTCGGTGATCCAGATCTGGACCACGACAGCATAACCAAGATTAATGGGACAAACTGTCCTAGTTATGCATATCCCCAATGAATCCACATTACTAGACCATTATGCTTCAACTATTTACATTATGTGCCATTGTGCCCATGAGTATAGTACAGTTTTTTGCTCATAGCATTTGCATTTTTACCACAGCAGCATAGCCAAAGATTAGTGGGACAAAACATTATAGTTATGCATATCTCCAATAAATAAACATGCATAGATCATTACTCTTCAACTTTATACATTATGTGCCAATGAGTATAGGACACAGTTTTTACTAACAATGGCAACTGGTTTTTACCTAGGTGGACTCATTGGATTCCATGCTCTGTCCCGCATTGGTGTCCTCATACCATCATGGATAGGTGTTGCTATAAACAAAAAATAACAAAATGTAAGTGAAACAAAAAATCCCATAATAGAGCAATAAAACCAAAGAGAGTAATAGAAACCACCTCCAGCATCTCTCATGGGAGTCATAAAGGGATGGAGTGGAGTTCGTGAAGGATGTGATGGGGTTTCACTCCCAAAACCATATCTAGATGGTTCCCTGGAAAAAGTGGGAGAAGTTAAACATTGATAAAAACTGTGTATTACTCAAGGAAAAAACTAGTAAAAGCACATTTACCTGAATGGTGTTCTAACATTTACATTATCCATAATATGACCACGGTCAACTGCAAAAAAAAAAAAATTAATTTCATGAGCGAAGGCAATGGATAAGCAATAAAGTGTTGATGGCTACTGTGGCATTTAGAGACATGCCTGTAACAACTTTCATCTGAGCTTCCAATTCAACACGGACAGAAGTTCCTTTCAAATCAACAACACGTCCTTTGCAACCTTTGAATGGCCCAAGGCGAATTTTAACATCAGCACCAATTAAAGCATCGTGTCCTCCTCTTCCTCCACCATGCCTTCCTCCAACTAAAGAGCATCAATTAAACAATTATAACAATAGAATTTTCGTTTAAATACAAAGTATGAGAAATAACCAACAATATGAAAATACCAAATCCAGTTTAGATGTAAGGATGTTGAATAACAACGAAATATGGAACAATTGAAATAAGTTAAATCATGACAGCAATTATACGGTTTTAGTGAGGCCCAAAGACAAAAGGAACCATTAAACTGCAATATTAAGGATCAATACTATTCAAATACTGGAGACATACAATTTTTGGGTGGACCACCCCTGTATGATCTCATTGGAGATTGTGGAACACGAGGTGGGGTTCTAAGGTGCCCAAACCTTGATGAGAAGGGATCAGCCTAAAGAAGTTACAATATAAGATGTTAGAGCATGATATAGTTGCACATGGATGCGAGAAAGTAATAGTAATTACAATAATAAATGGAAAAGATTTCCTGATCAAGATCATTAGCTGCATACTTTTCTATCACCATTTGCCCTTGATCCACCAACCAAAACACAAGATTGCACTTTGGCACATATAAAGCCAGCATGCTCAAGGTGATGACGGTCGTAAATAAACACAATTCCTCTGTATATGTGTTCCACTGGCCCTTGTTTTCCCTATTGAGGGGACAAAGAGAATTATAAATGTTATAACACCAGTAATCCAATTAGTAATGTAAAAAAACCCAAGAGAGCAATGCACACCTTGCAAGGTCCCTCAAGAACCTTGACCACATCTTTCACTGCTAATGCGTTCTGATACCGATCATGTGCATTCCCTCTCTTGTCAACCTTGGCTTTTATCTCCCTTAGCCTCACAAGTGCTACCTCAGCTTTTTCCGGAACCCCCTTAAGGACCTAAGTAATTTCATAAGATTGTCAGCAGAACATTTAATAATGAAATTGATCTCAGAAATTACCCTTCAGACCTGGAAAGCTTCACTCTCTACTCGTATAATCACACCAAAACTCTTATCGCTGCATAACAATTCATGTACAAAAGCTTAGTTATGATTCATTAAAAGATTAAACTATTGGGGGAGGAAGGGTGAAAAAACTGCTTACTCTAGTAGCACAAGGTCATGGAGCTCATAGTCCCCAATTCGAGTAGCACCAGATGTTACTTCAGAGCTTTCCACAACAGTGTCAGCAAATACACGTATCTACAGAAAACATGAATGACATCTATGAATACACATCAAAAGCAAATTGCATTATTATAAAGACAATCATCCTCAAAACAAGAGAATAGCTTTTTTGTTTTTTGTACTTGATAGGTAAAAAAGAAGTTCTTGACTTACAATCTCCTTAGTAGTATCAGACACTAGGTTCACCACATGCCCCTCAACAGACACAACCATACCAGTCGCACCTTCAGATGCACCAGATACAACTTTTACGTGATTTCCGGGTTCAAAGTACTTGCAAAGCTCCTTGTCACCAACAGTAAGTGTTTTCTGCCAAAGAAAGAGCAAGCCAGCAAGGTGCTAATTAGTTGTCCTTTCACTCAATAGGGAGTTTATTTAAATAGAACCATTGCATGTTCAAAAAGAGTACGGGAAGATCAATATTCATACAGGAAGGTTTTTTTCTTTTGGTCTGATGTGAACAGTATTTTCCTCTACTTTCTCAACCCATCCTTTCAGGTTCTTCAAATCCCCTTTGACAACAATCACACGATCACCCTTCATAAAGTGACCTTTCTTCCTATTCGCAAATAGAGTTGACAAACTAGCCATATCACCATCCCCACTTTCACCAGGTTGACGGAATTTCTCAAGTTCATCAAAACTTGGCTGAATATTCACAGTGCTAATTGATTTCATAGCCACTGTTTTATATAAAAATCCATCTTTGAACATCATGCCACCAATATTCTCAAAATAGTCACCGGTCATTGGATTTCGCCTACGCTCAACACGTAGGTTCATCTCTCTGAAAATAATAAAAACACATTAATGAAACAAAATGACCACCCAATAGTTTATCTCAAGCTCAAAGATACTAAGGAAAAAATTACCGAGCCTCATCTATGTTCATAAAACGTGGGGGAGGAATGAATGCTTTTTTCTTTGGAACTTCCCTCCCTTCCTATATAACAAAAGAAAGCCATAATCAATACAGATAGAGACAGCAATTCTTTGAATACTTCTGCACGATGACATTCAGAACAAAAATTAACAAGTAAAAAGGCACATACCAATTTGTTTGCAAGAGCTTGTAAGTCAATCCTTGGGATTAACTTCACGGTAACTCTCTGTCTTACATTATCTACATCCACAACCTGAAGAAAACTTAAATATTAGAAAGAAACTCATTAAGTTGTATTTCCAAAGACAGATAGAGACTTGACCACCTTTGCAAGGTCCCCTTTATAAGTTCCAGTCTTCATTCTAACCCAAGTATCCCTGGCAAGATCAACTGCTTTGCTTTCAACCGAAAGGACATCAGTCATCTCTTTGATTGGAACAAGCATTATTTTTGCGGGATATATCATGCGCATATTCTTGCATGCCTGTAACAAAACAACAGAGGTAAAATAATCAGTACCAAAGTGCATTCCTTGGAATTATTTAGCAAATCAAAACTTCAAAAGAGCAAAGTATAATAAAATGCACATGCTATAGCATACCTCCCTAACATGGGCCTCTTTGTCTGCTTCAATGTATATAAAGTTTTTAAGATGATCAAGTGCTACAACAGACCTAATTTGCAACTCTGGTCCCCTGTCAATACATTTCTGCATCAGACAGACAGCAACCTCCCTCTCACGACCAATCTACAATGCACAAAGACAGGATAAGGAAGAAGCAAAGTCTACTTCAGGTGAAATCAAGTACAAGCTCTAACACCTACCGCACATTTCACCATCCATAACTTCGGATCTCTGACAGATGGTAAAAGTGCTTGCTGCTCTACATCAGTAGCTTCCTCATCATACTCCACATGACTAGACCTTGCATATCTAGCCTGGATGCTTCTCTCAAGTGCCTCAAAGTCTTCCTCTTGGTCCTCACGTGAGAGAATTGGGCGACGATGAATCTGTCTTGAATCATAGTCATCAGGTATATCAGCTCCAGCATCCACAATGAAGTCTGTGCATTCGGGAATACTATCATTAGCATCAACAAAAGAGAATTCCCAGTGAGCATGGCAGCATGCCACTGCTAAAGAGAAATCCCAGTTCACTAGCAATATCAACAGGGGACAAACTTAGAAATATAAAGGGTAAAATTCATTAACTAATAATGAGAACACATGTTTAAAGTTAATTTACATGTTTTTTTAGAGTTAACACTTAACATTTATCTACTAATGACTAGTTTAAAGTTAAGCTTTAACAAATCGTGTTTTAGAGTTAACATGATGGAGAAGCAAAATCAGATTGAAACTAGCTGGCCAGAACAGAAAAAACATGCAATGGCAGGTATTGAGCTTCTAACTGACGGCACTGCTATTCCGCATCTTTTCAGATTGAGAAGCACAGTTAGAAGAAGAGATGAGATGGAGTGAGGAACCTAAGCCTGTATCTGGACCCAGCATATATAAAAGGTGCAAAATCTTATTCACTAGGTCAAAAGCAAATGCCAGTTCCTTGGAGGGAAGTAAAAGTCCAGTAAACAGAGCCCTTGCATGTCAAAAATTCCAACCTTCCCAATATAAAACAGTTCCGAACACAAGTGTATTAACAACTGCATGATTTTTCTCTCTATTATATCTTGTCTTCTCAATGTTTTGGGCATCTTTAGAAGCTATTATGTAGTATCTCTTTGAATTTGGTAAGTTACGTATCTACCAAGTTAAAAGAGGACAGGCAAGCAGAGCTGAAGTGCTAAAAGACAAACTTGATTCTGATTTCTATCCTAATTTCAACATCACAAAACTATAGAAATACACTCTCTAACATGTTATCAATTCTACCCACAATTTTCTCTGGTCTTTAGATTTTAGATCCATAAGGTTCCACTGAAAGTTAGTTATCAATCATACCATAGAGCACCACCCAATCACCAATTCCAAAGTCTGAAACAATTCCAGTTAAAGTATATGAGAACCTGATTGAAAGGTGGGAGACTTCACAAAAGAAAAGTATATTTCTGATTTCAGCTTTCACCTTAACTCATGTAAAGAAAAGGTACCAATGTAATGGACAATTAGTCTAAACTTCTAGAGACATTTAAAAAGAAAAAAAGGATTGGTGCAGATAGTCAAGCTGCTGTCTGGTATACAAAAGCTCTACAGTATCCATTGATTATTCACTGATCCACTCATCCATGGCAAACCTTTGATATCTATTACATTAAATGCATATTTATAATCACAAATTCAGATTAATTTTTCTTTTTGGTACATTAAAGCTCAGATAGGTGGAAATTAGATCATTCGTATATAGTAAAAGAACAAAAAGTATAAATGCCCTTAAACCAATTATTTTTTATAAATAATTTTAATATAAAAGTTCTAACCGTCTTCGCCGTCTTCTTCTTCTTCGTCATCGTCGCTATCCACCGCTGCCTCGAGATCAAAAAAATGAGACCCCGACCTCTTCTTGTTATTACGTTTACGACCTCCTCCATAGTCGTCGTCATCATCCTCTTCATCTTCATCATCTTCCTCCGCCGCATCGTCGATAAAATCCGATCTCGAGCGTTTCCTCCCGGCCTTTCCGCCGCCGTCATACTCCTCTTCTTCCTCTTCTTCCTCATCATCCATCTCGTAGTCATCTTCCGGGTCCAGCTCCTCTTCATCCTCCTCGTCACGCCTCCTCGCCATGGTTAATTTGCTTCAAGTTCTGAAACTATCCCCAAATTCAGAGCACACACTGAGTTTTCCCAAATTCAGAGAAGAGTGAACTTGATTGTGTTCGAAAATTTTATACACTTTTGCGTTTGCAAATAGAAACCTAACTGCTTGAGGGAGAGCACGGCGCTTTTGGGAATTTGATAAATCTCCCAACCCGACCCGGATAATTTGAAGACCGACTAGTTTCAGTTATATATTCCGTATATAATATAATTTCATTTATTTATACATAATTACAGGAGAAAGCCTTTAAAAAAAAAAAAAAAAATTACAGGAGAAAGAAAATTACTGAAAATTTTTTATATTCTGTGATATAGTCATGTATAATGCATCCAATATAATGTGTACATCGGCATTTAGTCCTGTGGGCGAGTTACTGAATTACCGTGATCTACATCCTCTCAAATACTATGTCGAGTCGGAGTGTTGGGGGCAAGGATAGCAATGGGTCGAGGGTGGATCGGGGAGGGCTACATCCATCACCCGACCCACCTTATATTTTGTTTCCACCCACCCCATCACCAACCCGCATTTGATGAACTTTTTTAAAACCCACCCCACCCCCACTGGATGTGGGTGCTCACTACGGATATCCACCACTAATCATCTTATTAATTTTTTTAAAATATAATATTTAAATTACTTACACATAATAAAATCATAAAATTCATTAGTTATACTAAAACAAAAAATAATAAAAATATCCAAATATAATAACTAAAATGGTAATTTTTAAAAATAAACTTAGTATTTTAAATATAAAAATAGTAAAAAGTTATCTAAAGTTATAAGTTTTTACTGTTATATATATATATACATACACACACATGGTGGGTCGGGTGGGGTTCTAGGCGGGTTTTGTAATAGAACTCGAATCCAACCCGACAAACCGCGAATTTAGTTTTTTAAGACTCGCCCCCGACTATCATCCAAAAAAAACTCAACCCATGCGTGGTGTATTCAGGTGGATATCCACGGGGCGGACTGAAATTGTCATCCCTAGTTGGGCGTCCTTGAGGTTGAGAATTCAACCTTTTGGGGAAAGAAAGCATTGAAGTTTCAACATTGGAAGAATTTTTTATTTGAAAGAGGTTTTCTTTAGAAGAGGCATACAAATGAAAGAGCTTTGCTCTCGGAAGTTTTTCTAAAATAGTTGAAGTCTCACTTTTTTCTTTTTGAATGTATGAGTGTATCCATGTACCTTTAGCTAAAATAGGAAAAAAAAATGAACATGTTAGAATAAAATTTAAAACCACTATATTTTATACCTATAAAGCATCTTACACTTATGATTTTATAGCTATAAGCCATCCCCAATACGTACCTCAAATGTTTAAATTAACCTTGTATCATCTAAAGGCTTAGTCAATATATCCGCTAATTGTTTCTTTGTGGAAATTTAATCAACTTTATATCTTTATTTTTCACCAGTTCTCAAATAAAATAATGCATAATGTCAATGTGCTTTGTTTGAGAATTGTACACTGAATTTTTAAGAATATTGATTGCATTTGTATTGTCACATTAAAACATCATACATTTTTCATCAAACCAATAATCAGAGGAGCTGATCTTATGGAGGGCTTCGAAGCTTAGTGTAACTGCAAATTAAAGTACTTAAAACATGGGAGAAAGAGAAGAAAAATGCATGGGAATTACTCTTTCTTCCGATCAAAGGAATATATATATATATATATATAATGCTTTATCATTTTTCTTTTCCGTGAAATATTAGTGTTCTTTTTCCGGTTGTTAAATATGTTTGTCATTGCAGGCTGAAGTTCATAAGCAAAAACGATTACAGAAACCTGTCATCAGTAACCGCTTGAAAGATTGTGTGGACCATATTTTCAAATAATGTATATTTAGTACACAAATAATATAATTTTAATATATTAAAAATGTACTTTTTTATGGTCCACAGTCTGCACAGTGCTTAGCACTTGAATTGCACGCCAGCTTCATTTCCAAGCTTTGGATGTACTATGGTTTCATTAAGGAGAATGCCACTCTTCTCATCTTCAAAAGCTAAATAGGAGTTGTTGCTGAGACTACCTATATTCTCATTTTTCCTCGTCCCTCGTGTTCGCGTTTGTGTCCGTTCAGAGACTTAATTCATCTGTTACGGTATTAATTCTAATTTTTAAATTGGCCAGCTGTTACAAGAGTTAAAAAATTTGATGTAATTATCAGATTAATGTCATGGTTAATTGCTATTTAATCTTCATCAACCCCTATATATTCGTTGGCGGTATCGTAGTCCTCGCCCCTCTTGTACTCCTCGTGTTCTCGTTTGTGTCCGTTCAGATACTTAATTCATCTGTTACGGAATTAATTTCGTATTAATTTCAATTTTTAAATTTTGAATTAAATCTCAAGTAATGGTCAGCTGTTACAAGAGTTAAAAAATTTGATTTAATTATCAGATTAATGCCATGGTTAATTGCTATTTAATTTTCAACCCCTATATATTCGTTGGCGGAAGCAGGATATTTACACAACAACACATACACACAACCAAACAACAAATTGTTTTCTCTCTCGAAACTTTGCTTCTACTCCTTTCTCTAAATTGTGTTCATACCGTTTGCTCTAGTTCGATGGGTTCATCAGTTTGGGTGCTCAAACTGTGAATCATAACATGTTTTATCCTGGGAAACCTAGGCTACAACGCTCCTACCACTTTTGGGAGGTAGCAAATAAGGTTTTAAGGAAAAAGTGTTTCACTTGACTCGTGTTAACCCTTTCCAAATTATCCTTCTCGTTCTTATCGTTGTATTTTTTCCAGAAATATTATTTTCGTAGTAATATTTCCCAACAGTTTCCCAACAATTATTCATATTAAATTACTATTTTCCCTCAATTTTCTCTCTCTCACAACATACTTCAAGTAATATAGTACCAATTCTAGAAGATTTATCTAATAAGTATTTACAAGATTTTATATGGTAATTTTTTATTTTATAGTTGCCAAGCATCTTTGCATTTTTTATGGGATTCATACAAAGTTTGCTATATGTGATCTACGGGGAGCCAAATCCAATTATAGAGGAAAATGAATATGTGGCAGAGCATGTAATGAACATACAGATGCTAGGGATGGTGTAATTAGGCGTCATTGGTACAATAATTACGTAAACTAATATTGAGCATAAAATTGAATAAACATGCTAGGATTTCAGTAGTGCACTTAAATTGCACGCCAAATTCTCATGCAGTGTTACAAGTGTAGAATTTGCAGCAAAGGTAAACACTAAACTAACATGCAGTGTTAGAATAAAGCTAAATTTAGACAGTATGATGCGTTTTCTCACAAGCAAAGCTTAATATGATGATCACGATTGTTGAGAGGTTTTAACAAATTAAACGGAAACAGAACAAATTAATTTACGGAAAAGAAGATAAATAAAGCCATCTTTTCACCACAAATATGTTTATATGCGTTTGCCTGGTGTTTCCCGGCCAGCCTTTTCCCCGTTTTAATACTTTAGTAGTTAAGTGGCAAATTATAGTGCTGCAAACAGTGTTGTCTAGATCATAATAACAAAATGTACATTTTGAATATACTAAAAGTACATTATTCGTGTAATAAATATTCAAGATACAAAATAATGTGCATTCGATATGCAAATAATGTAATTTCTCTTAATACAATGTACATTTTTAATATACTAAAAATAAATTATTTGTATATTGAATGTGCATTATTTGATAGTATAATTTACAACTGTAATAATGATGGGTAGTTAAGCTATGTCCATAAGCTAACTCCATCTCCCTCTATAAATATTACAATACATGCACTCCTTCCCACTTAGTGCATGAATAAGAAAGAATTAGATCGAGTTTGTGATAGAAGGAAACTAAGGATCGGATTTTAACATAAAGAGATTAATGCTAATTATTCTTCTTCTTCTTCTTTTTTTTGGAGAAAAATTAATGCCAATTATTCTTGATCTCCGTCATCAATTCATCATCTTTAATTTGGCTCTCCGTTTTTGGAATCCTTGATAAGTTGTTTTTTCCTATTTAATATGGGAATTCGTGGTGTCTAAACTTTCGTATGGGTGTTGTAAGCCCGCTTGTTCGGTCCACTTTAGTGGCGCCCAGAGCTTTCGTTTCAGGGGAGGGTCCGATCCAATTTCAAGTGGTCAACCAGTTAGATTCAAAATGACCCGGTTGTCCACTTGAGGGGGAGTGTTAAGAATCCCACATTGATAAAATAAGAGCGCAAATATGAGTTTATAATGTTATGTGTTACACTATGTGTTAGAGTAGCTAATTTGTTGGATTCAATCTTTTAGTGTGGTTTGACCCATGTGCATTATAGCCCAACTACGAGATGAGAGGTGCGATAACGACCGGCAGAGAAGATGAGTAAAGAGAGTGAGGGTGCTATAAAGATTTTTAATTGGTTAGTTTTTTTAAAGCAAAAATATTCAATTAGGCTCATGAACTTTAAAAAGTATCAATTAAACCCCTCAACTTTTGATTTTCATGCATTCAAACCAAAAAATTGGTTGATTACCTACAAATGCCGATAATCTTGACAGAATTCCCGTGCAATATAGGGGCAAAATCAAATTTCCTTGAATTTCGAGAATGAAACATTTTCAAAATACAGAAACACAATCTTGATGGAATTCATGTGCAACTTATGGCCGAATCAAATTCCCTTGAATTTCGAGGATGTAACGTTTTCAAAAAAAAGCAATCTCGGCGGAATTTCCGTGCAACATAAAGTCCCCCCCCCCTCCCACCACCTTTTTAAGGTGTAATTAAGGTTGCTAGATGAGGGGATAAGCGTTTCTTACCATCGAAACATGTTCCCTAATTTTTTTTTTAAATAATTAAGTAATGGTCTACAAACTTTTCACAAATTATTAGGAAATGACCGGGAAACGTTTCCGAATCAAATTCCTTTGAATTTTGGGAATGAAATGTTTTCAAACAATGAAAACGCAATCTCGACGGAATTCTAGTGCTACATAGAGGCCAAATTGAATTTCCTTGAATTTCAAGAATGAAACATTTTCAAAAAACGGAAATGCAATCTCGACGAAATTCACGTGCAACATTAGTGCCAAATTGAATTTCCTTGAATTTTGGGAATGAAAGGTTTTCAAAAAACGAAAATAAAATCTTGGCAGAATTCCCGGACAACATAGGGGCCAAATTGAATTCCCTTGAATTTTTGGAACTAACATTTTCAAAAAAAAAAAGGAAATGCAATTCAATTCAAACTAGATGCTACACAATTCAAACTCCCTAAAAAATCCTAAAAAGGATTTGCATTTATACTAGTGCAAACCACTTACATTTTCAATTTGGGACAACTTCTTCAAAGCCTTTTCACATTCATTTTCCAACTTAAATATGTCTACTTTGAGATTCAATTTCTTATTAACTCGATCATTATCCGTTTTGAACGTATAATATATTAAGTCCTTCTTCTAACTTCGAAGAACTTGAATCCACTTTGATCCGACTTAAATCGAAAGTGAACCCCACATATATTTGTACCACAAAAGAGCCACTTAAAATGTCATTTTTACTATCTTTTTCTAACAACTTTTTCAATGATATATAGAGGTGCAAAGCCGAATAAATGCATAGCTAGGAGAAACAAACCTTAAAATGAAGATGTTTTGGAGGATGAAAAAGAGACAAGTGATAATGATGACTGAAAATGGATTTTGACTGATTTTTACGCTTCCGGAAAAAAAATTCATCATATTTGAAAACAAAACCCAATTTTTAAACTTTTTTATTTTATTTTTTATTTAAAACACTAACCTGCGCTGTTGGTCTCTGGGAGCCTAGGATAACCGGAGAAGGTCGCGATCGGTGGACGCTGCTGTGAACTTGCTGGTTGCCGATTCCTAATGCAGTACTGCAGTGTGACCTGAAGAGCATTGTGGGCGACGACGCGGTGGGCGGTGCTGGTCGCTGTGATTGTGACTGGGCGAGGGTGGTGTCGCCGCGATAGATTATACAGATTAGCCTTCTGATCTTCCAACTTGCTAGTTTTTTTCTTCATGAATTTCATGATATATCTAAAAATATTTTTGGTCACCCTTTTTTGCAAAATGGGAATCCCTAAATATTTTTCCATGGGTTTTGTGACCGGGATTTCTAATTCCTCACCACCTCACCAATCTGTCTTTTCTTGCCACAAGTGTTAGGAGAACAAAAGATCACAAATATAGTAAAATTAATATTCAAACTTGAATTTTTGGAGAAGTCATTCATCATTGTCAACCTGCGCTCAATTTGATCCACCAACACTTCTCCAAAGAGCATAAGATCATCGACAAAAAAAGATAGGAAATGTTTGTGCCACTTTAAAAGGCTTCCAGTTCCTCTATCTAACTTCTTCCTAAGATTTAAAAAAAAATAATAATAAAAAATCAAGGAGTCTCCTTACCGTAATTCATACCCACCCTAAAAGGAAGAAATGTCTCACGGTTTCAGAGAACAAGATAAAAAAAACCAATCCTTGGTCTGAATTAATTGATTTGTCAGTTATTGATTGATATTTTGATATGTGTGAGTCATGACTCACGGCGGCTCACGCGAACCCCCTAGTACAATAGGCTTATAGCTGTGTTCGAGTGTTGGTTCAGATGTAACGGATAGACTCACGTAAAGACCACGTGACTTTCCCCTCAAATTCAGTTTTCAGCCCTAATTGAGAAGTTTTCTCCCATTGGTTCTTCAAATCGGGCGACAAAGAAAACAGGGCAGGATTAATTCGAACTCAAAGGGCCATACCAGACCACGCTAATTCGCAAAATTAGGGTAATTGATTCCTTGAATCCATCTTTATAGCTTATTACGGAGTCCAATTGGAGTTTCCGATTGGATCGCCATGGCTGCTGCTTCTGGAGCATGCTGCAATGGCTAATTGGCTACTCTTCTATTTTATAATGTTGAGAATAATGCTCCGTAAATCAACATGTTTTTTTTTTTTTTTTTTTCATATATATATATATATATATAAAATTATATATAGTTTTCTTCTCTGTTTACTTTAATTTGATTTGATTTGATTTGCTTTGCTTGTGTTTATTAATTCTCGGTTTCTCTATTGAGCTTTGATGGACTGATGTGGAGTAGGTCAGACGTGGTTTCTGCAGAGATAGTGTATGCAAATCTGGACTGGAGTTGTAGCAATTAACAAAACTACTTTGCTCTGTTCTTCCAATATGGATGTTGGAGGACATCATCAACACAGACTGAAAAGGAGTTTAGCATATGAAGGTACCAGTCAAGATCCAAGGCGTAACACTTGGAGATACACACAGAACCCGAGGCTCCATGACCGCAGATTCTATGAGCCTCGTAGGTGGCAAGGTATGCAGATTTGGAAACTTTTGATTTCAAGAGCACGAGAGTAATTTGTATCCATTCCTTGTGAAAAGCAATTCAAAAGCTCATTGCTATGCTATGCAGGAATTAGGGTTGACTGTAATAATGATCTTCAGCGCCCTAACCAATCATATGGGGCCTCTCAGGGGTATGACTCTAGATTCAAGCACAACAAAGTCAGTTTCTTTGACCCTCTTACCGTGCCCGCTGGTGGGTTCTTAAACCTTGGCTATTCTGCTTTTTGTTTACACAATGAAATTTTGATGTCAAAAGTTAATAGTTTTGTTTTATCTACGAGTATTCCCCTCAACTGTGTGCTAGAATGCCTTGGAGTTTTATTAATGCTGGTTGTACTACAGGCTGGTTGAACTGCCCTCCGTATGGTGATAGCATTGGTTATCTAATCCCGTCAAAAGTTCCTCTCAGTGAAGCTTTTAACAAGAATATCAGTCGCATAAAAAGATATACCCCAAATCAAGCTATTTATGAGCAAAGGTGTCTATGCAGAGAAGTAAGTATTAACTTGATAAAATTTTCTGTAAGTGCAGATCATGCTTCACTCCTAAAATTTAGAATTCTAACTACTAGAATTGTAAATGGTGGTTTATTTATTGATATTCTTTATTGCACTTCTTCCAACTTGTGTTGTTAAACTTGATTTGCTTGTCAATGTTCCAGATAGGTTTAGTGATTGATTTAACAAACACATTTCGCTACTATCCGGAATCAGATTGGACAAGCCAGGGTATTAGATATGTTAAGGTAATAGCCTAGCTAGAGGTGTATGCCCTTGCTTCAACAATAGATGGCTATTGGGTTAATGCATGACATTTGTTTGTCCAGATTAGGTGTCCTGGAATGGACTTTCCTGATGACGAGTCTATCAATAGATTTATTGATGAGGTATTTTTCCTTCCTAGCATAAGCACTGGTTTCAAGCCCTAATCGTTTGTATTTTCTTCCTCCTTTATCACATGTATACAGAAACTACAAGAATCAGTTTTTAATTGTACTCCACTTGAAGTGATAGATTTGTTTGGTTTTTGACTTTGTGGAGGCTGATCTTTGAATTTCAGGTCACTAAGTTTAAATCTCAGCCAGAGAATGCAAATAAATATGTTTTTCTTCATTGTACACATGGGTACAACCGCACAGGCTACATGATTGTTCATTTTCTAGTACGTATAGAAAAGATTACCGTCACTGAGGTGGGAAATTATTTATTTTGGGTCACCAAAATATATTTCTTTTCACTTATTTTAGACTTTTAATGATCCAATGCAAATACTCATCACAACTCTGAGTCTTTACTCTTAATGTGCAGGCAATAGCTAAATTTTCCAATGCTCGTAGTCCTGGAATTTACAAGAAGGACTACATTGATGCATTGTACAGGTCTTATCTCGAAAGCAAACCTGAACTTGTTGTTTATCCTAAAACTCCTGAATGGAAGAAGCAACCTGATCGGAGAGAAGATGCTACTTCTCCTTCCCATGTAAGGGCACTGTAACTTGCTTGCTATATCTGACTTGGGAGCTAAATCTTGAGACTCTCTACTCTGCTTCACTGTCTGAATCCAATAAAAGATGAAGTTATCAATGCTTGGGCTAAACTAGACTGTAGTGAATGATATTGCCAATTTACTGAGATTCCATAACTGGCAAGTTCGTTTTGCTCGTTCATCATTTCCAAACTTTTGTTCTTTTGCCAGTTTAGTTGCTAGGCTCCTGTGGATGCCAGCTCTCCAATCCATTTCTGTTTTAAGTAACTAATCTTTGGAAGGTTACGTTTTAATTTCTACAAATCAACAGACTTGCAGCATTCTGCCACAGCATCACTGCCTACCGCAGTGTCCTTGCCCATTAAAGTCGTAGCTATTTGACTGCATACTTTCCCAGGCTATTTGAGAACCCTATATTTATCTGGGATCTACATTCACAATTTTAAAATTCTTGGGGCAGTGTGCATTATCTGGGCAAGTATTAGTCACCCCAGATCCCATATTTTAAAATTCTTTTGATGAGAAGTTAGATTCCAAGTGGAGTATATAATTATCAGTGGAGCTAGATGATTGTGAAATATTTCTTGATAGTTTGGATAATCTGTGTTCTTTAGTGTTAGTTTCTCATGAGAATTTCAATCAGTATCCAATTTCATAGATTCTAGGAGGCAAATTATATTGTGGACCAGGGTCCACCTTGCAAGATGGATCATGGTCCAAAATGATGTCGTTTTATATTAACTGTCAACTAGTATATCATGTTTAAGGCTATCCTTATCCCTGCAATACTCTCACCTTCAAAAGTAGGTCCTACTTTCACATGATCAAATTTACAATTTGTTCACTATTTTCTTTACATCTCTACAATTTCAACTCACTTTCAAAAGTGGATCCACATTTCACATCACATTAAATAATTATTATCTTTCATCAAAATTATTACTATTTAAATTATTAAAAAATGATAAAATAAAATAAAATATAAAAAGTGACAAAAATTCTCTCTCCACTCATGCCATTGTACATTTGCCACACTTTACAAGACTTGCAAGCCACCTCATGCTTTAAAAAAATTTTAATCAATAAATAGTGACATGGCTTATGCCATATCACTTTGAAAGAGGTAAACTTTTAGGGATGAGGGTAGCCTAATAACATTATCATGTATTATGTTCATAATATATATTCTATATGCTCATAAACCTAAACCTTAGTGTACATAAACACTAAACTGTGGGTGCAACATATGTATTTCCATTCATTCTATAGTATGGCTTCATAATGTTCCTCCTATATGTTCATAAAAACAAAGCTTAATGTACATAAACATTACACTACAAATGCATCATGTTTAATAACATTCATCCTGTATTATGTTCATAGTATTTGTTCTATGTGATCATAAATTTAAACCTTAATGTACATAAATCCTAAACTATAGGTACATCACATCTATTTGCATTCATTCTATAGTATATTCATAATATTCTTTCTATATGTTCATAAAAACAAAGTTTAATGTACATAAAATTACATTACATGTGCATCATGTTTAATATGGAGTAGCATTTATCTTGTACTGTGTTCATAATATTTGTTCTATATGATCGTAAACCTAAATCTTAATGTACATAAACACTAAACTGCTGGTACATCATATCTATTTTCATTTAGTCTATAGTATGTTCATAATGTTTCTTCTATATTATAAAAATAAAGTTTAATGTACATAAACATTACACTAAAGTAATGATTTTATGTACTTATAATTTTTTTTTTTAAAAAAATGTATAAATATGGGTGTCATTTAAAATATCTCAATTAAAGCTTTTTAATGATATATTTTTATACATTATTTTTATTTGTACAAAAATAAAAAGAGAAATAAATTTAAGTTGGAAAAAAAAAAATAAGGATTAAAAATAGGGATGTTTTGGGTGCATGTTTATGCACCCTGGTCCACAATATAACTATTGCTTCTAGGATGGTGTCGAACATTTGTTTATAGGTCTCAATGAAGCAAATTTGCTCTGGTTTAGTGTTATGTTATAGCTGAAGGGGATCCCATTTAAATAGTGATTGTATGTATAACTTCAAATGGCTTTTTAATTGTTATGTCAATACGTTTTCTCATAGGGAATATTACCTATGAAAGTTAGGACATCATGTATTTCGCTTATAAAATAAATTTGTTTGCTTAATTTCATAGTATCTTCACTAATATTCTTGCTGCCCATTGTGACAGAATACTGTTATTAGAGCTTCATCTATATGCAATGATGCTCTGCGAGATCGTGCTTCATTTGGAGATATTGAGAAAATGAGGTATTTCTGCAATTCTGCACTTGACCTGCATGTACAGGTATGAATTCTTTTCATTTGTACTTTAATTTGTTTAATTGAAAAAAGTTTCTTTCTAGTGCTTATGGGTGCGTATTGCCCTATTCAAAAGCATCTTCCAAATAATTATTTTGCTGACTTACTGAACATCTAAAAATATTATACTTATACAGCACGTATTAACGATTTCTTGTCATGGTCAAGAATTTGTGTTCCCCACATTTCAGTTTAATACTTGTTTTTGGCATTTTATATGGTTAATTATTTACATTGGGTTTGGTTCTCTTGGAACCTAATTAAAAAATTTTATCCTCAGGCATGGCAAAACACAGAGTTTCCGGGGTCACTTCCCGTTCCTCTAACCAGGTAAAACCTATTGAATAGCAGATTCTTTTACAGTGATTTTTACACTGCTTTGCATTCTGATGTATTGATCAGATACCTTTTTTGCATATATTTTCATAATGTGAATCATTTATAACTTTTGCTTTGTTTCTTTTGAACTGAGAAGCAAGGATATTTTTTACATTTTCCTTAATTAATATAACATCCTACACTGTTGCTGAAATTTGTGGAACAATTCAATCTATAGCATATAGTGTACTTTCATTATTCCTATAGATCATAGTTTCTTTCATATTGCAGGAAAAACTTACACCTCCTAAGGGAACAGTGTTACTATGTTACATGGAAAGGTTATGGGACACGATATATGATGTTAATAACCCATGATGGTTGCTATTTGATTGATAGAAACTTTCATTTTCAAAAGATCCAGTTGCGGTTTCCTTGCAAAAGTATTTTTGAGGTATAAATCTAGAGGCTGCTCGGTTCTGTGCTCATAATATTTGAAAATTTTTATGATTTATTGAAGTTTGACATACATCTTGTGTCTGTTAGGGAATAACCGAAGTTACTCATCATTACACGTTACTTGATGGTGCTATGGAATTTAACACTGAACAGGAAACACAGGAAAAAAGAAGATACATCATCTATGATGTGATAGCAATTAATGAAGTATCCGTTGCCAAGGTAGGTATACCAGTATACCACTACACATTTTTAGTAGGCAAGTGGAAGAGTTGATGTAGAAATGCTCACTGTGGTAATATTCTTTCTATTCTAAAAGCCATCTACAGAAGTAATAGAACCAAATTCAAACCATTTGTTTTATTGCATAGATATATTCATAGTTATCACGGCGTCGCCTAGTCGTCCTGTCGGTGGAGACAGGACGCCGAGAGGCTTCGCCTTGCCTGAAAACGGGAGGTGAGCTCCGGTGTCGCCAAGGCGTCGCAGGCGGGCGCCATGGTCGCCGACCCTGCGTCCAACCCGCAAACCCAACCCATTTTTAGTAATTTTATTTTTTTTTTTTAAAAAAGTTTGACCTAATAAGAAGAGAGAAGAAGAAAGGATTTCAGATCTAGTGCGTCGACTAATGTCTCCCACAGCCATCGCCTTCGCCCTCCCACAGCCATCGCCCATCACCGTCACCGTCGCCCTCCTACCGGCGTCGCCCTCCCACCGCCTGAGTCGTCCTTCTTTCTTCTTCTTTCCTCTTCTTCTTTCTTTTCCATTTTCTTTGGTTTTCTCCATCTGCGACTGTTTGTGTTCCTATGGATTTGGGTTATAAACTGCCAGACTGCCACTTCTTTGGTTAATAATATCAGTGGGCAGTGGGCAGTAGGCTAGGGCGGCAGTGGGCAGTGAGCAGTAGGCTAGGCAGTGGGCAGGTGCAGTACAATTTATATGTTTAATTGTTTATAAATATATATATGTTTTCAAAAAAAAAAAGAATATATTATGTATAGTATTTTTTAACTTGTCGCCTAGGCGAGTGCCTAGGCGACAAGGCGGTCGGGAGGCGCCGCGACTTAACAGGGCGCCGTGATAACTATGGATATATTGTGTACAAGCATTTATTGCATACCTTTCAAATTCTTATCCATGAATGGTTAGTTGCCATTAGTATATAATTATGTTTGGCTAACTTTGTTATATGAATATTGAGCATGTGGTTATATTTGTACAAGTATCCTATTGCATTTGGATTTTTTAATTTTTTGATTTAACCACTCATGGATGCAATAATTAGTGATTGATGTCAATGTAAATGTCCAGAGTTTTTGTCATCTTGATTTTATTTTCCTTACAATTATGTAAGCGCTGAGTGGTTAGACTAAGCATTTCTTGCATTCTATTGGTTAGCTTCTGGTCAAAATCTCTGATTATTAACCACTTTGGCAGCTACCACTCCATGAAAGATTGATGCTTATTGAGGATGAGGTGATCAAACCCCGAAATTATGAGCGAGATTTATTGCGCAAGGGTGATAATGCTTACTACCAATATGACCTGGAGCCATTTGAAGTATATATAACTGATTTATAGACAATTCAACTGTTGTAATATTTTAGTGTTTTCTTAGTCTTTGACACACTCCTTTGCACTTCAGGTAAGGAGGAAAGAGTTTTACCACTTATCTGCTTCTACTAAGCTTGTCAAAGAGTTCTTGCCATTTCTTTCATATGCAACGGATGGTCTTCTTTTTCAAGTAATGGATTATTTTCTTGCAGTGTGGGTTCCTTCTTTGTGTTTGACTATTTCCAGCATTTTTTGCTTATGAACACATGCTTTTCAATTACAGGCCTGGAATGATGCTTATAGACCTTGGGCACATGAAGGACTTTTAAAGTGGAAATATCCAAGAGGATATACAGTAGATTTTCTTTTTAAGGTAATCTTAATTTTCATCAGAATGCAGGTCTTTTAGTTATTTAGAATGCCTCCTGGCTCCCACCGATGTATTAGAGGGAACTAACTCTGTATTCTATTAACAGGTGGGTGTCAATGATGATTATGCACTTTATTTGCAGCACTATGGAAGGAATAAGCAAATGGATGGATGTCGAGTGGAATTTCGAGGTCAGAGGGAAAAAGGAACTAGTATCTTTAATTTTGTACCATTAAACAGTTTGGGCTGTGGATTATAAAACCGGTTTAAAACCATTCAATTCCTAAAATCTATTCAAACAGAGGGCTTCTAGTACAGTGGTACTATGGGCAGTGGTTATCCTGTTCATCTAACTTCCCTTGTTACCTTGCAGATGCATCAAATTTGTCTTCATATTCAGGTAAGATCTTAGAGTGCTCCTGGGATCCAAAGAGAGGAATTTGGGTCTTTGTGCGAACAAGGAGAGAAAGGTTAGCTCCAGACAGTGTCAACACCTATGAGAAGGTTAGCATTTTCATAGTTGAACTTTGTTCTTTATTGTTGATTGGTATGCATTCACTGGTTTTATCAATGAATAACAGGTGAAACAGCGAATGGAGGATGAGATTGCAACAGATACACTGTTGAGTGAAATTAGTGAGGTTTTAGAGCTACCAATATATTCTGAGAGCAGACAAGATGATTGGAGATTTACTTTATAATTGCCGTACAAGAAGCTTTTTCATGCGATGATTCCATGATAGCAACTTATGCACAATTGTTTAGAAGTTACAAAAGCACATTACTGATCTCTATTCCTCCACTGCCTTGGAAGGACAACAATGATGATTGATGAGTTCTCAACAGTATCTTTTATCACTAACCTTGATAGACTTGACACCGGTGAATTATTTAGTTGAGGGTTCTGCCAATGCTGAAAGGATTTATGAAAAGTGGAGTTATCTGTGTATGTTAACAATTGAGAAATGTCAAAAATTCGGCAGCAAATGATATGAGCACCGTTGCTGAAGATGATGACAACAGTATCCCTTTTTGAATGTGAGGGGAAATCGGTATTTTCTTTGAGAACTAAAGACAGACATGCCAATGCACCATTTGTTACAGGTTGTAAAGGAAAAATTGGGACAGAAGGAGAAAAAGAAGTGAGGGACAGTGGCTAATTCTCCTGTTTATCCATCAGTTTAATTTACTGAATAACATGTTCTGTGAGCTCATGACTGCTGGCATATGATGGGAATTATAAGGTGATAAACTCAAGCTGTTGTAGTAAACCTGGCCAAGATATGTAGCAGCTCCGTGGCCATTGTCTTGAGTGAGCATAGGCTTATCAGCGTTGAACTGTAATTAACTTCATTAAGAAGAGCAGTTGCCAGTAGGATGGGCAAGGGTCTCTATCAGACCTAGAGGGATTCTTTGGCTAATCTTTGTAACATATATACTGCAGAGTCAAAGCACCATTGACATATGTAGATATGCAGTAGGGTGATAATAGAGCTGTGTGGTGAAAAAATGGAGGGAAATTCTTAGGAGTTCCATTGTAGCAGTAGAAGTGAAGGCCTGGAGAATGGTGGAGTCTTCTGAATGTGTGAACAAAGTTTCTAAGAATCAAATACAATAGACCTCTGCTTCTCGTTGATGTCAATGTTTTTGTGTTATTTATGAATATAAAAAGGTACGTAGTTCATACTGTGGCTTGATACATAATGTGCCTTTGATGCATGCTAACAAGTTGTGAATATTTACTTTAAATATATGAGCATTTTACCTATGTAATACATTCGCTCCCAAGGAAATCGCGCTTGGTGAGTGGAGTTCTGAAATATCCTAAACAGTTGAAGCTTAGTGGGAGTTACTATGGTTGATTTCCTTGGTCCTTAGTTGAAACTCATTTTTGGCTTTTTTGCCATACATGTCAAATTAATAATATGCGAGGAAAATGGAACTTTTGGACATTCTTCAATCTCTAACTTGTTGATGTCTCTACTTTTGGTCTTCAGGTTGACATTGAAATGGTGTTTTTAGTCCCAGGTATTGAAGAAGTTTTGTGAAAAACTGTCAATTTGGAGTTTGAGGCTAAACAGTCTTTTACTAGCTTATTGATACCATTTCTTCACTCTAGTTCCACGGCAGGTTAATCATTTGGGGACCAAAACACCTATTGGTGTTAACCTGGAGATCAAAAGTGGAGATGCTTGGATTGATTCCATGTACCTATAATTGAGGAATCAAAAGTGTTGCTTTCCCGTAATATATGAATGGATCTTACGAAGGACCATGCTTAATGATAGTCATATCTATCAGGACTTCCAAAATGCCACTAAACAGTCTTACAACAGCACTCATTACTCTCTAGTCTCTAATATCTCCATTTCTCCCATTAGAAATGATCATTTTGGTCCTGTTTGGTAACATAGTTAGCTTATAAGTCAATTTTGGCTTATTTGATCACTATTAGTTGTTTGACTTGGTTAAACAATTAATATGAGTGTTTGATTAATTAGCTTTTTGTAAAAGTTTATTGCTTCAAAATGCTAAAATTCAAAAAGGTTGCTCAAAGCAGCTTTTTGAAAAATCATTTTGCATGTAATTAGCTATCAGCTAATAGCTAATTTACCAAACACTTTTCTACAATTAGCTAGTGTTATCAACTAGTCAAATCTATTAATCCAATCAGTTAACAGCTACTATTAGTTCACATGAGAACCCAGTCCTTGGGTGCCATGTGTGCATATAAATCCTATTTAAATAATGGTGCATCTACTACCATGTGGAGAATTCAAGCAATAGCTGTTACAATAGCCAGTATTTGCTTGATAACTTCACATATATCAACTTATGAAGATCATTCACGTGGTGATGCATCAAGGATTCTTTAGGCTGAGAGCTCGTCTCCACCTGTTGGTAAGTATACTAACTGATAAATTTGGGTTAAGACTTTGTTGAGAGGTTTGATTCTTTGACAATGGTATGGAAAGTGTGGGAGTAGAGAGGTTTAATTGTACATTTGTCTCTAAACATGTATAGAGGGTCTTATATTTAGATATACAAGACGGGTTGGAGTATATATTTACAATCTTATTGTTGTAAGTCAAAATAAACTTGTAATATATTAAAAATGAATTTGTATCAAGGATTTCATCTTAGTATGGCGGTATGTGAAGCATGGTTCATGGTATAAGCATTGGAAAGCTAGATGCTTGATGCAACCTTTGGAAAAAAACTTGTAAATGAGGAAGAGATTTAGCATCAAAGAGCTAAAGTTGATTAATGTTAGTAGGGGTTAAAAATATCAAGTTTTTCAAGAGTGATTAGAACAAAGAGAGGGAGGTGGATCAAACATCAAAGAGGTCCCATGGGTAGGGTAAATTATATTGTAAATCATGGTTCACATTGCAAGGTCAGTCATGTCAAAAAGTAGGTACTGAAAAGTAAAAAGTAAGGTACACAAATGTCATTTTTATTCTTTTAAGCTTAGGTTGGTCAAAAAATTGAACAAGGAACCAAATGAGAAAGAAATTAAATAGTCATGCATTAAAATTGTAAATCTTGATAGGCGTGGATCTAATTTGGGAGAGGTATTATGGTTGAGGTATCAAAAGTCAGAAAAAAAAACTCTAGTTATAACAATCCCAACCTATCACTCGAATTTGAAGAACACTACTTGGAGGTAAAGGGTAATCGTGGAACCATTGTTTTGACTATCACTTTGTTACCCTACCTGATCGACTATCTATTATTTTGTGGATTCAGCTTCACTTTGGAAGATGAATCCGTGTCTAAAAAAAAAAAATACATACTTAATGTTCATAATTTATATATTAAATGTTCACAATTGAATGTTCAGTATTTAAGTAGTGAACATTCAGTATGTCAACAGATACAGATTCACCTTACAAGGTGGACCTAGGTCCATGGTATAACTATTGCTATCTAAGGGACTAGTGCTAGCACTCCCTCAGTCATTATTGTGTGGACCACCATACTATTAAATAATGCACATTCAATATAAAAATAATGTACATTCAGTATAAAAATAATGTACATTATATTCAGGGGATGTACATTATTTGTGTACTGAATGTACATTATTTTTATAATACTATAAAAATAATGTACATTCAGTACAAAAATAATGTACATTTAGTACATTAAAAATGTACATTTGATTATGGTCCACACAATAATTTGCCTACCTAAAGAGTTTGGATCAAACCATGGGTTTTCGTCACCAGAACTCATTTTCAACAAAATTTAGGGGAAGAGATGGAAAATTATGTGATAAGAGAAATTACCTTATGAGAATGAAGGAGGAATATGCTTGCTTACAGTACAGCAATGGCGGAAATTGGGAAATTTTCTTTTTGAGTTTTTTCCATTTTTGATTTCACTTAATCATTTCTATATTTAGTCCTTAACTATTAGAATTTTAAAATTTAGTCTTACTATTTTTAAATCCTTGCCACATTACCTAAATTATTACTACTGGTGACAAAATTATAGGCTGAATGATCTTCTTTAAGGTATACTTTTTTCTTAAACTTTTTTCCTCCCAACCCTCTATCATACAAGGTTAATAGTACATATTTTCTATGCCTCTATTGAAAATTTCAATGGCTACAGGTTTAGATTCATGCTTGATGCTTCCAAAATGCCAAAAGTAACAAAAATGATAGAAACCGAGGAGGAGGAGGAGAATGTGATTTGGGAGGGAAAAAAGTTTTAGAAATAGTATATTAGAATAAGGACAATTTTACCCTTAAGATGATTTACTTGCCTAAATTTTTGTGATGGGCGGTCCGGTCGGAGAGATCAAATGTGACAAGAATTTAAAAGTCATGAGGCTAAATATGAAAATTTTAATAGTTAAAGACTAAATATGAATAATTTCATATTCATGAGACTAAGGAGGGGTAGGAGGAGGCCGGAGGGGAAAAAAAATAAAGTGATTTGGGACAGAAAAACGTTTTAGAAATAGTATTAGATTAAGGACAATTTTACCCTTATGCCTAAATTTTTGTGATTGGTGGTTAGAATTTAGGTTGGAGGGATCAAATGTGACAAGAATTTTAAAAGTCATGAGGCTAAATCTAAAAATTTTAAAAGAAAAAAAATACTTTCTTGTATTGACAACAAGTGCAACATAGGAAATGAGATGTTAGTTAAAAATTATGTTATTTAGCATATGAGTTGACTTTTGCTCAGAGTGTAAAAGCAAGTAGTGCAAATAAATTGAACTAGGTTAAATCAGACAAGTTGGTCCTAACTTATCGTCACTTAGGTTTACCGATCGCAACCGTCCTGGCTTATTGCATTTGGAGCGCAAAGTTGTTACAACTATTTTATATTCTCGTTGACAAGTGCCTCTCACAAGGTAAAATCGTTTCCATATGTCTTAACATTCTATTAATCTCTGATCTTAATAACATTTATATTCACAATCGTTTGTCTATAAATACAATGCATGGTATCTGTACTCTAAGGGGGGATCAACACTTTTATAATACAAATTTTCATCGCGATAATAAGCAAGCATCGTAATAACCTCCCGCGATAATAAGGATCATACTAACCTCCACCCATAGCTCTTGCGAACCTGGTAATAAGGATCATACTAACCTCCACCCATAGCTCTTGCGAACCTCCAGCCATTGCTATGGCTCTTGACCAACAAAGATTGAATCTCCAGCCATAGCTATGGCTCTTGACCAACGAAGATTGAATAATTTGGACTGCTGCAGAGTTTAGGTAAGTATTTTGTACCTCACTTTACTCAGCTCTCTAGATGGTGTATGAAGAATGTAGCGTGAGGAGTGAGAGGAGTGTGATGACTTGTGACTTTATATAACCACAGGCTATCATTGTGGTTGTTGTATATGAATAGGTCTCCTAAATCCCAGACTCCTAAAGTCTAGCTATTAAGTTATTAGTGTTGCACCACATATCAATCACTTAATATTATCATAACTATCCTAATGGATATAATAATAGTAAATAGGAAAACGTTACATATACTTGGCTTGATCCGTCACTTTGCGTTTTAGTTCAATAGTTAATGTTGAATTTACTTGATTAATTAACACCATCATGGTTGTTTGAAACCGCTGAAAAAAAGATAAGATTGCAAAACGTTTAGGTTTTGAGAATCTTTAAGGCCTTTAAAATGACAATGTTAGACAAATAGACTTGGCGATTAGTGAAAAATCTAGCCTGCTTGACCTCTTTATTTGGTTTTTAAAATAGAATATTATCTTCATTCATCTATGTTTTGAAGATAATATCATCTTTGGGAGCAAAGACCAGTGATTGAGTCTCACAGTAAACAAAGGTATAATCTCTGTATTCGGTTGAGTTACCATGATTTACATCCTCCCAGATGTTTAATTTGTCGGGCCAGAACGTGAGGGGCTCTTGGGGTTGGGGATTCAACCTTTTGGGAGCGAAGATAATATCATGTTTAGGGCGTCCTGTCCGTGGGAAAGCATATGGGGAGTAAGGGATCGGATGTTCTTAAGGACTAAGGAGGACATGAGGTGGGCCATTGGAAATAGGAAAAGGAAAATACACTTCCACTCCTAAATTCTACTTTCTCATTTAAATTTTTTATGTAAATATTTTTTTGGGATTCACAAGACGAAAATAACTAACTAATCATGCATTGCTTATCAGTTGCGACATTAGAAAGTAAAAATGATAAAATAGAGATTAAGAGTCCATGTAGTATAGGAAAATTGTGGGCATTTGGGAGTGATTGCCCTTTGCCATTTACTCTCAATCCTTTATCTCCTCTTGTCAACCTTTGGAGATTGGACATTGTGAACTAATTGCACAAGGCCAGACTGAATGGGATTGGCAAATTATTATGTGGATTCGGGTCCAAAATATGCAATTTACATATTGAATGTTGATAACTAAATGTTTAAAATTTACATACTGAATGTGCACAATTTGAATTGTGAACATTTAGTATGTAAATTGTGATGGGTTCACCTTGCGTCCATGATATAACTATTGAATGGGATTGGGAGGTAATGAATTATGAACATTATTCAGTATGTAAATTGTGATGGGTTCACCTTGCAAGGTAAACTCGGGTCTATGATATAACTATTCAATGTGATTGGGAGGTAATTAGGAAGGAGTTTTGTACGGAATCCTTATCAATGGAGTTTTTTCACGGTTATTGATGAGTTTTTGTGAGTGTGATTAGGAAAGAGAAAGTGAGAGTGGGAGAAAAAAAAGTCAAATTTAGAAAACAATAATAATAATAATAATAATAATAATAATAATAAATGCTGTCAGGCGCGGCTGACGCGCCTACTGCACGCGCCCACTAGGCGCATTAAATTGCGCCTGACGCGAGGCTGTGTGAGTGTGTTTGGAATGCGAAAGGACACCATTACTATTCCAAAAATGAGGTCTTTGCAGATTGATCTCATTTTTTCTCTTTTCATTTCTCTCTTCCACCTCCCTTCCACATAAGCAATTACTATTCTAATATCCATTAAACATACACAGATGTAGATGGCCTTAAGATCACAATAGGAGAAAGAAACTTATTTGGCTTTTTGAGAGGGATTGAAGTTATCATTGCACAGAATATTCATAGGATGGAGAGGTCTTTTGTGAGCTTAGTATTGCACTTTTTGCACCTTACAAATGTTTTATTTGTTTATATTTTTAGGTGGGGTGTTAAAAATTAAATAGTGACATTACATGGCAATGTAAAAAAAAAAATTCATTTTAATGGATAGTTAACGTTAGTAATAAAATCATTAAGGAAAAATTGTAGTTTTAATCCAATAAATTCTTAGGCAATTATAAATGTGACGAATTTAGTCATTTTACCAGGTCAAATCAAGAAGAATGGAATTCGAACTTGTCCTTAATCATTTTGTCTAGGGTTACCGTGTGTATTGAGACCTTTTTATGATGGATGGCGTTATTTTGGACATAAATCTAAGCAACACTAACAAATTAAAAAGGACAAGTTGTATTTTCAATGTGGTTTTATTAGATTAAAAGTTTAAAACTTAAAACGGCACTCAACATTAACAAGGTTCTATTACACATTAGAGATGATCTTTGTAGATGATTCAACCAATTTTGGATAGGGAAGAGAGCATTTATTGGAGTTTAGTGTATTTGTAATGTGAGAATTAGAATTATTAATAGTTAAATGAAATATTTACAATATTCAAAAGTTACTAAATTGTCCTTAATTACAACTCATGTCAGAAAGACGTGAATTTTCCCATTCAAAATAATAACAAAAAAAAAAAGACTAAATACGCCACATTGAATCAACTTGATTGGCATGATGCACTTTCATTTCTTAAAAAGGTCGGGAGTTCAAAGCCACCACTCGTATAGAAAAACTAATATGACTAACACTTTGTCACTTAATTAGGCTGGCTCAGTCGTGCGAATGGAGATTAGTCTTAATATGATATGAATTTAAATGTGTCTCTTATCAAGAATCATGTGATCTAAGAAATGTATCTCTTATCAAGAATCATGTGATCTAAGAAAAAAAGTCACCTTAGTAACTAATTAGGAGTACTACAACACTATATTAAATATTAATTAAGGACGAAGGTAAGTTATAACTAAAGAATTAAAATTGTAATTTTTTAATGATCAAATTTATTGAAATATATAACACGATAATTATATAAAAATAAATGATATTTTACCCTTAAAAACAATCAAGCTGGTGGCCCACTGAACAATTTCTCCATTTTTTTTTTCTCTCTCTCTTGAATTGGGTCTCCTCAATCCTCATGGCTTTAGTACAATTAATTGAAACAAAAAAAAAAAAAGAAACATAAAATAGCAGAGCACATTGTGAATTGTGATTGAGTAAATAATCTGAAAACTAATTAAGCAGTTCCATCTTGACCGTTGACTTTGTTTCCATTCCCCATCTCCATCTCCACACTATTATTAGCTTTCTTGCCTTCCCCTTTGTTACCACGATATATAGCATACAACATCAGCTGCACCATTCCCAACATCGATCCCACACCGTTTGGCACCTGCATTACATATTCATTTCAATTCAACTACATATATATATATATATATATATATATATATATATATATATATATATATATATAAGTCATAATCAGGTGTGGTCGTGTCTTCCCGTGCAGTCGGTGCAGTTTACACCACTCAATATTAAGAAATGCACCACTTAATGTTAAGAAATACAGCACACAAATATGCACTATTAGTTACACATCACCAAAAACACACCACTACGTATGAAAAAATACACCACACAGTGCTAAGAAATGCACAATTAAAAACAGGAGAGTTGTGAGGTACTTTTATACATTTTCATTGTGGTGCATTTCTTAACATTGAGTGGTGCATTTCTTAACATTGAGTGGTGTAAACCGCACGGTCGCACAGGAAGGCGCGACCACATTTGAACATATATATATATATATATATATATATATATATATATATATATATATATATATATATATATTGTATACATTTTGAGTGTATAGTGCCCTAATTGCACTTTTTTTTTATTCAAGTAGCTTAATTGCATTTGCAAGTTACGTTCAGTGTCAATTTGAACCGTATTCCTATATATTTATAAAGTATGTAGTAATGTAATTGAATACAATTAATAAATTAATTAACTACTTACTGCAATGAAAGGGTCCCTGCCAAGGAGTCCATAGACGAACCATGAAGTACCACACAGGAAAACGAACAACGACAAGAAGAATGGCATAAACTCCACGCTTTTCGTTCTAATCACCATCATCTACGCACGCATCAAAAAATTATCTTCATTATTTAAATTAATAATACATTTTACAAGCACTCCAGCCCAACAGAGTATTTGAGATGATGTAAATTATGATGACTCAATAGCTCAATAGACAAGAGATCTGCTAACTTTAGACATAATCCCTACATCGTTGCCGAGATTCGAACCTGATTTCTTCTTCCAAATATTGTCTACTGAACTAAGCCTGCGCGGGCAATAAGGTTGAAAGCTAGGATAGGATAATAATTAAAGATAAGAGGACATACCATGATAGAGAGAGGAGAGCCATACATAATGATGGAAAAGATTGCAGCAGCAAAACCACAGAAGATTTTCCTGGCATGGGCGTGAAGAGCAAGCAGAGATACCAAAGCGACTGCAGAGAAAATAGAGAGCACCAGAGCCAATAGGCCAGAGATTTTGGCCTTTTCTCTCTTGGGCGCGAAGATGAGGAAAATAAGCACATAGATTGCCTCAAGCCCTGCTCCTGTGCCATTGATGATTGATACCAGTGTGTTGTTTGGTGATACCAATGGCAGACCATACCTATTTATTAATTTATATACATACCACTGTTAGGATTAAACGCTTACTACTACACTTGATAGCTCACAACAAAAAAGGCCCAATTTTATTTCCTTATATACAGTTACATTTTCCAGAATTGAGAGGTAAGGTGCTGGACTTGACTCTTAATCGGCCTCTGCCCAACAATTCCCTAACCACCAATTGCTGGGCTTGACCCTTTACTAGCCTCCGTCCAACACAACACCAAAATCAACATTATTATTATTATTATTATTATTATTATTATTATTATTATAGATTTGTTAGTTTTGCAAAAACTATAATTCACTTTCAATTTATTTTTAATGTTGTTTGAGTGGTTAATTAAAGATTAATCTCATGATTTATAAAAATGCAAAAAGACCCTTTCAGGGAGAATTAGAGATACAAATTACATATATAGTATATAGAATAGTTTTACAAAGTTGTACATTCTGCTTTATAAGTTGTACTCTATTCTATATATTTTTGAGAAAGCACAAAGTACAACTTTATAGAATACACGACATTGTAAAATTTTCTCGTAAAATAATAGTGCTACTTCATAAAATTTTCATGAAAGTCATAACACTTTAAGAGAAAGGATTATGGGATGCAAATTATTATTATTTTTTCTTATTCATAATTAATTTCATTTTCTGATTTAGAAAAATCAATTTTCTCTCTATAATTAATTCTCCATAATCTGTATTTAAAAAAAAAAAAATATTTTCACCCCCAAGAAACACCCTCCTCTTACTAATTCTTTTTTTTTTCTTTAAGGGCATTTTGGTCATACATTAGGTTGAAAAATAAAGAAAAAAATGGGTGAAAAAAATTTCCCCATCTCTTTTTTTTTAATTATTATTATTACCAATGATATGTTATAGTAATATATATTCAAACAAATAAACTTGAAAATATATGACATTTGAAATTATTTTTTATATTTACTAAAAATAGAAAATTAAAGCATATGTAAACACAATAAATATATGTTATCTTTTAAGTAGCATAGAGTTCTGCTTGGAGTCAAGTATATAATATAATATAATTAATTATTTGAACAGATAGACATACCAGGTGGAGAGCAAGCAATTGAGTAGTGTCATAACATATGGTATTCCAGAAAACTCCTCAGTTGATCTCTTCTTAATCACCCTCTTGAAAGTAATCCTAATAGAAATTAATAACAAATTAATTACCAAAAATAGAATAGATTAAAAATATAAATATACAACAGATAAAAATACACTTTACTGGTAAAAAAAATCAAAATAAACAATGAAATAAATTCATTTCCATAAATTATATCGCATTCTATGAATCAAACATGCTAAACTGGGTATTTTTAGTATTGAAATTGTGAAATTTTTGAATATATAAATTGTATTTCCAAGTCAAAACACATAAATTGTGAATTTTTAAATGGTAAATTGTGAACATTTGAAACCCGAATCTAACTTGCAGGTAGATTCAGGTCCACAGAATAATTTGTAAAGAGAGAGGGAGAGCTAAGAGTAATATATATCTCACACTGGTGCCAAGAAGAGAAATAAGCCAGTAATGTTCCCTGTTGCATGAATAGAGTAATTAAATTAATTCATTATTTAAGAATTTATTTAGTTTCTTAAAGAAATATGTTAGCCACAGATGGAGGGGAAAGAAGTATATTACCAAAAACTCCAAACGTAGTGTGAAGAGCTTTGACAATGGCCATGGCGGAAATATGGAAATGTACTTTCTGATCGAGAGAGATAGAGAGAGAGAGAGGGGGAGAGAGATTTATCAAAACACTACACGGATAATATCCATATACACAGACCTATATATACACATTATATATGTGTATGTATGTATAGATTGATATTAAAATTAATATATCTGGAATAATAGTATTGCGTGCCTGTGTAAAGTGTTGATAAACGGTGCAGTGGTTGATGAGGTGTGTGTGTGTTTGTATTAGCAGCGTGTATAAATTCTGCCAAAATATTATGAGTTTTTGTTTTGTCGTATGGATACTTTTGCTTTCATTTCGGTGTATTATTATTATTTACGTGAAGTGTATGTATTGTGGGTTTGTATCCCGTCCTTATCTTAAATTATATACATATAAGATACGGTTGGCTGATGGTATGCTCATGTGCGGTTGTGTCGTGGGAGAAGAGTCTATTGATCTTGTCAAAATCAACGTTTACCAATGATTAAAAAATGCAGTGACAATTTGGTAATATTTTATATTGGTCAAACTTAAGATGCATGGTTTCTATGCTTAAGATGAGTTAGTTCTTCAGTGAGAACTTAAGGTGTGTTTTGTTGAAACTTAAATGTGCATCGATCTACATCTTTAGATGCATTGTTTTACTTCTTTAATGTGCATGATTTTCCTTCTTTAAGTGCGTGGTTTGTGTGCTTAAGATGAATCAGTTGTTGAAACTTAAGGTGCATCGATTTTTAAAGTGTGTGATTTTCTATCTTAAGGTGCGTGAGATTTTCCTTCTTAAGATGCCCTGTCACGGTTGAGTAGTACGGAGTATTTAATTATTCGCTTTGCCCTTACGGTGCATTCCTATACAAAATGTCGTGCATTGCTATGCAAAATTTCATTTTGTTCATGTAGTGATTGATTCATAATGATAGGGCCATGGGCCTCCGGGGCTATTCTATTAAGAAGATCTTGGTCTAAGGGAGGGATCCATTTTTTTATTATTATTTTTTTTGTTTTTGTAAAATTTTGGCTAAGAAGAATAAAAGTCTTGGTGGGTTAGAAAGAAAGGGGAGGTTTTAGGGCTCATAATAGAGGTGTTGATCAACTAAGGAGAACAGGAAGGGTGGCCCAAGTGGGGTGGTGTTGGTTCCGCAGAATAGGGGGCAATTATTGTGGGGGCGGGGCCGCCCTTGCCAGCCGACGCTCGGTTGGCGCAGGGGCCAGTTAGCCTTCCTGCCTGTTACGTGGCTGATGCGAGTAGTGCGCCTAGCAGCGTGGCTCTACGTCCCGCTAGAAGATATTGTTGTCGTTGGTGCTAGGAGTGCCCCTCGGTTAGTTGGCATTTTGCTAGTGCCAAGGCCCACCGACGGGGGTAGCGCGACCACTGGTGTTTGGGGGGGGGGGAGTGGGCGTGCATGTGAGGCGTGGAAGTGGTTGTGGCACACGTAGGTGGTGAGGAAAGAACATGCAGGAGATTTGTACACGTGGTCGACCGATGAGGGTCGCAAGATAATATAAAATGGGGTGCCTTGCTTCCTTTAGGACATCACGGTCTAAGCATTACAATACTCCTAGTCTAGTGGTGTCTTATAATAAGAGTTAATTCCAGTAATGGTCCTCTGACTATGTTGATTTTTTAAAATTAATCCCCGACTTTTAACTTGGACAATTTAGGTCCTTTGACTTTCAAATTCTTTTCAATGTTGGTCCTTTCGTCAAATTGTGGTTAAGTTGCTGTCAAATGAAGGGGTAAAATTGTCTGTTCACCTGTTTAGTGTATTGTTACTCGTATTTCTGTTGTCTTATACGATGAATATATCAATATAATCTCAGTCGAAGTCTCAATCGAAGCCATATAATATCAGTTGAAGTCTCTTCGACTGAGATTATATTAATATATATAGCGTATAGGACAGACGAAATACGAGTAATAATACACTATACAGGTGAACGGACAATTTTACCCCTTAATTTGACCTCAACTTAACCAAAATTTGACAAAATGACCAACATTGGAAAGAATTTGAAAGTCAAGGGACTTAAATTGTCCAAATTAAAATTCGGAGACTGATTTTGAAAAATCAACATAGTTGGAGGACCATTGCTGGAATTAACTCATTATAATAAGCACTCCCAACCCATCTACTTGGGTTCAATTTATGGGACCAACATTATTATATTTATCTAGTTTACTCTTTGGGCTATAATATTTGTTATTTATTCTTTGGGTAGCTATTTTGGGCCGGTATCTCAAGCATTGTATATACTCCTTAGGGCCTAGCGTCTCGGGTAATACAATGATTATTTTCTACTCTCATTATATACGTTTATACCCGATTTATGGTGGACCCAATCCCGATAAAACTATCAATATTTATTGTAAATATTTTAGTAAATTAATCTATATAACATAAAATATAATCCTTAACAAAACAAGTTAATATTATATTTTCTTAATTAAAATATATGTTTTGAAAAAAAATTTTTAAAAATATATATAAAGTAATCTTACATTATATTTTAAAAACTAATTTTATTACATAAAATAATACTCCGTCCGTATCACATTCGTGAACCAAACGTGATTAATAATAAAATAATATTACATGTACTCTTACTTTTTACTCTATTTTTACCCCTTGTTGAGGTGTCTCTTTGATTGATTTAAATAATAAAGTAAGTTGCTGTTTTTATTCATTCACTTTTATTTACCTCATAAAATTTATATACGTAACAAGAGTTATACTCCATGAAAGTACGTATATCATTTTCCATATTTTTCATTAATAATATTTGTTTTTAGTGGCAAAGGCACACTAGGAATTTTGTTGGTTTCATCACCGAAAGTAATAAAAACAAAGGTGCATGATTTACAGTACAAGACTACGAGTCATGTGAAAGGTCCCACTTGTGATCTGATCGTTTACCAGAAATTTCAGTATTCAGTCTTCGAAGCCAAAGCAACAATTCACTCTTTTTTCTATTAGCCACACGTACTGGGACAAAAAGTTAAAATAACATTAAGGGTGTGTTTGGTAACCCGGAAAATGATTTCCGGAAATCATTTTCCGAGCTTTTGGTGTTTGGCAACGTCCGGAAAATGTGGTCAACGGAAAACATTTTCCGTTGACCATGGAAAATGAGCCCATTTTTCCGGAAAATGACTTCCGGACAAAAAATCCGGAAGTCATTTTCCGGAAACTGAAAATGGCTTCGTGCGACTTTTTTTTGTAAAAAAAAAAAATTATTTCTAATAAATATTATTAGTTTATATATTTTAAATAAAATAATAATAATATAATTATACATTTCTACTCATTTTCCACTCATTTTCCGGAAAATGAACCAAACACACATAGACAGTTTTCCAGAGTACATCCAAACACCGAAAATGAACTCATTTTCTGGAAAATGACTCATTTTCCAGAAAACATTTTCCAAAAGTCATTTTCCTGCTTTCCAAACACACCCTAACAAAAACATCATCATCAGCATGTGTTCCATCTCAATTAAAAATCTAAGCTGAGGGTAGGACTGCACATTTATGTTTATATTATATTTATGCTCACATTTCAAAATTTTATCCTCTTAAAAAACCTAACATTTGTAATTGTAAGAATTTTTTCACAATAATTCGAAATTAAAAATTTCTCAAAAAATAAATTTGCTAATTCAATTAAATTAAAGCGTGTGACACACATTTTTCTTAAAATTTATTTTCTCCCTTCAATGGTGTTGGGAGTGTTGAAGCGTTAGTATCTTAGAATAGATGCAATAGATTACAATAATATAAGTGAGCACTCAAACATACTATTCGCAGTAGTAGTACGCGAGAGAAATGAAAGTTAGTTTATCTGTTGTGCAAAAACATTCTGCTCAACACCACTATTTATAGCAGAGTTGGAGTAATTAATTAACACTAATGGCATTCAAATCTACTTAAATCTGAAATAACACCACATGTTACAAATTAAATTCTCAATTTAAAAATTGGAGTTAAATATTATACTCCCTCCGTCCCTTTCCCTTTCCCGTGTGCATGATTTGATTTGCACCCCTCCTCCCTTTCCCGTGTGCATGATAGAGTATGTATACTACACAATTCAAGCTCTTTAAAAAGTTACTACATCCGTCCCAAAATGGTTGTCTGGTTCGTTTAACGATGCTTGACTGAAGTAATTTTTAATCCAATTTTTCATAATATTAAATTTATCATTAATATATAAAATTTATATATTTAGAAACTACATTAAAAGTAATATTAAACACAAAAAATTAAATTTAAAAATAATAAAAAATTACTAAATAAAATAAGCAAAGAAGAAATAGTTGGTTTGACCAATGAATAGTAAATATGACAGGTAAAATGGGACAGAGGGAATACAATGTATATACATACTAGTGCAAACTCACATGCTTTTCCATTGTGAGACAAATACTATTTAAAAGTCTTTCAAAGCTCAACTGTTTCCAACTCAATGAGTACACTACTTATTAGAGATTTAATTTCACTTTCACAAAAATAGATACATATATACAAACGTATGGATCGGAATTGGAAAAAAAAAAAAAAAACAACTATATATACACACATATGAAACTAGAAAAAAAAAAAAGATAGAAACATATCATCGCACCTTAGCGATGATGGAAAGCTGTTAGATTAATCATAGGAGCTTGAAGGAGACTAGAAAATATGTGTTTATATGAAGGGTTTATAAGTATATTTTTTCTTATGAGCAAATATCATTTTTAGTCCCTCAACTATAATATATGTATCAATTTTGGTCTTTGACTATTAAAAATTTCAAATTAGGTGCATGACTATTCAATTTGTATCACATTTGGTCCTTGACTATTAACATTTTCAAATTTGGTGCATGACTATTCATTTTGTATCACATTTGGTCCTGCAGTTAAAATTTCCGGCGAAGTCACCGGTGACCAACTAATTTATTTAATTTTTATTTTAAAAATTATTTTAATACTCCGTAACTTTTAAATAAAAAAAAACTTAAAAAGAAAAAATAATAATAAAATAATAAAAAACGCAGGTCACCCCGATGACTTCGCCGGAAATTTGGCCGAAAAATTTAGCGGCATGACCAAATGTGATACAAAATGAACAGTCATGCACCTAATTTGAAAATGTTAATAGTCAAGGACCAAAAGTGATACAAATTGAATAGTCATGGACCTAATTTGAAATTTTTAATAGTCAAGGACTAAAATTGATACATGTATTATAGTTGAGGGACTAAAAATGATATTTTCTCTTTTTAAAATAATAAAAGTAATTATTTTTAATGAGCTAAAAATAGCTAATACCTCATGGAACCTTGAAATTGACTATTTTCATTGTAAGGGAATAACTCATTATGTAGAATTATATTCCAATTCCTTGTAAAAATTAAATCACACAATAAAATAAATCTATTACACGAAATAACATTTCATTTCTAATGTATTTCATCGACTATATGTCTACTATACTAATAAGAGCCAAAGAGAGTTAGGTCTAAAATGGGTAGAAAAAATGACGGTAATCAAATGGATGGTTCAGATGAATTATTTAATCAAATAGATGGCTAAGATAATTCAGATTAATATTATTAATATAGATTACCTAATTTAACCTTACTTTTATGATTATCCGTTAAGTTTTCCGTTAAATATTATCTTTTCCGTTAATATTCCGTTAACTTTTAACTTACCCATTAATTTCTATAAGAAAGATCTTAGGTTCGAACCCCATCTCAATCAAATTTGAGATAATTAAGTTTCTCACTCTATTTACTCTTATTAAATTAAATAAATTAGTAGCTACAACAAAAAATGATACATATGTATTTCTTTAATTTAAATTTATGTGTCTACAATACCTTTATTTGAAAAAATTAGTCATTATCAAAAAATTAAATTAAATAAGAGAAATAATTCCATTAGTTATATTGTTTTTATTTTCTCTCATGCAAAGATTCTTTACATTCAAATTTATCAATTGATATTCATTACATTGTCCATTATATTATTTTTACAATATCTTGTAATTAAATATCAAAGTTATAGTACAAAATAATGGTATATTTATTACCAAGTATTTTATTAATACTATGAAAAAAAATTTAAAATAATTTGAAGCTGATTATATTAATTACTTGAGGATTGGTTGACAAAGATAGTACTCAAATAACCCAACAAATTGAAGCGGAATCGCTCTATTTTACTCTTATTGAATTAAATAAATTAGTAGTTACACTAAAAAATGATACATATGTATTTCTTTAATACCATTAAAAAAATAAAAAAGAACAGTTTGAAATTAAACCAATCCTATTAACTACTTGGGGATTTGTTGACAATGAAAGTACTCAAATAACCCATTAATTACCCCGCAAATTGAAGCGAGAAACTACCTTTTAATATTTTGGAATATATAATATTTTAAATTTTCAAATTTTTATTAATTTATTTAATCTTTTTTCTTAAACTAGGGATTTCTTTATCCACAATAACTCATTCAACAATAATAGTTGAACCAAATGAACCCCAAGCAGAACACCTAAAGGAAAGTCCATAACTCTTATATCATAATCTCATTGCATGACGTTGTCATCTATGCTACCAACAATAACCGAATTGCAAATAACACACTATCAACAAAAAGGAATAGACCAAACAATGTTACTCAAAAGAGAATTAAGAACACTTAGAAAAATTGAAATGAAAAAGTAGTATTTATTTAGACTATCATTTTTAGACCAAATATTTAGACTATCGATTTTACAAGATTTCAAACATTTATTTTAGTAATAATTATAATGAATTTTCTATATTATCTTGGATTCATATACTTTGAGTTAGATATTTAAATAAAAAAATTCGACATTCAATTACCCATGTATAAACTTCTCCTATATAATATTGCATTGATATACTTTCAAATATTTATTTAAATATAAACATTGGGCATTAACCCATACGTGCAATGCGCGTATAAAACTAGTCATGTAAATAAACGTTCAAAAATTTATATATTCAGCTAATTAAAAAGACTATTTTCTTCTCATAAAATAATGTGTGCGATATCTAAAAAGCAAAAAATTAAAATAAAAAAGAGTGTGATAAAATTCCCACACCACCCTATACTATTATTTCTTTTAGAGAAAATATCATTTTTAGTCCCTCAACTATAATACATGTATCAATTTTGCTCTTTGACTATTAAAAATTTCAAATTAGGTCCATGACTATTCAATCTGTATCACTTTTGGTCCTTGACTATTAACATTTTCAAATTAGGCACATGACTATTCATTTTGTATCACATTTGGTCCTGCCGTTAAATTTTTCGGCCAAATTTCTGGCGAAGTCATCGGGAGTGACCTGCGTTTTCTATTTTTTTATTATTATTTTTTTTATTTTTAAGTTTTTTTTTTTATTTAAAAGCTGCGGAGTATTAAAATAATTTTTAAAATAAAAATTAAATAAATTAGTCGGTCCCGATGACTTCGCCGAAAATTTGGCCGGAAAATTTAACGGCATGACCAAATGTGATACAAAATGAATAGTCATGCACCTAATTTGAAAATGTTAATAGTCAAGGACCAAAAGTGATACAAATTGAATAGTCATGGACTTAATTTGAAAATTTTAATAGTCAATGACCAAAATTGATACATGTATTATAGTTGAGGGACTAAAAATGATATTTTCTCTTTTTTTTTATTGCCGGAAAGTTATTATTCCGTATTTAAATCTGGAATGGGAAAATTCAAAATGAAGTAAACCTCTGAGGCACACAGCCCGATGCGTGCATGCAACGCTATTACTTATCCATCACAATCCTACAGCCTACATTGAATGCCACTGCAACAAGTCACACAATAATAATAATAATAATAATAATAATAATAATAATAATAATAATAATGTTTTCAAAAAAAAAAAAATATTATTATTATTATTATTATTATTGGTGTTGTTGTTATATTATTATTGATGATATATATTGATAAGAATATAGTGATTTCAGTAGAACAAGACAAAGGGAAAGCTAATTGGCTCTTTAAAAAAAGTGAACTATATGAACTTTGATTATTATTGAAATTTTGATAATATAATTTGACAAATTAATATTGGTAAAATGAAATATAAGCCCAAAATATTGGCAATAAAGTGGCTCTTTCCTGGACTAAGGAAAGGAGATTTTTAAAGGTTATTATTCACTCTGATTGTCAATAGTCTGCGGTATGATCGATTAATTGTGTTTCACTGGATTATTCTTATGCAAGTTGCGTGATTAATGATTGGTGTGATTTACGTCGACACTTTGAAGTAGTGTCTATCAAGTATGTTGCGAGGGCGGCTCGTTCTCAAACTGATTCGTCTAGTTGATTTTCTTCTTTACCTCAATGTATTGAACATTTGTTTTAATGAAGCTATTTCGGGTTTGTTTTTCAAAAAAAATAAAATAAAATAATAAGCCTAAAATTATTATTATTGTTGTTGTTGTCAACATTGTTGTTTAATTAAAATTTCTAAATATTTAATCTTAACATTGTTCTAGATTTTTTTTTTAAAGTTAAAATTTAAAACTTTGGTTAATTTCAAAAATAAAAATTGTAATTTAGGTAGGTAATAAAAAAAATAAAGATTAGTGGCTTGGTTCCCAGAACTGTAATTGAACTGTCCATATAAGTTTCGGTTCTGACTCACACTACTATAGAACCTTGAACTATTAGTTTGAAATTGAAATCGAACTAAAATCGACCCGTGATCAAATCTATCAATATTTTCCATTAATTGACCCTAACACGTTATACATTATTTTAACAATAAAAAAAATGATTAAGCATATTATTGAATGGAATGTTATGCAAGTCTAAGATCAGATGCCAATTTGAAAAAGCAACTGACGTCGAAAATGGAAGTGCCCCACAATTTCCGAGCAGAAGTGAACTGAGTTACGTTGTGAATATTAATTAAATATTATAATCAAAACATAATAATTAATTTCTTAAAAATTATTTCAAAAAATTAATTTACTTAAATTTACTGTTTTAAAAAATTTTAATTTATCCTTGACACATGCAAACAATACATTAATGCTTACATTGTATAACTTGCCTATAAAATAAATTATAACAATGCGAATATATAGAACATATAGTCTAATCAAAGCTTAAAGCTAAGCTTAATACCTACCAATTAATCACATTATTATCTTTCAATGAACGATGACAATTGACAAAGAATGCAACAAATAGTTGTTAGCTGATTGGGTTAGTGGGTTTGAGTAATTGATAACATTAGTTGATTGTAGAAAAATATTTAGTAAATTAGTTGTTAGATAATAATTGATTACATACAAAATTACTTTTCAATGAACATTTTGAAATATTCGAACCTCTCACGCCCGGGTCCCATGGTTCTTCCGTTCTCTTGGCTGCCAACCACCCGTTGCCCCGGCCGCCTGACCAATGGTTCGACCGGACAACCTACTCGGCCTGTCCAAGTGGGTAACCTACTCGGATTATCCATCAGTATTCTTGGATCAGCCCTGGACAAGAGCCTACAGAAAAAAACAATCAAAAACAGAAATTCATAACCATTTAGCTCTCATATTGAATAGGTGACAGAAAGCATCATATTATTGTTCCACCAGAGACATATAACTGACACAAAGGTTAAGAATCTCACATTAAAAATTTAGAAAGAAACATGTGAACTTATATAGGGCTGTCCTCCATCTTTTATAATTCGTCTGGATTCTCCCCTTTTAGTTAACTACTCCTCTAACCATTTACCAAAACAACAAACAAAATATATATGTATATATATATAGAGCTTAGTTCAGGTGAGGCTGCGCCTTAACGTGCGGTTAGTGCGACCGCACCAATAGTTATGCAAATATGCACCATTAGTATTAGGAAACGCACAACAAAAAAATGCACAAATACACCGAAAAACGCACCATTAGGTACACATCACCTAAAACGCACCATTAGGTATGCATACACCACACAATGTTCGGAAATGCACAATTAGGTGTGAGGAAGTATGGTGCATTGTTTTGGGTGTGTTGTCCTTTTTGCGGGTGTATTTGAGCATTTCATTGTTGTGCATTTTCCTAACACTCCCGCACATTAAAAAATGCAGTGGAAGCTTTGTAATACCATGTTATAATAGAGTTACAATGCATATGGACCAAACCACACTAAAAAACTAAATCCAATTAATTAGTTAGTCTAATCCATGACCTTATAAAAACTCATATGTTCTCTCTTATTTTTTCTATGTGAGACTCTTAACATTATCATTAGATACACCAAGAAGTTTATGGTCACTTTTCAAAATCCTAGTGGTACAACATGAACTAGTATGATGTAAAATAGGTGCTCAATGCCCAGGAAAATTCTACCACTACACAATATAAATGCAATGCATAGGATAAATGAGAAGGTTTCAAATTAAAAGAGCACTGAATTGAAAAAATGTTCATTAGAATTTAGACCATGCAGGAATTAATGTTCTGCCTGTTGAGGCTATATATTATTTACCTGAGGATATTGCTCCTTAAGAATTCTTCATAGTTCAACTGCATTATGTTGTCTTGACAATGTAAGATTCTAAGAAAAAACATAACTTTAGGCAGAGCAAAGAAATTGCTGAGGCCAAGCGCCTTGTGCTCAGATGGCATGTAGTGACTTTTTCATATGGGAGGTCATGAGATCGAGCCGTTGAGAAAGTATATATGAACAGATACTACAATCTAATAGAATCAGTAGCACTCATTAGGTTGAGAAAGTATAGATGACATGAAATATATGAAATTGGGAAATTCTTTTATGATATCATCTTTCAAAACCCCACATGTTAACAATAATCTTACCCTTTCAGTTATAATTGGCAAAAGGAATATCTGAAAGAGAATCAATCAAAAGCCATGACCATTGCCTTTCTTTCACTGTCATGTGATGACATCAAGTGCCCATTTAAAATACCCAAGACTCCATAGATCTCCTCTCTTTGTGTATGCCTTGTATCCTTTGCTAAGAACTCGTGTACACTATTCCCGATTTGAATCGAGCTGCAACCAGGCAACTTTTCCTTTCCCTGATGTCTTGTTGCCATCCTGAAGTTCAACGTGTCTTGCCACCGCCCAACTGATGAGCTCAAGTTTGTAATCAATGTTAAGTAACTAGGATTATCGGGCTCTTTCTCCATAATCTTCTTCGATAAGGACTCTAACAGTTCCCCGTTTCTATGAATTTTACAAGCAGAAAGTAATGTAGCCCAGATTATGGCATTAGGTTCCAAATCCATTGTTTCGACAAAACTCATTGCTTCTTCTAAGCAGCCAGCTCGACCAAGAAGATCAACCATGCAGCCGTAATGCTCAATTCTTGGTTTGATTCCAAACTTATGAACCATCTGTTCAAACACCCTTTTGCCCTCTTCTAACAGCCCTCCGTGAACACATGCTGAAAGGACAGCAATGAATAGAACGCCATCCGGTTTTAATCCTTCTGAACACATCTTATCGTACAGATTTAAGGCTTCTCTGCAATGTCCATTGACAGCCATCCCATAAATCATCGTAGTCCAAGTAATAACGCAACTCCTACTCATATTCACAAAAACTGACATCGCGTTTTCCATGTCTCCACATTTCACATACATATCTATTAAAGCATTCCCTAGGGGAACTGCCAAGTCAAACTTGAGTCTTTTTATATAAGAGTGTATCCATTTTCCTTGCTCGTGACACCCCAGGTGTGCAGAAGCGGATAGTATACTGATTAGAGTCGACTGATCAGGATTGCATTTCCCGTCAATCAGCATATGGTGAAAAACAGAAAGAGCTTCATCGAACATGTGGTTATGAACATACCCCGAAATCATAGCATTCCATGAGACAACATTTTTTATGGGCATCTGATCAAAAACCCTCCTTGCCGATTCAAGATCACCAAGTTTAGAATGCCCCGACACCATTATTGTCCACGAGGCAACACTCTTGGCCGGCATGTCATCGAATATAGCTTGTGCAGTTCTCAAGTCACCCGAATTTATGTATGCAGAAACCATTGTATTCCACGATACATCACTCCTTTGTGGCATACGCTGGAAAACAGAATGTGCCAAGTCTATATCCCCAGCCTTCACAATCCCAGAAATTACCGAATTCCACGTCACAACATTCCTTTCAGGCATTGACTCAAACAAACAGAAAGCAGATGCCATCTCCCCGTGAGTCATATAAGCTTGGATCATAGTGTTCCATGAAACAACATCTCTCTCAGGCATTACCTCGAACAGTTTACGGGCCATCTCCAAATCCTCACAACACTTGGCATAAAAATCCAAAAGGGTATTCTGAACAAACACGCTCGACTCAAATCCCAATTTTACAATGTGGCAGTGCACTGCTGTACCGTCTTCAAAAGCGTCAAAGCACTCATGGCATCTTAACAAGAAGGTAAAGGTGAAGCTGTTTGGCGAAATCATGGATGCCCGCATTTGATTGTAAGTAGATAGGGCATCTTTGTGAGTCTTTCCTATGAAACATTTGATCAAAGCATTGCAGACGAATGTACTAGGGTTGCACACGCTTAGAAATGCACGAACAGCATAGTCGAGAGAAATGAGGCCAGCGGACTGGCTAATGAACTTGGGCACAAGAAAGTTACTGTCTTTGAGGCCATTGGTGATGATCTGAAGATGGGTCTGCTTCAATTGTTTGGAGCTCCTGCATTTTGTCAAGAAGTGGAGCAATTTCTGCTCCATTGCTCTGATGGGTCTTTGAAAATTGAAGCTTTGAATGGCAGTTAATACCGTTGGAATTAGGTGGCAACTAGCAATAGTCTTACAGAAGTTGGCTATAAAGTTTCTAGAAAGAAAATTCTGGGTTATAAGAGCATCCTTATCAATGGGGTTTTTTCGCTGTAATTAAGAAGTTTTTGTAGGTGTGATTAGGAAAGAGAAAGTAGGAGGAGAGAAAAAAATTAAATAAAACAAATATAATTTAAAAAAATAATAAAAAAGTGGATCAGTCAGGCGCGCCAGCGTGCAGTGCACGCGTTCGAGTGGGCGCTGCTGTGCGCCATACGGGCACAGCTGGCGCACATCAATTTTGGATCCTCTGCCAATACACTTCCATGGACTTAATTTGCATAAGCATCTCATTTAGTCTCTCTCTCCTCTCATCTCTCCTTCCAACTAGGATTGAAACCTGACATAATCTCCTCAATGTTTACTGATGGGCATGCTCTAACTTGTAACTTTGTTAAGTAGGCCACGTTTTTTTTTTTTTTGATGTTACTATGTTAGTTGCTGGTTTAATTTATGTGATGGGTGATGTTAGTTTAATTACTAAGGACGAATACATTTGCTGGAAATTAGTTAATGTTAGTTGTTTATTTGGAATAATTAGTTAATGTTAGTTGCTTATGTTATTTGTTTGTTGGAGCTATTCTTGTTATGGAAGATGTGTGTCAACATATGTTTATTGCTGTTGATAGGGCTGAAAGTGGTTATGCTTTGGTTGGTGAAATACATTACACACTTGCAGGCAAAGGGCTCTCTTCAGGGTAAGAAGTCTTATCATTCTGTATCTTATTCAATAGTATGCTATACTAAATGATTTATTTGTCCAATATAGGGCTGCAAATAGTATGCCATACTAAATGATTTATTCCCCACTATATATAGGACATTTATTGCACCTTTGAGGGGGACTTTGTAAATTTTCAAATGGAAGCAATTAATATAGCATTTAAAAAAAAACAATAGATAATGATAATTGCCAACAAGGATTGCAATTGAGGAACTTTCAAGAGTTACAATAGCCTAAGGTATAATCCTCTCCCCTCCCAAAAATTTGAATCCTTAATCTTAAGGATCCCCATGCTCCGACCCGACATAGCACGTGGAAAGAGTTAAATTATGGTAATTCAGTGGCTTAGTAGACAGAGCCAAATGCTGGTGTGCACAAGGAATCTGTCCACTTTGAACAAAATCCCCACACTAGCGCTACCAAATTTCAAACCTTGTCTCCTATCCCAACCTAGGTATAATCTTACTCTTAGGACTACTATACTTTATGGAAGCTATAGTTAAATGGTAAAGAAGTAATATGACCATAAAAATTTTAAAATTAAGGGAAAAAAGCACTTTTGGTCCCTCAATTAGTATCACATTTGAAATGTTATCCCTATCTTTCAATTTGAACAAATTTGGTCCCTCAATTATTGAGACGGTTGTCAATTTAGTCCTTCTGTTAAGTT
>CP025649.1:17618732-17658669 GCA_003576665.1 Ipomoea trifida
TGGACTTTAATTTGTTTCTCTTTGGCTTAATATTCCTCCAAAAGATCAATCTTAGGATGTTGAGGGACCAAAAGTGCATTTTCAAATGTGAAATTCCAAATTTGCCCATGGTATAAACGGTGTTAATTAGATAACTTAACAGAAGGACTAAATTGACAACTGTCTCAATAATTGAGGGACCAAATTTGTTCAAATTGAAAGATAGGGATAACATTTCAAATGTGATACTAATTGGGGGACAAAAAGTGCTTTTTTCCCTAAAATTAATTACGATTTACTTAAATGTATGAAATTTACGTTTTTGAAAGAACACTTTCAAAGAAGGGTGGTGTTTTATTTATTTATTTATTTTTAATTTTATTATTTTTAAATCAAACAAGCTATATTATTATTACTTTGTTAGAGTTAATGACCAATTTGGTCAATTGACTATAGCAAAATTATTGATTTGGTCATCGACTATCATTCTTACCAAATTAATTCCTCAACATTGTAAAATTTACCCAATTCTGTCCTCTCGTCAATTTGAGTCGTAGGATGATAGTCAAATTGAGCAGTATGATGATAGCGGATAATGAAATTGAGTAAGATTTTCAATGTTTATGACTTAATTTGGTAAGAATGATAATCGATGACTAAATCGGTAATTTCGCCATACTCAAGGGACCAAATCGGTCATTACTCATTAACTCTTATTATTAATGGAGAAGATGCATAATACATCCGGGGAAGTAGACTCCCAAATACGAGTATTAGACTAAGAGACAGTTGCCTTGGCCAAAGCTTGGGCCAACTGGTTCGTTAATCTACAATTGAAGCTAACTAAACATGAACTAATGGTTTTAGAGGGTGGTGATTTCTATTTGAATACTGCAATCACTACTCGCCGGTAAATTTTTTCTTGTGACTCTAGTCGACAAAATAACACAGGAAGACCTAGGTTGCCTATACCTAAAGATGACCACGGTTCGATTAAAATCAAACCATACACTAACAACCGAACCGAAACCCAAAATGTTTCGGATAATAAAAAATAATTATTAAATTTGGACTATTTTAACAATAGAAAATAAATTTTACAACAAAAAGAAAGGAGGTTCGAACTGGCAATTAAAATCAAGACGGTAAACTGATAGTTCGGAGCCGAAATTGAACCGTGATCATAGCTATCCATAGTTGACCGACTCAATAGGTCGCTCATGCTAAAAACTAAACTCGGAACATTGTAATTACCAAGTAATTAACCAATTTGGCTGTATTGTCCATGTTCTTTACTTATTGACCTACCGAAGAAATTATTGTGTCTACCAATTTTCTTTTGACATGTTCTGCACTTGGTAATGGTGCGTGCCAATAGAACAGCATAGAAAGAAAAATTGATTTTCATGTTTTCTATGGGAATTTCTTCTCTCCCCAGCGTACATCAAATAATCTTCTCCATTGAACACACTACCAAATTGCTAAAAACTTTAGCAGACAATAAGAACCTCAAATTTGGAAAAATCATACATGCCCTTTTGATTGTATCCAATCAAGCCTCTGAAAGCCATGTTGTCCACCATAATTCTCTTATCAGTCTTTACTCGAGGTGTGGCCAGCTCCCTGTTGCCCGCCATCTGTTCGACAGATTGCGTGCACGAAACATAGTTTCCTGGAGTGCTATAATGGCAGGGTATTTCCACAGTGGTTTTGTGGATGATGTTCTTGAATTGTTCAAAGACATGATTGCAGTGGGCAGTTTGCGTCCAAATGAGTATGTTTTATCGACAGTTCTATCTTCTTGTTCAAGCAATGGTTTGTTTGATGAGGGGAGGCAGTGCCATGGGTATGTGGTGAAGTCCGGGTTGTTGTCTCATCAGTATGTGAAGAATGGGCTTGTCAGCATTTACTCGATTTCCTCAGATGTGGAAGGAGCCATGAGGGTATTGGATTCGGGATCGGATAATGTCACTTACAATTCTTTTATCAATGGCCTTTTGGATGGCGAGTATGTAAGTGAAGCATTGGGAATTTTGAAAAGAATGTTGGATGATGGCTTAACATGGGATAATGTCACATATGTTAATGCTTTTGGTATCTGTGCTCGGCTTAAGAATTTGAATTTTGGTTTGCAAGTGCATGGCAAGTTATTGAAGTCCAGTGTAGAGTTTGATTTCTTTATTGGTAGTGCAATAATGGACATGTATGGAAAATGCGGTGAAGTTTTTTCTGCAAGAAAAATCTTCGACTCTCTGCAAACTCGAAATGTGGTCTCTTGGACTACATTGATGGCTGCTTACTTGCAGAGTGAGTGCTTTGAGGAAGCACTGAAAATGTTCCCACAAATGGATATGCAGGGTGTTTTGCCAAATGAATACACTTTTGCGGTACTGCTGAACGCTTGTGCTAGTCTAGCAGCACTTGGGTATGGAAATTCATTACATGCATGTGTTGAGAAGACGGGATATAAGGATCACAGTATTGTTGGGAATGGTTTGATCAATATGTACTCAAAGTGTGGCCTCATTGAAGCTGCTCGTACATTGTTTTTAAATATGGTTTACCGAGATACAGTGACTTGGAATTTGATAATATCCGGTTTATCACATCATGGATTTGGCGAGGGCGCGATTAACATGTTTAAGAGAATGTTGGCTTCCAAAGAACACCCAAATTATGTAACTTTTATAGGAGTCTTATCTGCTTGTGGGCACTTGGGTCAAGTAGACGAAGGTTTCTACTATTTGAACCATCTAATGAGGGAAATGAACGTTAAGCCCGGGTTGGAGCATTATACCTGTGTTATTGGGCTTCTAGGTAAGGCTGGAAGACTCAACGAAGCTGAGAACTTTATGAGGTCCACATCTATCACATGGGACGTTGTTGCCTGGAGGACTTTGCTTAATGCTTGTCATGTCCATCGAAATTACGCTTTAGGTAAGAGAGTTGCAGAACTTATGTTGAATATGTATCCTTATGATGTGGGAACCTATGTCCTGTTGTCTAACATGCATGCTAGAGTGAAGAGGTGGGATGGAGTTGCGAGGATGAGGAAGCTTATGAGGGAAAGGAATGTCAAAAAGGAACCCGGAATAAGCTGGACAGAAATTAAGAATAACACCCACGTCTTTGTTTCTGGCGATAACATGCATCCAGAGACTGTTCAGGTTCATGAGAAGGTAAGAGAGTTGTTGAACATGATAAAACCATTAGGTTACGTTCCCAATATCGCTTCTGACCTGCACGATGTTGAGGAGGAACAGAAAGAAGATTACCTTAGCTATCACAGCGAGAAATTGGCTATTGCGTACGCTCTCATGAAGACACCTCCTCATGCACCAGTTCGTGTCATTAAGAACCTGCGTACGTGTGATGATTGTCATTCTGCAGCGAAACTTATTGCAATGGTCACGCGTAGAGTTATAATTATTAGAGATGCTAACCGTTTCCATCGCTTCCATGATGGATTATGTTCCTGTGGTGATTACTGGTGATAACAGTGCCCCAATACATCTGATAGGGATTCGACTAAATTGATTCCAGAGGAGGTTGCTGATTATAAGCTTGAAAAGGAGATTTACACCTAATATTTCATCAAGTACTTCCAGCCTATTTTCAAGTTCTAAACTCAAACTACTGAAGTTTGCAGAAGTGTTATGGGGAAGAGGTGTTGAAGAACACCCGAATTGAGAACCCAAGGTGGAAGTTCCTTCTTGATTCCATATTCAAAATAAAATTTTAAGTAAACGTTTGTATTCACATTTCCCCTTGACTGTTTATCATTAGGGAGAAAGAATCGTTGTTACCTCACCAAATCAGAACAGCAGACCAAGCAGCATGGTTGTCAAGGCAAGTTCATGTTCTTTGGAAGGTAAACTTTCTGATCTCAGAAATCACCTCTATATCACTCTTGTTCGCCTTTTCTGATTCTTGTCCATCTGTTCTGATATTTATATGATTGTATCCCCTACTATTATCTGATTATTCTTCTTTTCGTTTGGATTATTTGAGTCATTTTTCAGCTGATAGTCATTTGGCATTTGGTAATGATCTTTGGCTTGGACCCTCATTCATTACTAAAACTGAAAGTAATTTTTAGTTGACTGTCACTGGGAATTATAGGCATTACTGACAAGTGTAGGACTATTTTGATTAGTGCTTCTTAAAACACAAAATTTTAATGAATGAGACCATGGATTTTGATCTATAAGTATTCTGATGTATCATTAGGTTTAGCAAATTGTTTGATTACATTACTTCTGATGTATTTGAGCTGGAATGTAGATATTCAAAAATGCATTTCCTAAAATGGAACTAGTAAAACAATTACTCTGATCTTTATATTTTCATGTTTGCAAGTCCGTGCAAAATACATGACACTAGATCTCTGCAATCGAGCTGACAAGCATCTTGTGCCAAAGGTTAACAACACTAATGCTTACAAAGGAGGCATGAGGCAGGAGAGAAGCTTTATGATCCCACCACAAATACAGTTTATGATATTAATGAGGAATATACCAGAATTACTGTGCTACTTATTCGATGAGCTCTAAGGGTATGTTTCAAATGCTTCAAATATGGAATAAAGAGGCAAAATGGATCAACCTGTTTTGGTGCATGCAGGACCTCAAGGGTGTTCTTGTTGGTAAGATGGAAGAACATAGCAGATGAATGATGAATTTGGAAAGGGTTCTTGGATTTACGAGTGTTTTTCTAATTTTTTTTTTTAATTATTTATGTATTAGTACAATAATTTTTATTATTGATTGAAGCATGAAGTTAGATAGGTCAAATTTAAGCTCAAACTCGAGCTTAAAAGTTTGAACAACCTTACTCGAGTTGCTCAAAAAAAATGATGAGCTGAACTCAAAGCTTTAGTTTTCGAGCTCGAGTCTCCCTATTAGTAATCGAGCGCTATCAGCTAACGACTATTTGCCAAACACCGCATAATCTCATATCCTCCCTTTTTTTTGATGTAAGGATGAGGGTGAAAACCCAACGAACTACTAAGAAAAACTAAGAAACATCCGGACCCCCATAATTGGAGGATGAACGAAGAGCCGGTATGCCTATTTGGTCGTCGTGTAGTAACTCAATACATTCGGTAGGGGCGGTAGACAACTCTGTGAAATTCCTCGGGCTCCTTAGCGCCATCTTCGCAAGAGCGTCAGCGACCCTGTTTTGTTCCCGGAAAACATGTTTGAATTCAATATCTTGCACGCCATCTAGTTCCGCATAGCAGCGGTCCACAATATTTTGGTATCTTCCTGTAGTGTTCTCATTATTTCGTAGGACATTAATAAGAGTCCGAGAGTCGCTTTCCACAATAATGCGTCGAAAACCCATCCGAATAGCTTGTCTCAAGCCATGCCAAATCGCCCATGCTTCAGCAACATCAATAGAGCACATTCCAATATTTGCAATAAAGCCCCCTCGCCAACGACCATTGTTATCCCGAATGAGACCTCCGCAGCCTGCCTTGCCCTCCTTGGATCGACTGCCATCCACGTTCACCTTGACCTAGCCCGATTGCGGCTTACTCCACGAAACCACAGTTGCAGTGCCATTACGGTGTGCCAGACCAGGGCCTTTAGCTTTCGAAAAAGCCGCTTTAATCTCTGTTTCTTGAGTCGCAATCCATCGCCATTTGTGGTCAGTCGGCCATCTGCATCCATTGAAGATACGGTTATTCCGCCATTTCCAAAGCCACCAGAGTCGAATAGCAAAGTTCTCAGGCCATCTGTCCCCAAAACCGGCATGTTTAGACCCTTGTAAGTTCTCGGTGAGCCAGTTCGTCCAGCATAATTGGCGAAGACGAGCAGCCACCGGTGCGCTATATGCGTTCCTCCAGACAAACACCGCATCTGCACAATAACGGAACAAATGCTCGCAGTCCTCTGGTTTTCCTGCACAAAGCGAACAATAAATATCAGAAGTAATGTGTCTTCTAGCACGTTCAACATTTGTAAAAAGCTTGCCATGCATAAGAAGCCAAACAAAGATACAAATCCTCTGAGGTACTTTAAGCGCCCAAATTTTGTTCCAGATATCATGCTCACTTCCCACCGGAACGGGGACCAGGTGAGCATAAGCGGAACTTATCGAGAAGTCACTAGTAGGTGATAAATTCCAGATTATCTCATCCTCGCTGCCATCTTTCCCGGATAGCATAGTACCACTCAGCATGAGGTTTATCTCCTCCGGTAAGTGATGAGCGAAAAGTTCCCACTTCCATCCTCGACCCTCTTCCCACATGTCATGAACTTTGGTATAAAGATCAGGTAGGCTCAGTGGCATACGGAGGTGCTTGCATAAGGGATAGCTCGTGATCCATTTATCCATCCAGAAGTTTGTTTTCCGGCCATTTCGGACCAGATGTATCGAGCCTGCTTCTACAATATGGTTGGCATTTAACATGCCTTTCCAAGCTAGAGAGCAATCCAGCGGGCGACTCGAAGAACGCCTCCTCTGCTCCTGCGCTGAATATTTGCTTTTGAGAGCAGCAACCCTAAGAGTCTCTGGTTCACGCTGAAGCCACCAACTTAATTTCGCCATATAAGCCATGTTAAGCTCATGCATTCTAGGAATCCCTAAACCCCCTGACTCCTTAGGAAGAGTGAGCACGTCCCATCGAACTAAACTGGGCTTGGAATTATGCGACCCCAAATCAGCGCCATCCCATATAAAGCGTCTAGTTCGCCTTTCAATTTCGTCACAAACTCCTTTCGGTAAAACAGCAGTTTGCATCGCATAGGTTGGGATCGCATTTAAAACCGACCTAGCAAGCGTAACTCTCCCAGCCAAAGAGAGCGTTCTAGCCTTCCAGCCCTCGAGCCGTCCTTTAATCCGTTCAATGATACCTTCAAATTGATACCTCGAGACACGACCGTGATTAGCTTGAACCCCCAAGTATACTCCTAGGTGATCAGTCTGAGTCAGATTCATTCCTGTCGCAATAGCTGAAGCAGCGCCGGGTTCTACGTTTCTAGAAAAATAAACTTGGGATTTAGAATAGTTAATCCGCTGTCCAGATATCTCACAAAAGCGATCGAGGCAGTCATGAATGATCTCCACTTGATCCATAGATGCTTCCGTGAATAAAACTAGGTCATCCGCAAAACACAGGTGCGATAAAACTGGACTATCATTAGCAAACTTTATCCCTTTCCAAACCCCCGTCGACACTCTGTGCGAGATGGCTTGGCTTAGCTTCTCTATACATAGAACAAAAAGTGCCGGTGACATCGCATCACCTTGGCGAATACCCCGTTCGGGTACAAACTGTGGAAGCCGTTTACCATTCCAAAGGATCGACAAGCGAGGCGTTTGAACACAATGCATGATTAACTTGACCCAACGTTCCTCAAACCCAATCTCTACTAAAGTGGAACGAATGAAGTTCCAAGACAATCGATCATATGCCTTTTCAAAATCAAGTTTAATTGCCATATACCCCTTCGGCCCTTTCTTTTTCCTCATAGTATGCATGATCTCTTGAAACACAAGAATATTATCTGAGATTTGGCGGCCTTTAACAAAAGAACTTTGGTATGGACCAACAATAGCCGGGAGAATCCACTTCAACCGGTTTGTGACAGTTTTCGTTATAATCTTGTAGCTAACATTACAGAGGCTGATCGGGCGAAATTGTCGTACCGTTTCTGGAAACTGAACCTTCGGAATGAGAACCAGAAGGGTATCATTTAGGCCGGGAGGTAAGGACCCCGAGGCAAAGGACTCTTTGACGAGCTGAAAAACAGAATCTCCTACGACATCCCATAGTCGTTGGTAGAACGCAGCGTGTAAACCATCCGGGCCAGGAGACTTGAACGGTGCCATATCAGTTAACGCTCTGTGAACTTCCTCAGTCGTGACCTCTCTATTAAAATTATTCCAAAGAGTGTGAGAGACACGCGGAAAACCTCCAATCCCGTCATACCTGCGGGTAGGGCCGTATTCCTCCGTGAACAACATTGCGAAATAATTCCTAATATGAGCAATTAGATTTTCCTCAACCGCAATCCAAACCCCAGTTTCGTCTCTTAAACTAGTAATCGTATTTTGTGCCCTCCGAATGGTCGTGGCAGCGTGATAATAAGCTGTATTCCTATCTCCTGAGACTATCCAATCTTCTCGGGACCTTTGAAACCATAGTAATTCTTCCTGGTACAGAATTTCGTGGTATTCGTCTGTAAGTTTCTTCTGTAATTTAACTAGGCCCCCATTGTAAGCCATGGCGAGTCTAGTTTGTACACCCCCTAGACGGGCTAGGACTATCTTTTTCCTGTTGTTTATGTTCCCAAACGTGTGCTTATTCCACCTAGTCAAGACACCAGTGAGGCGAGAAATATTATCCATAAAACGATTGTTCGAACTCCACGACGATTTGATCACCTCGCCCAACCCAGCATGAGTGAACCAAGCCGCCTGGAATTTGAAAGTCGACAAGCTTCGGTTTACCTGTCGCCCGGCTAGACTCAGTAAAAGAGGAACGTGATCCGAGGAAAGCCTCGGGAGGTGAGACACAGAAGCGTCCGGGAATCGGTTCCGCCAAGCAATGTTACTGAGAATCCTATCGAGTCTAGCTCCCTTAGTCATTCCTGTGTTCATACCTCTCATCCAGGTAAGCTTGGGCCCTGTGAACCCCAAATCTATGAGACCGAGAATGGACGGCTTGTGAGAAAGAATGAGGTTACGTAAGACACGGTGGAACCCACGACCACCCGCGCCCTGACAATTCCAGAATAAACAATTCATGGAAAAACTTAAAAACAAAAGGGCAAGATAACAAACACAAGAAAACACAAAAAACACAAACAAAACGACATCAAACAGAGGGGGCACTGCCACCCTCAGCCGAAACTAACTCCTTGCTCATATCATCCTCCATGACCACATCCCCTTCCTCATCCATTCCGTCAGGTGGGTCGGCATGGTGCTCCAACGAATCACCATCAACCGCATTTGGTAGTTCAACACCAAACTCCTGAGTTGAAACTCGAGTAGTTCGAATAACAGAACCCCCTTCCTCACCCCGATTCACCACGTGTTCCTCCTCTTCGGCAGCCCGGCGTGGTCTCCTTTGTTCGGTCCGCTGTGACGTTTCTCCGACTTCCACTTGAGTCCTTCTACCCGAAATGGGTTCATTCATTATTTGTTTCTCACTAGCGATAACATTTTGTCGTCGTGGTCGAGACCCCATGTTATTACGTTGCGCAGAAGTAGTCCGCCCCGCCTCCTCAGCCGGAGCTTCCTGGCTCCCGTGATCGGGTGTCGCATCGTCAACCTCTTCTGCACCAGTAGTCGCCATCGGTACTTCTTCGGAATTCAAGGGACCGAAACGTGAACCAGAAGACCCCGACGTATCTTTCCCATTACTCCTCGGAACATTCTGCCCCGCATTCCCTGTTCGCTGACCCTGACCATTCGAATTACCTTGAGGTCGTCGGTCCTTTCTAGTGACAAGCATCCAAGAACCATAAGGAAGAACACGTGAAGAGGAAGTCCTTGCCCTTGAAGGTCCTGAAGGAGGGACTATAGGGGGTCCATTGGCTGGATCTGGGTGCTGCGGATTCGCAGGATCAACAGGCATGGCAGCGCCATCACTCGCAGCAGCCGAAGGGCATAATTCCTGTCTATGGCCGTACATTCCACACACAAAGCACACCAAGTGGATTCCCTCATAAGCCACTTTCCAAACTTTTTCTTCTAAGGTAAACGTGGAAACCAACGGTTTCGTGATATCAATTTCCACGCAAACTCTCGCGAATTTTCCTCGTGAAACTAAGCTGGTCGTGTGATCCACTCGCACCGTTCGTCCAAGTTTGTTACCAATTTTCCTAAGGCAGAGAAGGTTATAAAACTCGACCGGCAGATTTGGGAAGCGTACCCAGACGAGGACTTTCTCCGTTGTGTCGACGAAAGGATCAAAATTGGGTACCCAATCTTTCACGATCAGATAATGATCGAGAACCATCCACGGACCTTCATATTTTGCGAAATCCAAATCCTCCCGCGATCCAAACCGAACAAGGTAGTAATCGTTCTCGAGGGCGATCAATTCCATTCGACCCTTAGGTTTCCACAGCGTTGTAAGCCTCCTATTAAGATACGCATAACCCACTCGCCGACCCATTACCTTAACGATCAGAGTCTGTCGCCAAGGATCACAAATCAGTTTTTTCTCCGCCGCAGTAAGTCGAACAGTTGGACATAACGGATCATCATCTTCCGCATCGAGGTCCTCCTCCGCGTTCAGGTCCTCGATCACAGCTTCAGTAGTGTTGTCGATGAGAAACGGCGCGGCATCTGTCCCTGAACCTACCACCGAATCGCGGTATGATCTAGGGGGAGCGTTCGCAGATTCCACTGGAGGTGGAGTATCGTGCCTGATCTGTTCATCGGGGGTTGCCTGTGCAGAAGGAGGCGTCGAAACCCCCTCGTCAAGCATCTCAGATTCCGTGGGATTAGCCGGGGGCATCTCCACTAATGGAGTTTCCGCGACCAGACCCTCAGTCGCAACTGGGTCCATCACAGAATCCGTAGATTCCGATGGTTCCACAGCCATGTCCGAATCCATAACAGGATCCACGCCGCCGCGTTCCTTCGATTTCTTCGTACTTCGTTCAAGCAAATCGTCTTCGTCAGAGTACCGTTGGGAGAGCATTTCAGAGCGTTTCATTTTCTACATCTCATATCCTCCCTTTGTTTCCTTTCTCACCTAATCAATTTCAATATAATACAATTATCCACTTCAACCATTCCATCTCCTTTAAGTTTCTTTTCACTCCAATTCAAATCTATGGACACTTCATAAGGCCGTCAGCAAATCATTTTGTCAATTGCAAATGAAAAGGTGGATGCTCGGTGTTCAGATGCTGGGAAGAATCATTGCCCCACCATCAAGGTACAAATAATAGAATGACTTGATCACATATTTGACATACAAAGTAATATTAAATAATCCTAGTAGTTAATTTTTGCAAGAAAAAAAAATGTCAACAATTATACAAAAACTTCCCGAAGGAAGTGGGAATCACTCAAACAGATGGAATTGGGAATATCATATTAAACCAAGAAGCACTAGATTGCTACATTTTTCCGGACTTTTCTAGGATTTATACAAAGCTATCCATACTTGTTAGAATGGTCTAGAATCATATACATAACACTAGAGGTAGTAGAGAAACATAGTACATTCTAGAACATTATGGAATCCTCAAATGTGTATAGATAGTTTTGGAGGATTCTAGAAAATAAACCTTAGCCTTATGATTAAGTAGATCTCCACAATCCATTGAGGAAGTGGAATGGGTATAAATACCCTTCATTGGGGCTCATTTGTAAACCATCCAAGAGTAGAATCAAAGAGTGGATGTAATATAAGTTCCCAATAAAGCTTGAGTGTTTGATTTAGTTTCTTGTCTAATTTATTTCCGTAGTTATCTCATCATTTACTTAGCATTTCTTTTGAGGGTGGAACGAAACTGACTTAGCTATTTGAGTGAAAATATAGCTAAGGCAGCACGTGGCGTAGTTAAGGGAAAACGAGTCCGTAACAAAAAGCTATCAAGTCAGAAACACAATTAAAATTAAAATAAACGAAATATATGGCATATAATAAGATTATCATATCCTTGATTACGTACTCTAAATATATGGCATAAAATGTTAATTGCAGGTATAAAATATATCAATTGCAGAAATATAATTTTTAGACCTCCATGGCATAAAAATTGAAAGATTTGTCACATAATAGATGCTTAGACACTAAAACAAAGACAATCCTTCGTACCGGAGTTAACTCACTCAAGCTACAATAGTTGTAGATTAAAATTCACACCTAATCAAATTTACTTCAATATAGTTATCCACTCTAATTTAAATCTCCGGACACTTGACTAAAACTTAATAAAAATGAAGAAAACCAATAAATTGGTGGATGTTCAATATTCGGAGGGTAGAAGATTCACTGCCACCATCAAGGTACAAACTATCAAATGTGAACCAGAAAAATAGAGAGGAGAATATACAAGATAGATAGATAGAGATGAGATCACGTATTTGACATGCACATTAATATTAAATAATCCTAGTAGTTTGCAAGAAAAAAAAAATGTCTACAATTATACAAAGGCTTCCAAAAGGAAGTAGAATCACTAAACAGATGGAATTGGAAATATCATATTAAACCAAGAAGCACTAGATTGGACAAAGAAGAATACAAACAGAACATGCAATATGGCTAAAATACCATTTTAGAATCAATGAGATCTAGCAAGTGGAGAAGAGCACCACTAGCAAGGCAAAAGCTATCATGTCAGAAACACAATTAGAACTAAAATAAACGAAATATATGACATATAATCAGATGATCAGATCCTTGATCACATATTCTAAATTCTAATTGTCTATATTAAATAATACAGGACTCACAAAAAATAGGAACATATTCTAGTTTATTAACTAATCTTGGGGATAAATATCCTCAATGCAGGTATAAAATATGTCAATTGCAAAAATATAATTTTTAGACCTTCATAGCATAAAAATTGAAAGATTTGTCACATAATAGATGCTTAGACACTAAAACAAAGACAATTCTTCAAGCCGGAGTTAACTCACTCAAGCTACAATAGTTGTAATCTTCAAAACCAAAGTCATCAAACCATTGTGCCAAAAACCATAACAGGCAAAAAAAATTATTTTAATCAGTTTGAAATACACATCAAATCCACAGTTTGATCATAAGCAATCTCCACCACCTGCAGAAAACATTAAATGATGATCAAGATAGGACTAAGAATAAGGGCAACTAATTAAAGCAGATACTCTCATGGCACATAGACAGTTACAGGTAAACGCAAACACATGTTTGTTGCCAAGTGGTTAATCAGGTTACTTCATAATTTCTACTTAACGCTCTATTCCATTTTTGTTGCCATTACAAACTTACTAAGGAGATGAAGGAACAAGAAGATCCAAGTTTTACTATCATAATCCTTAGAGGTCCATGTGAAAGTATCCCTCCTTCCTAGTACCCATGAGAATTATGGCCGGGGACGGGGTGAGAACCTACTCATTAACTTCACAATTAGCCACTGCCTTAATAAATAAATAAGGCTACCACAAGACTGGTTAAAGACTTCAAATAGTTCACAGATGGAATCCATATAGAAAGGCATGCACAACAAAGTGAGAGTTTATCAAAACAACTTCCTCCAATATGCCCAAGGATTATCAAAATCAGCAACAATTCTGACACTAGGGTAGGGTTCTCTCAGCAACAATACCAGGAAAATATTTATTGATGGTACCATGTATGATCAACACAATGCACATGCTAGAGCCAACATAAGTTGGCTCAACTCATAGAGGGAAGTAGGAAACTTGAATACAACTTAGCAATTACCAGGAGTAGCTCATGTGACCCAAGGGAGCACCTTGATGACCTCAATTAGTAGCCCTTGCTCACCTCTCAAAGTCCCACCCACCCCATGTTAGTCCCTAGAATCCGCCTAGATTCATGGCATGGAATTGGGATACATGCAGTGGGGCTAACTAGGGATCCTAATCATGCCATTAACACCTGACCATTGGTGCCTAAATTATGTATTGACACTATTTTAACTCTCAAAAGACATTCAAGTTGCTTTTTGGCCAAAAGGGTTAGAGAAAGATATAATCAGGAGGCAATGTATTTGAACATAGAGGCTTCAAATCATTCATAAGCGACAAATGACAGCTTTGGCTTGCACAATGCCAACACAGGAAATTGCAGTAAAGAACCAAGAGAAAAATTAAATGTCAATAACTTTTAAGATTACCTTTGCTTTCTAATAAATAGTTCCAAGATGCATCATATGTCACTCAAGCTTGGTGAGACCCAAAAAGTCAATGGGCATCTGCAATGAAAGCAATTAATAATAAGGTAAATTACTTATCTACAGAGTATTAGTTTCAATTTTCTATTCCAAGATTTTGACTCAACCATCTCTAAATCATCCATACTAAAATATTCCTTTCTTTCAAAGCCAAAAGTAGTGTGGAGCCAAATGGGAAATGGAGCAAGGCATCAGAAAGAAAGCATCATATTTCTATTAAACAGTTTTCAGTAGCCATTTATCTAATGGTATATAACAAACACTGATTAGTATGAAACACAAAATATACCACATACTTGCAAATGCAGTTACAGTCACATGTTGTTGAAAATGCACTTCTAAAGGTCAAGGAACTAAGCAACTTATACCGCATTGCAAATAAAGCACTAGTCCACCCACCTCTACATAGTGCAGATAGTGGACCACTTTTGTTATTTGGCTATTGTCAGGATCTTTTTTCTTTTTTTTTTTTTTTTTTACAAGAAATTCGAATACATCTAACTAAAAAAATATTTACTATTACTGTACCCAAAAATGTATATCCAAACACAGTTGACAGTTAAAAATGTTATCAATTTATAACCTTCATATAAGTTACTAAAGAAAACAGAAGCAGCGATCTTACTTCCTCTGATCAAAGCATTCAACTGATGCCCTCCAATTTTGATTTTGAAGCCTTGCAAAAGGTGCAGAGCTGCTCTCAGGCACTGATTGCATACAATGAGAATCTTCACGCATATGCTCTGAGAAAGATGGAAAATTGGTGGCATTAGCAAACGACACATTCTACAAATTTGGCTGTACATCTAATAGTTACTCCCTTTGTTCTAATATGCAAACTATGGACTTAGACTGACAACATGAAAAAGAAGAGCAGTTAAAAGTAGGTCAATTTAACTTCCACATGCAAGATGGAAAATACAAACGTTAATGCAGGCCAAAATGACATCATCTCCACATACAACCACGGTATTTAACACAGTAAATGTCAAGTGAATAGAAAGGCCATGGTTAAAAAATGAGGAAAACAAACACAGTTAATTTCTGGCAGCAAACAAGGACAGTGGTAATAACATTTGATTGTTAAAAAATTAAATGCTATTCAGATTTTAAAATTACCACATATTCATAGCATATTAAGCATTTTAAAACATCCAAACAAGGATAATACATAAACAATAAATACATCCAAGTACAACTCAACTTGACTATGTATTAATCCCAATTAAATCGTTAGGCGCTCCTCGGGCGCTCGGGAAGCGCCTAGCGCCTAGGACAGCTAAGCGGGGATTAATCGAGGCCTAGGCGCCCGTGTATTTTTTTTTTTAATTTATTCAAGTATTTTTAATTTTTTAAAGACTAATAATTATAAATTATATAATACTTTAAATAGTTAATACTAAAATATTAAATATTAACCTAAAAAATATCTAGAGTTTGTACAATTTAGGGTTATTTCGCTCAAAACGATGTTGTTTTGAGTGAAAAACACATTAAAAAGAAAGAACAATAGTTAATCGGCCGACTAGGCAGCCTAGTAGGTGCGTAGGAGGTCTAGGAGGCTTAGGCGGTAAGTGCCTAAGCGGCCTAGGCGGAGCTTAGGCGGTCTGGGCGGTCGCCTAGCCGGCCAACCGCCTAGACCACCATTTAAGGTGCTACGCTAGGCGGTCGACCGGTGCCTAGCGCCTAGGCGGGGATTAATCGGTACCTAGGCGGGATTTTTGCAACACTAAATTAAAATAGATGAAATTAATCATTAATGTGATGTTGCATTGCATTTACCAAATGTGACAAGATATCAGGATCAGGTATTATTTTCCTATTACGAAATACATTTTTTGGTGCATCTCCCAAATCAACCATGCTTGGGATTCACACTTCTTTGAATAATTTTTAGTATTTTGAGGCTCTTGTTTTTGTGCACACTTCTTAGACACTCAATTTTCTTACGTCGCATAATTGTAATATTGCATTGCATTTTCTAAATGCGACACATACATCATGATCAGGTCTCATTTCCCTATTTTGAAATACATATTTTGGTGCATCTCCCAAACCAAACATATTTTGGTATACAAGATGTGCTTAGGATTAACACTTCTTTGCGTTGTGTAGTATTTTGAGGCTCTTGTTGAGGATTCACACTTCTTTGCATTATGTTTAGTATAGTATTTTAAGGCTCTTGTTGATTCAAACTTCTTCGCATAAAGTTTAGTGTTTCAAGGCCCTTCTTTTTTTTCTTTTTGCTTTTGAATATAACATCTTTAAATCACTTGGAGGAATTTATGGTTTGTCTAGAGTCATTACAATACTGATGCTCAGGGAAATTGGCTACACCAGCTTGGTATTGCCTTTTTTGTAAATTATAAAATTTAGCTATCAAGAAACATAATGACTTATCTATATTTCCCTTTTAAGTATGAAGTGATCTAGTCCTTACTATTAAAGATTCTAAAACGGGAAGCTTACTTTTCTCTACCCAAGGTTTTCTATATTTTAAAAGATACGTGTTACTGTCGAGATGAGGAGGAGACACAAGCAGTGGGATTACCTATTTGGACAAATGTGGGTGAGGAAGAGGGTAATGTCTCTTGATTAGCTGGATGTTGTGTGACTTTCAGCTGATTGAATAAAGCCAACTCTTCATCTGTCATCAAAACCATATTACCTTCTGGTTTGGAGACAGAGTTAGCAAACTTCTGTGGTCGGAGTGGTTTTGGACATTCGTTACATAGATTACTGGGTTCTCCACAATTGTAACAAACCCTCTGATTTCCTCTTCCTCCTCCACGTCCTCCACACCAGGTCCTGGGGACCGACCTTCACGATAACTAGCACTTGCACCTCCGTTATCTCCTTGTGACATGAAAACATGCCTCTCCGATCCAGCTCCATCCATACCCGATGCATTTTGGACCATAGTGAAGACTTGGTCTATCGAATCTAGCTCTTTATTCCCAAGCAATTGGGATTTTAGGACATCATATTCCTTATCTAATCCCAAAATCCAACTAAATACATGCAATTGGTCACGTTTGCTTTTTCACTTTCCCTACGTCATTCGTGATTGGCATAGCAATACACAATGTTTCACTCTTAATCTTAAAATCATAGAAATAGTCTCAAATGTATCGTTTATTTTGGGATGGACGATGAACATCTTGGGACAATTGATATAATTTTCTTAGATTATTTGCCGCACTAAACCAATTATTCACCAACTGCCCACTAAACCAATTACTCACCAATTGCCAAACATCTTTCACAATTTTACAGTGCTACATATTTGGAGCAGTGCCAGGGTATGAGAGTTGAGTCAGTCCTTGTTCAATGTGAGTAAACAGGGGTGTTGCAGTGATGGGCAACACAAGTGCCAGGAGTGGTGTGGACATGGCATATGCTGCGGCTATTGTGGAAGGTCGGCGGCTGAAGAAGAATGCTTCAAGATGAACCAGTTTGTGTGCACACAACAAGAAAACAGGAAAACACTAGTGTTAGGAAGCGGTGATAAGGGTTTGTGGTGTGAGAGGCAGGTGCGTTGTAGTTATGGTGTTTGGCCTGGTTTGTAGCTTAGTGGAAGCTTTGTTGGTGCAACGAGGTGCATTGTGGACTGACTTGGCACAACATGGTTCGAAGGTTCAAGTTGTTCAAGACTTATGGTTCTAGATGTAGAGTTTTATGGTTCATGTGATACATATGTAACAAGTTGAGCATGATTGAAATCTATGCTCTAACTTGAGGGGGTGTTAGAGATATAGGGTGTTAGTTGAGAGAATTACTCTTAGCCCTAGGTTTTGGTGTTAGGAATCTGTGGCTAAGGTTAGTTCCTGTTTTGTATGAGTAGCTCTAGACTCTGTACATATGATCAGAATATAAGAATATCACAGAGAATATATACAAAATACTAGTTGAGTTTTCTAGTTAGTTTATTGTTTAACAATATATATGTGTGTGTGTGTGTGTATATATATATATATATATATATATATACTTGGAGACACTAGCAACCAAAGAAAGTCTAAAGTTTAGCATGACTGGCCAATTTGCTACATATTGTGAGCAAATTATAACTAAAGAAACATATACACCCAAAAATAAATAAATAAAAATCATCCTTTACTGAAAACAAACACAAAAAATTCAGCTGCCAGAAAAATTTAACACGCTAAACGGAATTACTACCATCAGTCTTGTGCTGGAGTTCATTGACTGCTGTAGGGAAGACCAAATCCGAGATATGTTTTCCATGCTTTGGATATTTGACAACAGTCTGAGACTTTCGGCGTCGTAGTGACTTTGAACTGTAAACAAAATACAGTGACCTTATTCACTTTTTAAAATTATACTACTCATATTGTCATAAGATAAGAAAGACGAGCAATAGCCAATTAAGATTCTAATATAGAAAAGTTATATACCGGAAAATGAAGGTTTCCGCCCTAGGATCAACAACATCAGCCATCTGAGAACAATATCAGCAAAGTTATGTCACAAACACAAAAATGCACTTCTATGAAGTCATTTATTTAGCATGTGGATTAACTTGGTTAATTACTTTGACAGATTCAGAGGAAAGAAGATGAGGAGAATAATTTACAATAAAACAGACAGAAAAACAAGAGGTAAAGGAAAGGAGAGCTGAAGCATGAATATGCTATTACCCTTGAGCACATTTAAGCTATGTTTGTAACATAGGTATCTTATTAGCCAATTTTAGCTTGTTTGACACTTTGACCACTATTAGCTATTTGACTTGGTTAAACAACTAATATGAATGTTTAGTTAATCAGCTTTTTGTAACAGCTTATTGCTCCAAAACGCTAAGTTTAAAAAGTTGCTCAAAGCAGCTTTTTCAATAAACTTTTTTAGACAATAAATTATAATTTTAAAAGTCATTTTGCATGTAGTCAGCTATCAGCTAACAACTAATTTACCAAACATTTTTCTACAATAAGCTAATGTTATCGACTAGTCAAACCCACTAACACATAAATATATACAAACACACACATGTATACATGTGTGTACTTTAAAGGGAAAAGATGGAAATCATGTCACATATTACAATACCTAAGGTATAGAAGGTAATCAGATTATCTTAACAAAATTCCAAAATCTAATGTGGCAATAATGCTACATACTTACATTACCATGGGTTATGTAATAACTTAAACCAAGGAGATTATATAACATAAATATGCTCACATTACCTAGGTTATATTATATATTTATATAAATTGAACAAAACACCTCTTGAGAGCTATCTTTCCCCACATTAAAACTAAAAGGAAGTGGGTAATAATTAGAGGAAAGTTCAATGGAGACATAATTTCAGGTATGTAAATTTATTAATATATTTTTAATTGTTACAAACGTAAGGGTTAAGTATTTTCGTGGCCTAACACATCAGAAATATTTCTTGATTTTTTTGTTCTTGGGTTGATGAAGAAAATTAAGAGTTTGTTTGTACCTCAGATTTCTTTTGATCAAAATTGACAGATACATATACATCTGGGACATCATCAGTCACCTGAAACATATTTAGGAGTTTAAGCTTTATAGCTAAAAAAAATAAACATCAAAATTCCATAAGATCAGAAAAGCTTACTGAGTACTCAAAGATGAATTCATCATGACAAGCAGAAAAGTGGCACTTTAGCCCCTAAATAGAATTAAAATATTTTTAAGAGTCCATAACTTTATTCAGTTATGTATGATTTTGAGGAAAAATGATCGAGCAAGAAAGATAATGCTAGCCATACCTCAAGGTGAAGGCAACTTATTGAGCAAAAAGGACACGAGAAATCCTGTGCCACTACAAATGATTTTAAAAAATCAGCTCACTTCCCAATTTGCGTAAAATAAATACTAAAATCATGTAGATTTGTTGAGGGCCAGCAAAAACTATATAGAAAACCCCTACCAACGTAAGTTTCACAAAATAATAAATAAACAAATAAATAAATAAAGTGGTTTGAAATTCAAAGAGTAAAGTGAACAAGTAAAATGGAACAAAAGGACAAAATAGTATTATTAACTGCCATACTGTTCAGCCTTTATATCAAGACAAACCAAGTATCACTCAATAGGTAAAGAATATATTAAGAACACCAAGGGAGTGCATCCCATATACAAAGAAAACTGAAAAATGATAAAAAGAAAACCAAATCATCATCCTAACACTGTTTATAGTTGAAGTTAAGTTGGTGATCTAATCAAATCCAACTATTAGAAAACAAAGCAAAATAAATGATGAATATGAAAGGAAATATATATATAAACATATATACTCCTAAAAGTACATGTAGAAGAACTAAGAAGTGGATACTGAGTCCCCAATTTTATCTTTATGCATGTTCAAAGAAATATGAAGTCAGATTTGTTCTATCAAGTTTCAATTCTAGTTCTTTTCACCAATCACCAAGGATCTTAAGAAAAACAAAGTTTTTATTTCCTAAGCAAACTCAAAATACATCTATTTTAAACCACATCTTGGCTTGACTACACAAGCTTTAATCCTTGCTTTGTCAATGCAATTAGAAATGAAAAAATTTATTGATCCTATATTTTAATCCTTGCTTTAATCCTTTTCAAAAAAAAAATCCTTGCTTTAATCCTTTTTCAAAAAAAAAAAAAAATCCTTGCTTTAATCCTAGAAAAAAATTTCGTGTTTCCAAATAGACGCTTAAGGTATCCCGTTTGTCGAAAAGTGGGTAGCATAAAAGAAGAGGTTGAAAACTAGCCAAATATAAAGGCCAAAAATAGGTAAAGCATATATTTTTATCAAGAATTTATATTACCTTGAGTCATGTGTAAATTGCCATCGTATGAAAAGTGGAAGCAAACACTTCCTCTCCTTATCCTAGAAATTGTAAACATTAGAAGGGTAAGCAACTAGCATGTTTTTCATAAATAAAAATAAGACAAATACTAACTACAACCCTACACACTTTTATGAATAAACAAAAAGTAGACCAAGGAATATGAGCATTTTACTTAATTAGAAAAACAAACTATAAGACAAGGAAAAGAGAAGAACCTCATTATTCAGGAAAAAGAAAAATATTAAGCGGAGTTACAGCACTCATAGGCTACAGAAATTCCTATCCAAAAAAGCCATGAGCCGTGGCCTCAACTTGACAGACTAATGTGATATCACACACTAAAAACTATCCAGTTTACTTCAATTTTGAATTGCATAAGCCCACATCATTTAGAAACTCAAAATACATATAATTATGAACTAAAACATTTGTAAGAGTATAATTTCACCAAAAATAATTACAAAAACAGGAAGGGTTAATTTTCAGCTCAATTGAGTGCAAAACAATTAGTATCAGTCACTCGAGACTAGAGTCATCACATCTCTACTACAAAACTGCAAATCTCATTCCTATACAAGTGGAAAGCATGAAATGAATTTTGAATTTCTTTGAGGCCTACATTCAACTGATTAGATACAACAGTTTAATGCTAATGCAATGGTATTAGCAATTCAATCACCATAAAAAATAAAAATAAAAAAAAGTATTGTAAGTAATCTGATTCAAGGGAGTGAATATAGTTAACCTCTTTTGCGTAAGGAAAATGCGAAAATTATGAAATATTCACCTGTGAATTTGCTGAGTAGAAATCGCAACCTGCAGCTGCTGCAATGGAGCCTTTGGAGGCCAAAATTTCGAAGATTTAGTAATAAAATTATTTAAAAACACACAAATGTAGAAGTAAATTATACTCCGTATAGAATTGAGAGGAAGGTACCTCATTATCTTCAGAAGTTGGGATAAGCCGGAACGAAGGGATTTCGAATTGCGAGCAGCTTGACTGAAAACAAAAGAAAATATAAAAACCATTGTTTAAAAAATAAATTTTACTTTGTTCTATGAAATTATTACTCCGTATTTATTTATGCAAAAGTGTATCTTAAACTTAAAATGTTTATTTGATGATTTCAATATGTTTATCAAGATTAAGTCTACATAAATTAATAAAATAATTATGTTAGATATTCTTACAATTATATCACTTTATATTAGCATTTCCATGGCGTGTTGTTTTATATATATGGTCGCGTTCAGGTAAGAACATGTCTTAACGTGCGAACTTATGAACTCATAAAGGATTGCACCACAACTACTACATGATTACACTATTTTGGATACGATTGCACCGCAAGGTCCTCCAGCTATGTTTGGGAGTCATTGCGGTGCAATCATGTAATAGTTGCAATGCAATTAGTTCGCCAATTTACAAGTTAAGGCTGATTTGCATTTGATCCTAAATACACACTTTACTAATTCAGGAGGTTATTCAATTGATTGATAATTCATAAAAAATTAATAATTTTTATTTTAAAATATGGAAGTGATAATTATATGTGGGATCATTTTTCTTAATAAAATGAGAGTTTCTACGATACATTTTACTATAATGTCTTTTCTGTAAAAATAAAAAATAAATGGAAAAATTTTGTCCACGTTACATTATTATACTATTGTATTTTCTTTTGTCAACCCAGTTAATATAATCAAAATACCCATATTTTTTTATTTTTAAAAAGTATTGGAGTAAAACATAATGTAATTTAAAAAAAAAAAAAAATTATTTGTTCACTATACTTACTTTTAATCTTTTATATCATTGAATAATCAGCTTATTTTAGGTTGAAAATAATTGGAGTATAAAGTGTTTAACGAAAATATTAGTATAGATATATCATACCTGTATAAAATATGGATATAACTTAATCGATTTATGGAGATCAGCAGTTTCTCCGGAAGCGAAGTTGGGAGTATTCATCCATGAGTTAAAAACTAATTCAAATGGCACCTTTCCCACCAAGCATTTCCCTTCAACGTTTGCTATCATTCCACAAAGCATTAAATTAGAACTATTAAAAACAAAAACAAAAAAATGTTTATAGAATGACCAAGAAAAAAAAAAAAGGCAAAGAAGATAGAGAGAAAATCAAAATCATTGATACAAGAATTGATTCATTTTGTCATAAGAAAACGTAGAAGAGAAAAATCTTTGTGATGGACAAATATTTTTACTAATGCTAATTTTATTATTTTAGTATTAAAAATAAATAAATAAATAAATAAAAACTTTATTTGAATTATGTTTTGTGTTTTTTCATATAAAATTTATATTTTTCCTCGAATCAAAAAGTTACATCTTATTTGAATTATGGACTAACCAAAATTCAAAATTGAAGGATTAAAAGGTACTTATTTAGTATATAATGATGAGGTTCAAATCCTACAAAGAAAAAGTTTGATTTTAGTTCCCAATAATGATATTCTCAAAATCAACTTATTGTAATTAGACGTACAATTTCAAATTTGATAACTAATAATGTTATTATAGTTGCAGGATAAAAATTATTTCGCTTTCAAAAGATTTTGTGAAAATTAAATTGGAAAAACACAATTTTTAATCTCTCAATTATTTTTTATTTTGAAATGTACGTGCGTGATCTCTCAATTTCTAAGTAAACAAATTAAAGATATATTCTAAACCCACAATTATACTGCATGACCACAAGATATTTGTCAATACACTATATTTCTAATCCCACGATACAATTTAAAGCTATTTTTAAATGTCTAGAATTTTGCAAAAGTATATATCTTTACTAAACTTCTATTTATATATCAACATTTATGTAGTCAAGTTGGTATCTAGAAGACAAGAACACCTTATTTAATATAGAACCCTAAATTCAAATTCCACATTATCTGTATATATATAAAAAAAAAAAAGAAAAAAAAAAAGAAGACATTATCTGTATGTATAGATCATTATAGTAATTAATTATTTCAATAATAATAATAATAATAAACAAAGACATGCATTTCAACTATGACATATATACAAAGTTATGGATTTTGTGTACTTACAAGGAAACGAGGACAAATCCTTATGATTCTTAGCAATTTCAGCTGTAAAAAAATAAGAAAATAATATTGTTATTACATATATATAATAAATGTCAAGTTTATTTTTATTTAGATAAATTAATTAATTATAATTAGGAAATATAATAAGTATGTAGTAACATACCCGCGCTAATGAATAAAATGGAAAGAGACTCTTCTTTTATTTTCCTCGATGCTTCTTCTACTTGAGGCAAAACAAACTTAACATCGGTGCATCTCTCACTTTCCTTTCCGGCAGGACAAGCGCCAAGTCTCCACATTCCTCCGATTGAATACTCAAAAGCTTCAATTTCCTAGGTATTGCACACACGTATTAAAAGCTAATTAACCATATATTAATATGATATGTTGTATGTATTTATTTAAGTTATGCTAAATGCTCAAAATTTACATGTCATGCATCGATCTCTTAACCAAAATACAAACACCCTCTTTGTTTTTTTGGTAGGAGGCACTAGAAATAATGACACCGATATATGCATATGCACACACTTTAAATGCTTAGTCTTGAAAAGTGAACTATAGAGTAGTGAAACTTTGTTAGTCTCTTAGTCTTTTTCTATGTTAAAAAAATAGTTATGTTTTATATTCTCTAATTTTTCAATTTTCTAAAAAACTGGAGAAATTCTCTAGTTAGTATACGGACCTTAGATATTGCAATTTATTTTTTTCACACATGTATCCAATTAAGTTAGCATCATTCTCAATCCTTATAAATTTCATTTTAATTAACACTTTTTTGAAGGATTATTTAAGCCATAAAAATCATGCATATTATTCATTTTTAGTTATCCTTCAAAAAAGTTTTACTTTCCCCTACAATGCTTGATAGTTATGCTCTTCCATTATTTGCTTTAACTCTTATTTGCGTTAGGTCTATTTGGCAAAGCCAATAACATGTACATATATATAATCCAAATAAACATGAAACTCATTTGCAATGAATTAGAATTAATACTAATGTAATTTGTTATCCCAAATGGATGCATATATATATAGATAATTAAGTGCGTATATGTGGTTTTATCATAAACTTTACCTATCACAATAATAAAAAGGTAATTAAGAGTAGTGGAGAAATATAAATGAGATCAAAATAAGAAAAATTACCTTAGTTGTTGGAGTAGAAATATCTCTAGCCAACAATATGAAAAGAGGGAAGCAACTCTCAATTTGAGATCCACCATTATATGCCCTTGGCAAATTAATGATCATCTCTAACCTTAAAACATAAAAATGATATAAAAAAGAAGTTAAATTAATATATCATATTAAGTGATAATGAATCTCAGCGTTGCACTATGCTTACTTCCTAGTGAGTCACTCATCATGTGACTAATGTATTTAAGTACGTTCAACCACTTTGGCTATCTGGTTATCATATCATACTTAAAATCAATTGATGATAAATAGGTGAACATTAACCATTTAACTTAATCCTTTCATGGTAAGCACAACGCCATGTTCGAATCAAGCAAGGGCTGAACTTGGTCAACTTGACCGATGCTCAACATTGAGTTTTAAATCAAACATGTATAAATTATATTAAAAGTGAATGTGCAACAAAAATATTTCAATTAGAAATACTAAAAATCTTCAAGTTGAATTGAACGAAAACATTAAGGGGAGTTTGTTCAAATATAACAATTAGAATTTAAAAAAAAAATGTTTTACTAAAAGTAGCTTTTTTTTTTGTTTAAAAATTAATAAACTGAAATCGAAATCATTATTCACATTATTGTTTCAATATGTACAATTTAAAATTTATAAAATTAATGTTTTTTTAATTTTACTTATATGAAAAAAGCAATTGAAACATTAAATGATGTCTTTCATGACAAATGTTTGGCTAGAAAGAATGAAATATTCTTAATTAATCTATATAGTGATAGTTTAGGTGGATTTTTGGTTTGAAGGCATACCTCTTTTTGTGTTCCTCTGGTAATATGTAACTCATACTTCTATTTAGAAACACTGGCTGCACAAATTAAAATCACATTTGAAGTAAGCTAAGGTAAAATTAAACTTAAACAACAAGTAATTAAAGTAACCCCTCTATATAATTTTTTGACAAACCTCTCTATACAATTAATTAGTATTGAAGAACAAGAAATTAGTAATTAAAGAAATAAATACGAGTTAATTAACTTCATTTCTAATTCATAAATTATATCATTATACTTTCACTTTCGATTCTCACTTTTAAAATTGGCCAAATTTGACACTAAACTTTACAAAACTTACCACTTTTAGTCCTAACCAGATACTAAATCTACTCTTTTGAAGTAAAAATTTTTAAATTTTTTTTTTTTAAAAAAAAGAAGAGAAAATTCAATAAATACGCGTGTATTGTCTTGTTTTGATTGAGGAATTGACACAAATTTTTATGATCAAATAGTTGATGTTAGTGCCCTGAACATAACTCAGAGTTCTAAAGGTTGAGTGTGAGTGTAGTGACCTAGCAAATATCCAGGATCTCAGGAATCTTAGTCTTGAGACAAAAAGCAAGCACTCAGACCCTGCGTCAATGAGAGACATCCTACGATTTACACCAACACAGGGAGTGACAGACCCTCATCAGGTATGCCTTCAAACCAAAAAAAAATCCACCTAAACTATCACTATATATGTCGATTAAGAATGGTTTTTCACAACTCAATATGTAAGAATAATAGTTCTTTCTAGCCAAACATTTGGCATGAAAGACATCATTTAATGTTTCAATTGCTTTTTCATAAGTAAAATTTAAAAAAAAAACATTAATTTTATAAATTTCAAATTGTACATATTTAAACAATAATGTTAATAGCCAAACAACTTGTGTTCATATGGTATATAGTGACTCTCCCATATGAGATCGAGCCTCAGTGGAGACGAATTGACTCTTTGTACCTCAATAGGTTGAGAAAAATATATATGAATAGATACTACAATGTAATAGGGTTAGTTGAGTTAAAAAAAAACAATAATGTTAATAATGATTTTGATTTCAGTTTATTAATCAAAAAACAAGCTACATTTTTTAGTAAAACTTTATTTAAAAAAATAAATCTAATTGTTATATTGAACAAACTTCCCTTAATGTTTTCGTTCAATTCAAGAAGATTTTTAGTATTTCTAATTGAAATATTTTTGTTGGTGCACATTTACTTTTAATATAATTTATACATGTTTGATTTAAAAATCAATATTGAGCATCGGCCGAATTGGACAAGTTCAGCCCATACTTGATTCAAACGTGGCGATGTGGCTTACCATGGAGGGATGCAGTTAAATGGTTGGTGTTCACCACCTACTTATTACCAATTAATTTTAAGTAAGATATGACAACCAGATAGACAAAGAATTGTTAAGCGTACCTACTTATCACCAATTGATTTTAAGTAGGATATAACAACCAGATAGTCAAAGAACTATGTGGTTAAGATACATAGTCACATGATGATGAGTGACTAAACATAATGCAAAGCTGAGATTCATCACTCACTATGATATATTAACTTCTTTTTTTTATATTATTTTTATGTTTTAAGGTTAGAGATGATAATTTCTTTGTCAAGGGCTTATAATGATGAATCACAAATGCAAAGTTGCTTCCCTCTTTTCATATTGTTGGCTAGAGATATTTCAACTCCAACAACTAAGGTAATTTTTCTTACTTTGATATCATTTATATTTCTCTCCACTCTTAATTACCTTGTTACTCTTGAGATAGGTAAATTAAGGTTTATGATAAAACCACATACACGTACTTATATATATATATATATATATATATATATATATATATATATATATATATATATATATATATATATATATATATATATATATATATGTTTATTTGGATGCATATATATAGATAATTAAGTACGTATATGTGGTTTTATTATAAACTTTACCTATCACAAGAATAACAAGGTAATTAAGAGTGGAGAAATATAAATGAGATCAAAATAAGAAAAATTACCTTAGTTGTTGGAGTTGAAATATCTCTAGCCAACAATATAAAAAGAGGGAAGCAACTTTGCATTTGTGATTCATCATTATAAGCTATTGACAAAAAAATTATCATCTCTAACCTTAAAACATAAAAATGATATAAAAAAGAAGTAAATTAATATATCATATTAAGCGATGAATTTCAGCATTGCATTATGCTTACTTCCTAGTGAGTCACTTATCATCTGACTGATGTATTTAAGTACGCTCAACCACTTTAGCTATATGGTTGTCATATCCTACTTAAAGTCAATTGCTAATAAGTAGATGAACATTAACCATTTAACCGTATCCCTTCGTGGTAAGTCGCAACGCCATGTTCGAATCAAGCCAGAGCTGAACTCGGTCAACTCGGCCGATGCTAAACATTGTGTTTTAAATCAAACATGTATAAGTTATATTAAAGTGAATGTGCAACAACAAAAATATTTCAATTAGTATAGAAATACTAAAAATCTTCAAGTTGAATTGAATGGAAACATTAAGCGGAGTTTGTTCAAATATAACAATTAGAATTTCAAAAAAAAAAAATATTTTACTAAAAGTAGCTTTTTTTTTTAATTAATAAATTGAAATTGAAATCATTATTAAAATTAATGTTTAAATATGTACAATTTGAAATTTATAAAATTAATTTTTTTTTTTAATTTTAATTATGAGAAAAGAAATTGAAACATTAAATGATGTCTTTCATGCCAAATGTTTGGCTAGAAAGAATGAACTATTCTTAATCTATATAGTGATAGTTTAGTTGGATTTTTGGTTTGAAGGCATACCTCTTTTTGTGTTACTCTGGTAATATGTAACTCATACATCTATTTTTTTTTTTTTTTTCAAAATAACTCATACATCTATTTAGAAACACTGGTTGTACAAAATCACATTTGAAATAAGGTAAAATTAAACTTAAACAAAAAGTGCTAAGCATGTACTGACTCTCCTATATGGGAGGTCATGAGATCGAGTCTCAGTGGAGGCGTTGTTAAATCTTTGTGCTTCAATAGATTGAGAAAGTATGTATGAACAAATACAACAATGTAAATTAGTAATTGAAGAAATAAATACGAGTTGATATACTACACTGTAACAGAGTCAATAGTATTCAAAATTTTCTTTTTTTATAATTTTACTTTCACTTTTGATTCTCACTTTTAAAATTGACCTCAAATAGTTTATGTTAGTGCCCTGAACATAGCTCAGAGTTCTAAAGGTGAGTTCTAAAGGTTGAGTGTGTGTAGTGACCTAGCAAATACCCAGGATCTCATGAATCTTAGTCTTGAGGCAAAAAGCAAGCACTCAGACCCTACGTCAGTGAGAGACATCCTATGATTTACACCAAGACAGGAAATGACAGACCCTCATCATGTTTAGGGTTTAAAGCATGCAAGCCTCGAAAGAATGAATCCATTTTCGGTTAGGAAAATCATACATGCGCAACGGAAGCATAAAAACGCATTTTCTATGATTCTATGTAAAAGAGGGAGTTAGAAGGATTTTACCCTTGAAGCTTGCTTTGGCAGAATCAATAGCTTAACTTGAACCGTCCAATTGTCCGGCCTCTTGTTCGTCCACCGTTCGGGCACACGAGAACTCTCCGAGATTTCTACGTGAAAACTATTTTTCTGACTTATCTCTGTATCACCTCTCTCACTAAAGAAATAGGGTAAGGCTTATATATTTGCATGAAATCAATCAATTACCTTATAATTTTATTTTAAATTAAACAGTTTAATCTAAAATATTATAATCATGGAAACTTAAATAAATAGCATTCAATTATCACATAAAGAATTGCTATTTAAGGAGAAAAATAAATATTTCAAGATTATAATAAGATAATTATTACTACCATAAAAATCATATTTTAAATGGTAACAATAATATATTATCATCTAATCTTCCAAAATATTAATTTTCAAATATAGAAAAAATCATTATGGTAATAATTAATACTACCAAAATATCTCATATTTTATTAGTAGTAATTAATTTCCAATTATTAATATAGAAATTTTTCAAATATGATAATAGTTAATATCACAAAAAATATCTAATATCAAATTTGGTAATATAATTCTAATTACCATATCTAGAAAATTTTCAAATACAATAACAATTAATATCACCAAAAATATCAAATATTTAATTTGGTAATATAATTCTAATTATCATATTTTATATTAATAACATAATATTACATAATATTATTAAAATAACACCGGTCAAACTAGCAACGAATAATAATTTTTTTTAATAACTCATTATTAAATATATTATCAGCTACCATAAAAATCATATTTTAAATGGTAACAATAATATATTATCATCTAACTTTCCAAAATATTAATTTTCAAATATAGAAAATAATCATTATGGTAATAATTAATACTACCAAAATATCTCATATTTTATTAGTAGTAATTAATTTCCAATTATCAATATAGAAATTTTCCAAATATGATAATAATTAATATCACCAAAAATATCTAATATTTAATTTGGTAATATTATAATGAACATTTCCGTTACAAATATCATGCAACATTATTTCCACACAACACTTGTTCCGAACTAAGTAAAGGTCATGGTCAAACTTGGTCAAACTCATAAACCTAGTCAATATGTCTATTCAATATTCTTAACCTGAAGTCCAACTTCATTATACTCTTGCCAGAGATTCTTGTTGTATGATTATTGAATAGACTGGAACATCCTTGTTACCTCAAGGCGGTGGATTCTCTATTGAACGCACACTTATCTTCGTACAATACTGAACTAGGCCACCAAGTACACTTATAGTCCCATAACGAACAAAAGGCGTATACTGACAAAAACTAATCCACCATATGTACGAGACAACCATGTCGTCTCAAGTCAAAAGATTATTGCATACTTGTAACATACAACATACTGATGATACGCAGGTAAACACCATGCAGTACGTTGTAGTAAATCATTGTTCAATGACTTGTTATCTAACAATCATCCACATGTCCACTCTCTATATCTCATACAGAATGGCATGTGACTCACCCTAAAAAGGACAATGTGCTAGTCTTATCGGAATTCTAATGCCCAATTAGAATTCCTAGGACTATGAACATTTTTTTACAATTCTTCATTTATTAATTCTTCGTCACTCATATTCTTAACTCTTAAGAATGAAGACTTAAGAAGATTGTACGGAATAATATCAAATATTAACTAAGCCAAAATAAAATAATTATTTATTATATTTATTTAATAAGAAATTAATGCCTACAACAATAAATGTTGGCTCCTAAGACATACATGTCTAAAATTTTCCAGCATTTGTAGAGTAAACATTATGAACATACTATAGAATGAACGAATATATATATATATATATATATATATATATATATATATATATATGATATATTATGAACATAGTAGAATATAATATTATTAAATATTAATATAAAATGATCAATGATGTCATTTTGAACTAAATTCCGTTCTTTTTTGCCTTGCGTTTTAGGACCAACCTCTTCATAACAAAATTTTTTTTTTTTTTTTTGTTTTCCATGCATTTTTATATTTTTTTATTTTATTATTTATGTATATGTAATTAATATATTATTATGTATATATTTGTAGAGCTGTTAACGAATCGAACATAAACGAACGGAGAATGTTTGTGTTCGTTTGTTAAGGATTTTGGGATGTTCGTGTTCATGTTCGTTTGTTAAGGTTTTTGAAAATCATGTTCATGTTCGTGTTAGTGTTCGTTAACGTTCGCGAACACGTTAACGAACGTGTTCGTTAACGTGTTCGCAAACGTTAACGAACACGTTCACAAACATGTTCATTAACACGTTCGTGAACACTTAATAACCAAGCACCTGTACATGTTCACGAACACATTTTGTTCGTGAACAATAAATAATCTATGTTCACGAACAATTATATATATATATATATATATATATATATATATATGTATGTATGTATGTATGTATGTATGTATGTATGTATGTATGTTTATAAACATGTTTGCGAATATTATTAAACAAATACTAAACGAGCTTGCTCGCGAACACTACTAAATGAACACAAACGAGCTTGTTTACGAACACTACTAAACGAACACAAACGAGTTTGTTCGCGAACACTTAGCAAACGAGCTTACTACTGTACAGACTCTGTTTGTTTATTAATCGAGCTCTAAATTTTGTTTATTAATGTTCATTTACCGTAATAAACGAACATAAATAAACGCTTACCGAACTCGAACACGAGTAATTTGTCGAAAGCTCTATTGGCTAATAGCCCTATGTATTTGTAGTACTAACGGTGTTTCTAATCCTATCCTATATATAACAAAGCCAAATGTTTTTTGCTCTCAAATTCCGGCTCAAATGAATAGTAAAAGCCAAGAGATCTTGCCCAATAAACTTCTTCCATTATATTTTTCCTCAAAACTACCTTCCAAATATAAAAATATCAAAGTGTCATCTAGCACCATGAACTATATCCAATTATTCATGCCGCACCTTGAACTTTCATATCGTATATATCGAGCCGCAAACCTAAATAAAAAATTCACCTAGAACTTTTAGCAGGTTTCCAGGTCTTCCTGCTGACATGGCGCAGGTTTCCAAGTGATGTGGCATTTCTTTTAACCTTATGTTGTCCATGTAAACATTTATATATTAAAAATAATTTTTTTAAAAAAAAATACAAACAAAAAAATTAACATTTCTATAAATTTGGAAAATTAAAAAAATATTAAACAATAAATTAGCCAAAAAAAGTATAAATTCTGAAAAAAAAATTGAAACATTGGAATTGCAAAATTGAAAAATATACATTATGAAAATAATTAAAGAGAAGAAAATTATGGTTATTTTAATATAATAATTTTTTTTATTATAAACATGTAAACGTTTACATGGACAATATAAGGTTAAAAGAAACGCCACATCACTTGGAAACATGCGCCATGTCAGCAGGAAGACCTGGAAACCTGCTAAAAGTTTTAGGTGAATTTTTTATTTTGGTTTGCGGCTCAATATATACGATATGAAAGTTCAGGGTGCGGCATGAATAATTGGATATAGTTCATAGTGCTAGATGACACTTTAGCCAATTAAATATTACAATTCAATGTACTTCACCAATGAAATTATACATCTACCAAACAATTCTTAATTTGGTTCATTTCATTTTTTTTTTCGACTTGAGTCTATTTTTCACTTTATCTTTTTGTACAAATAAACCTAACATATAAAAAGTATATCATTAAAAAGCTCTAATTAAGATATTTTAAATGACATCCATATTGATTTTTTTTTAATTTTATATTGTACATCAAGTCATTACTTTAGTGTGACATTTATATAAATTAAGCTTTTATTTTTATTAATATATAGAAATAACATTATAAAACAACAATAAAATGAACGCAAATACATATGATGTACATTTAGTTTAATATTTTTTGACATTACAAAAATATGGAGGAGACTGAAGGGATACGCTATGCTCTGCGGAACAATTGAATAATGGGTATCTAGAGTTTCATACGGGTGAATTGTAGCATTTATAGGATGGATTGTTGGGTTTTGGGTTAGTTGAGTTAGACCGATTTTGGGTCATAGTTTTTTTTTTTTTTTTTTTTTTTTTTTTTTTTTTTTTTTTTTGACAATATGGGTCATAGTTTATATTGGGGTAGATTTTAATATTGTAATAGTACATATTATTGCAATGAGTTGGATTTAAATATTAGGTATTTTTATATTTGCAAAACGATCATTAGTCGCACTTGTCTCACCATATGTTTTTTATGGTACTTGTGATTTGGAATATTTAAATGGCCCTGCTATTTTAGCACTAACATTAGATGTACTTGATGAGACCAATGAGTATATGAGTAGCTCGAATTCAACTGAGGGTAGGACGTATATTAGCTCTTATTATGTTTGTCAATCGGATTTGGTTCATACATTGGTCCAATTGCATATCTAGAGTTTTTGAATGGGTTAAAATGCTCAGGGGTTCCAAATCATTCTCTTGCTTTAAATCTGCGATCTCCAATCAGGCTTTTTACAAAACATTGTCAATTCACTGAGTCTGTGTAATGGCATGAGATTGGTTTATAATTAGTAAATTAGGAGATCGTGTTATTGAAGCAAAAATTATGTCAAGAAATAATTTGGGTACTTGAATTTTGATCCTGAGATTAACATTGACTCCATTAGATCCTCGGTTATCATTTAAGTTCCAAAGGAGACAATTTCATCTAATGTTATACAATGCAATGACAATAAATAAGAGCCAAGGTTAAAGTCTTTTGAATCTTGGATTACTTTTGAAGAAACATGTTTTTGTACATAGACAACTGTATGGCTCTATCTAGCAACTCTAAGGGTCTTAAATTTTTATTTTAAGCTAAAATGGAGAATACTTTTCTTCAACGACAAATGTTATGTACAAGGAAGTCTTTAACAATTCGTAAATCTATAGAATTTGTTTACTTGATTATGCTATATTGGATTATGAGATGTATGTAAGTATCATTTTGATTTGTTTTCTTTTTATTTTTAGGATTAATGCTAACAGATAATGAAAATGTTAATTATGTTTTGCTTGAAATTGAAAAGCTTCTAAGTGCATGGGAAAAGACTTTGTCTTGCTTTTCTTCTATACCTATGCAAGATACCAATTGCTTAGCTTCGCATGAAAATCAATTGTTGTATGAGAAATTGTCATATGATTGTGATGTTCTTAAGACTGAACATGATAATTTGGTTAGAGAACTGACAGATGAACAACGACATGTCTATGACATAATTCTTGGTGACGTTGCGGTTGCTGGCGGCGTTTGTTTTTATTTACATAACATGGAATTTTTCAACACTTTGAAATGCTCAGATATTCCAAATCATTGTCTTAGCTTGCAAGTTGGATCTCCAGTTATAATTTTTGCGGAACATTGACCATATTGGTCTTAGTTTGTGCAATGGTATGAGTTGGTCATTACTAAATTGGGAGATCAAGTTTTTGAAGCGAAAGTGAGGTCAGGAAGTAGTATGGGTACACGAGTTTTGATTCCAAGATTGTCATTAGCATCATAAGATCCTCGATTGCTATTTAAATTTCTAAGAAGACAATTTCCTCTAATGGTGTATACTTGTATTACGCAATAACAATAAATAAGAGTTACTTATGTTTTATTGGCTAAAAAACATTGAAAACTTGTAGCTGCACTGTAGCTGCACAGAAGGAGATATTTCGAGCTATAATTTGTGCATTTCCATACAAGTATGAAATGGAAACCAAAAGTAGAGCTACCAATATGTAATTGGAATTATCAGAAGCTGCTGACACATAAATTAACAACAAGATACACTATCAAAGGCCACTTTGTGTGTTAACAATGCAAATTTAATTCAATCAGGACAAACAATTAAGTAGAAAAAGAAAGAATTTCAAACCTATAACATTCAATCATACATAAATTAGTAAACTTATCATCACAATGTCAATCAACTTTACAATAAGCTTATCACTACAATAAATATTGAAATAGAAAGTAAAATTTAAGTCAGCAAGCCATCAAGGCTGCATTCCTCTTCTTCTTCTTCCATGGTAACCCCATCTAATAAGCCTCAAACAAGATTATCTACAACTGTTACTTCATCCTACTGCTCTCCTCCCCACTTTCACTTTGCATCTGCAAGTCTCGAGCGTATTGATTCAGGGCCCGGGATCTTGTTAACACTGCAAAGCGTGGAATGAGTGACCATACTTTCGACTATAGGAATTATCTAAATGATAGTAAAAGGAGAAAAAATTAGGACTTACCATATGAGGAGATCGCCACTTGATGCTGGCTTTTCATAGATCCATTCTGGGGCTAGTTCATGCAGTAATCTGAGTTGCTCTTCGATTTCTCCTGCAGAAATGGAACAGTTTTAACTTGGAAACAAAAAAGGCTTCTTTAGTATCAGTTGGCTCGAGATTTGGTGCGAGGCTTACTTGTATCAACAGTTCCTAGGTGGCTTGAAATGATCTTGTGCATAAGTTCCTCCTTGGTGATGACAGAGCGTCTGATCGATTGAAACAGGAAATAAATCATGTCAAACAGTTTTGGTAGTCCTGCAAGCATTTGTTTCCTCCACTTTGCTTGTGAGATGGCGGGATCTTTTTCCTCGAGCGCTTTCCTTTCCTTTTCTCTTATCTGCATAAGCACCATGGTTAGTTTTTCTTGAAAATTAGTTTGGAACGAACTAAGCGAGGAGCTTGATATGTACTTACTGATTGCAGGAGATCCTCGGGGAGATCATATATATCATCATGAGCTGAAAGTCTTTCAGTCTCACTACCTGCATTCTTCACTGGTGTGTCAAAGATCAGCCTGCCCCGGGAAGGGCGCCTAACTAGTTTGTTTGGAGATTTAGCTGAATCGTTGTCTTCTGGAGTCATATAACATCTCTTGGGAGGTCGAAGAGCAGGTGTGGAGCTCATCGGTTTTGCTGGGGTGGATGCGAGTTTAGATGGTGTTCCTTCAGCAGTCAAGAACGAACCTTCCTCGACTTTAGAGAGATGCAAATCCTTCTTCACAGGGGTTGCATTTGGATGGGAAGGTAGCAAACTAGCAGAAACAGCAACAGCATTAGGCGAGCATCCAGCACAAGGTTTAGAAGGTTTCCTCTCGGGGGAAAGATTGACAGCAACTGTTTGTTCTTGTTTGGTGTCCTCCACCCTGCAAAGCGTGCTGCGCTGGGAGAAGCTCCGTCCAAAAGAACGAGAGAGGTGGGACGTTGAAGCCGGGGGTTTAGACAGATTGACGACGATGCCACCAATCTCAGACACGGCTTCATTTCTGGCCTCACCACCCATAAAGGATGAACCAGAAGGCACTGGTGGCTTTGATTGATTGAAGGGATGTGGTAATTCCTCCTCTGGAATGTCATCTCCCTAAGCACACATCATAGTCAACAAACAAACATCATTCATTTGCAAACGTTGTCTTCCAAAATCATTAAAAAGAACAATCTGCAACAATGTTCATTCCACCAAACACTATCCATGAAATGCTAATCACAACAGAAAACTAATAACATAAACAATCATACATCAATAAAGCTTGAATTCTCATCAAGTTTCAGCAAATCATTATGCACTAGTATTTACAACAAAAACTAGTTTGCATAAAAGTAAATGCATACCTCTGGATGGGATTTGAAGAAATCCAAAAGCCGAGCCCGGAACACTTTCCTCAACTCCAAATTCCCACTGCCAGATTTCACCTTTCCATTGTCCCCAACCGCGCTGGCATTTAGAGTAATGCGAAGATCAGGCTTCATACAGCTCGTGCGCTCATCATGCACGAGGATCTTCGTTACCTCAATGGCTTCAGGTAAAATAAACTTCAACTGAGCTAGATGACCATGAGAAAACCTCCTACAAAATCAAACCAAAACCAATAAATTAGCATAATGGCCATAACCTAATCACAGTAATATCTTGAAGAGATTAAAGAAATGCAGCTAACTCTCAATTTGATGTGTGTACCTGTCAGTTAAACACTCGATTTTGGGACTAATGTTTGTAAATGTTGTCTTTGATCCCTTCATTCGTAGCAGCCGGATAGAACTATCCAAGCTATTGAAGAATTCACCCAAAATCTCATACCTGAAACACAGTCACTAACATTAATATTCAATAGAATCAATTCAGACACTCCAACATGAGACCATTTCGGATTAGAAATTGGAATAATTATTTGAAACCCAAAAATTATAGATTAAACAGAAAAATATAGGAAACTGTACAAGATTGATTATCCAGCAAATAGATATTCCAGCCAAAATAGCAAAACTAAAAGGGGGAAAGTTGTTACTTTTCCGGCAGCTTTGCTGGACCCTCGGACTTCTTAGGCTTTGCAGGCGGAGATTCAGGCTGGGAACCAATCTGCCCTGCGGCTTGAGCTGGTGGTTTCGGATCTGATTTCCGGAGCTTTAGCGCCGCCTGTCGGACTTCTTTCAAGGAGAGCGCGGAGCTGCGGTTTCGACTCCGGCGAGGAGCATTGACCGGCTTCTCAGGGGTCTTGGAACTCCATGGATCCCGGTCCGGAGACTTAATCTCCGGCGAAGGATTTGGTTTCGAACTGGAATGCAGCACCTTCTTCGTCTTAAACGATTCGAGCAATGACGGCTCAGTGGATTCCATTACAAAAATTCACTGTAAAACCAAAACTCCCTCATTAAACAATGCAATTCCAAAATCAAACTATAACTTCCATTTCCAAAATCAAGCTACGCAGATAATGAGATAATCCACAAACAGAAAAAAAAAAATTAAATCCAGACTGAAAAATCTGCCAGAAATAATTCGATCAAAGACCACAACTTTCAGTTCAAAAGCGCTATAATAAAATCACAGAAAAGCGAAGATAACTCCATGGAATCGATCAAAGGATTGACTAACCTCCGTTAAGAAACGCCTCTCTATCTTCTTGTCGTTCTTGAGGCTGGGATGGAAGAAGGAGGCTCAGCAATGGGCTTTGGCGCGGCATTTACCTTAGGGCTTTGGCGGGAATTCTGAGGTGGCAAGCGACGTGTCCCCCTGCCACGTAAGGATTCGCGCCAAATTCTATTGTGAGTGGGATTGTGGGCTGGGCCTGATTATATTTCCTAGAATATGACCGTTGGGGCAACTCATAAAAAAAGAAATAAATTTTATTTTCTATTTATATAGATATTGGACCGTTGGGAACTAATATTTTTCCTTCTCCCAGAAAACAAATTCATATTTTCGTGAATTATTTATTTAATTTTTTTTTAACATTTGAAGAAAAATAAAAGGCTAAAAAGCCTCCCCAAGTTAGCAGAATTAGTAATGCAATTTATTTGAGTTTTTTTAGTATTACTGACTTTGCGTTGATTACTCAATTTATTAAATTTATTTATATAATTATATAAAATTTATTTTCAACCGAATTCGATTTTTCAATTATAGAATTAGTTAGTAAATTACCTCAAAATATTATGACTGAATAACAAAATGGTTTGTAGCATATTTTCCAAATTAGTATCACCTAACACATACCAAAGAAATTGATTGTACTATATACATTTTACATGACTATGGAATATATATATAATTGTTCAATTTTGATCTCTTTATTACTATATAATTTTAAAGACGATAACTATTTTTTTAAAAATACTATTAAATCACACTCGAGGTGAGATGTTAAAATTGAACTTTTACAAAGTAACTAAAATTAATATTATCATAATAGTTGAATTAAATTTAAATAATTTTGAAATTATTTAGAGAATAATTGACATAACCTTATAGTCAAGTTGAGGGATTAAAATTCTACATTCATTCACGTTTATTATTGTATGTATCACCTACTATCGTAATAATGTACTTTAATATATAATACGTGTAAGACATTACGATAGGGAGATTTTTATTTGTAAAATGCACTGTGATATTTAATTGTAAACAAAATACATTTACGCTATTACTTTAATTTCTTCACGTGATTGATATTTTACTTTCTTATATGTATGCACATATATATATGTATGTACCAAAAAAAACATTACTATTTTAACGCAAGTATAAATATCATTATTGTTAATATTATCTTTTTCTAATAGAAAACATGTTCAAGTTTATGATGATATTTAGCATACATATTGTACGAATAGTTACTCACCATACGTTATTATTACTTTCTTACATAGGTCGGAAAGACCAAATGACAAGTCCTAAATAAATCTTAAACAATATATACAAATTAAGTGTCTAAATTCATATCAAGCGTTATCATTTAATATTCATTAATTAAATTACTTGTACATATTGAGCAATCACATTATATTATAAACTAACCAAATAAAGTTGCATCACATATTAGCGGGATTAAGTACGTCATAGCGGGATTGAGTACGTCATAGCGGGATTGAGTAAGTCATAGGGTTTAAACCTTATACAGCTGTACTTCGATTCTTTTTTGTTTCCTAATATATATTATTTATGGTCCACGTAATAGTTTCTAATACGGTCTTAATTATCTTTCATCATCGTTTAAAGCTGGCAATATACAAATTAAAACAAATAAAGTAAATTAGGTTGATTGTTCCA
>CP025649.1:17659287-17694287 GCA_003576665.1 Ipomoea trifida
CCCTTCACTAGTGGTGGCGCCGCCGGAGCTCTTCCTTTCGCTAGTGGTGTCCTTGGAGCTCATCCCTCCACTAGTGGTTCTAGTTCCATGGCAGGTGGCTATAATACAGTTTCTCCATGGGTTGCAAGCACTAGTGGTGCATCTAACTCTGCAGGTGGTAATCTTGGAGCTACCCATGCATTTTTCTAAACATTTAGTTATGGCAAAGATATCTTTTTCAAAAATAATTGTTGCATGGCACAATGCCATAATTCAAAAATACTAAGCATGTTATATTATTGGTTCTTCGAACCTCTATATATATATATATATATATATATATATATATATATATATATATATATTGTCCTGCTTCAATCCATTATTAGTATTCTAAAAATTTTCAATGAAAGTTCATTTTATTACCTACAATCTAAATTAGATTGTTTATTTATGTTCAAAAGTTTATATTATTGTTGATATGTTTGATATTTAATTTTTAATCTAAGTAATTATGGATATATACTTTCTTTATGATCTCATATTATTTATCTTTTGTTAAACGATATTGAAAATCCAATAAAAGAATATTATGTCATCACTAGCTAGTTCGTCGAATAAATTTGCAATTTCAATAATGCCAAGTCTAAAGATCAAAAGCTTTTCTTTAAGGTTTTGTCCTACATTGGAACATTAGAAGACTTTTTTTCTTAGTTTTACGTGAAAACATTTTTAAGTGGGTTTGAAACTTTATAGAGCGAGAGATAGACAAAATAAGAAACCTTGCGTGCTTATGCCATTTGGTTTGCACGCGTGCATGGTGTGAAAATATTTTTTGTAAGGTACCAATTAATTAGTTTTTATTAGACAAATAATTTATACAAATTTGTAGTTTGATTATCCTATTTTTGCATGGTGTCTAATTTCTTATTAGCATTTTTGTTAGTGTTAAATTCATTTCTTTTTCATGGTGGATGCTATACCCAACAATATGTAGACACAGTAAAGTTATTCTCATTGTTAGCATAAATATTTCTCATTTCCAGATTCATTTTTATCAACTTCAACTTTCAACTTCTTCGTCTTTCTCTCTCATATTCTAAGTCTGAACAAAATAATGTAAAGGGTTTTGCATTGTATTTTTATTGGGTACACAAATTAAAATTGCAATTAGTTGAGTTAGAAGCACAACTGAAATTCTAGAATTGTTTGAAGGTGACTGAAAAATTAGAGATTTTGATCGAGCATAAATGATCGTACCGGCAACTTTGGGAATTAAAAAAAATGATTTCCATTATTTCCAATCACCCCATTGATAGTCGTTGAAAACATACAATCACCAAATATCATAATTTCAGTTTTTTTCTTTATCTGTTAGATGATTGGTATTAAATTATCTTCATACCAATGCGCGGACTACCTGGCTAATGGGTCAAGCTACTCCGTGGGGGTACTTCTATCTTGAATCTGCCACCGGATGGCATTAAGGAAATCCTCGCTCGTGATGTCTCAACTCTCAAGTGCTTCTACCAGGAGGATCTATTAGCTCTCTATCGGTGCTTCGGCCCCTCATGCGCATCAAAACAAAAATAAAAATAAAAAATGAAGTGAGTGGATAAAATGGTTTGTAGCATATTTTCCACATTAGTATCACCTAACACATACCAAAGAAATTGATTGTTTTACATGACTATGAAATATAATTGTTCAATTTTGATCTCTTTATTAATTACAATATAATTAATTTTAAAGACAAGAACTAATTTATTTTTTTAAAAATACTATTAAATCACAATCGAGATATTAAAATTATTGAACTTTATAAAGTTGAGTAAGAAAATGTAGCACAATAGCGTAACTAAATTAATATTATCATAAGAAGCTAAGGGATTTATCAAAAGAATGCTCTCTAGCTCGTCGGAAAACCAGCCGATGGCCGACGCTTCGGCGGAAGAGACTGATCTACTTAGACGTAGCAAGAAGAAAACGAAAAGAGGCTTATCGGAGAGGGATAATGATCCCATGCAGATGGAAGGGGAAGATACGGTTGATCCGCTGAGTAACGGAAACAACCCTGCTAATGAACAAAACGGAATACCCAGTAATACGGTGAAAAGGACGACAGTCTCTTTCAAGAGAGCGCTAACGACTACAGTATCAGCTTGATCAAAGTTAAAATCGCTTCTCATCCTTCTTATCCCAAGCTTTTAGAGGCGTATATTAATTGCTTAGAGCACTAATCTATATGAACAAATGAAGCAATTCCCTAAGCTACCGCAACTGCTTCTCTGTAGCCGGAATAGGTGCGAAATTCCATTAATGCCCTCAAAATAAACAGACTACTAACGTTTAAATGAACGGAGGACCAAAATAGTTAAAATTTTCAAAGTCCAGGACTTAATTGGGCATGAAAAATTGTTGTGAACCAAATTGGTAATTTCACAATAGTCGAGGGATCATTTCGATAATAATGAAAGTCAAAATGCAAAATTAAGAATGAGCAATAGTCGAGTGACTATTTTGGAAAAAAACTCGTATTTCCCATGTCTAGAATAATTTTTTTCACAACTCAAATTCTCGCATTTTTTGGACGTGATTGGAAAGCTACAGCTTTTGGGCAGGAATGGTCGTACAGACAACTTTGGGAATTTTTTTTTTTAAAATATTTTCATTATTTTCGATCACCCAATTGAAAGTCGCTGAAAATATGGACAATTACCAAATATCATAATTTGAATTTTTTCTTTATTTGTTAGACCGTTGGTATTAAATTATCTTCCCACCCTAATTTGTCATGTTTAATGTGGATAAAATGGTTTTTAGCATATTTTCCTTTTTTTTTTTTTGGGTAAAATTACATGGTCTTTCTCTCCGTCCGTTTTTGAACTCAGGTTCTCCCGAAATTCCTCTCCACAAAGAGAACTCACATGCCACTTGAGCTACCCCACTGGGTTCATATTTTCCAACTTAGTAACACCTAACACATACCAAAGAAATTGATTGTACTATATACGTTTTACATGATTATGGGATATATATATATATATATATATATATATATATATATATATATATATATATATATATATAATTGTTCAATTTTGATCTCTTTATTAAATCACAATCGACGTGAGATATTAAAATTGAACTTTTACTAAGTAACTAAAATTAATATTATCATAATAGTTGAATTAAATTTAAATAATTTTGAAATCATTGAGAGAATAATCCACTATAACTGACATAACCTTATAATCAAGTTGAGGGATCAAATATTTTCGTCAATTATTTATTAAAATTTTTCTTTTTAACATTTGAAGAAAAATAAAAGACTAAAAAGCCTCCCCAAGTTAGAAGAATTAGTAATGCAATTTATTTGAGTTTTTTTAGTATTAATGACTTTGCTATATTGTAAAATCTGTTCATTACTCAATTTATTAAATTTATTTATATAATTATATAAAATTTATTTTCAATCAAATTCGATTTTTGAATTATAGAATTAGTTAGTAAATTACCTCAAAATATTATGACTGAATAACAAAATGGTTTATAGCATATTTTCCAAATTAGTATCACCTAACACATACCAAAGAAATTGATTGTACTATATACGTTTTACATGACTATGGAATATATATATATAATTGTTCAATTTTGATCTCTTTATTACTATATAATTTTAAAGACGAGAACTTTTTTTTTAAATGCTATTAAATCACAATCGAGGTGAGATGTTAAAATTGAACTTTTACAAAGTAACTAATAAAATTAATATTATCATAATAGTTGAATTAAATTTAAATAATTTTGAAATTATTGAGAGAATAATTGACATAACCTTATAGTCAAGTTGAGGGATTAAAATTCTACATTCATTCACGTTTATTATTGTATGTATCACCTACTATACTATCGTAATAATGTACTTTAATATATAATACGTGTAAGACATAGGGAGATTTTTATTTGTAAAATGCACTGTGATATTTAATTGTAAATTAAACAAAATACATTTTCGCTATTACTTTAATTTCTTCACGTGATTGATATTTTACTTTCTTATATGTACACACACACACACACACACACACACACACACACACACACACACACACACATATCTATGTATGTATGTATGTATGTACCAAAAAAAACATTACTATTTTAACGCAAGTATAAATATCATTATTGTTAATATTATCTTTTTCTAATAGAAAACATGTTCAAGTTTATGATGATATTTAGCATACATATTGTACGAATAGTTACTCACCAAACGTTATTATTAGTTTCTTACATAGGTCGGAAAGACCAAATGACAAGTCCTAAATAAATCTTAAACAATATATACAAATTAAGTGTCTAAATTCATATCAAGCGTTATCATTTAATATTCATTAATTAAATTACTTGTACATATTGAGCAATCACATTATATTATAAACTACCCAAATAAGGTTGCATCACATATTAGCGGGATTAAGTACGTCATAGCGGGATTGAGTACGTCATAGCGGGATTGAGTACGTCATAGGGTTTAAACCTTATACAGTTGTACTTCGATTCTTTTTTATTTCCTAATATATATTATTTATGGTCCACGTAATAGTTTCTAATACGGTCTTAATTATCTTTCATCATCGTTTAAAGCTGGCAATATACAAATTAAAACAAATAAAGTAAATTAGGTTGATTGTTCCAAGCCATTTTATATATTAAGAAATTAAGAAATAAAGTAAATAGTAATTCTCAAAACCAGCTTAATAATCCTATAAATATGCTTATGTTATAAGCGTAGGAAAACATAAAGTAGCAAATTAAAATTAAAGTTGTGATATCATATCCTTGAGAAGAGAAGGTTAGCTATGGCGGCGAGAACAAGTAGGGGCAGACAAAGGATTGAGATGGTGAAGATAGAGAGGAAGAGCAATCTTGAAGTCACGTTCTCGAAGCGCCGCATTGGACTTTTCAAAAAGGCCAGTGTGCTTTCCACCCTCTGCGGCGCTGATATTGCTATTATTGTTTTCTCGCCGGCGGGGAACAAGGTTTTCTCGTTCGGCCACCCCAATGTGGAGGCGGTGATGGAGAGGTTTCTCGGAGAGGACAACCCTGCGCCGGTAAATGAGATCGGCGGCGGGGCGTTGGCGACGGAGCAGTTTGTTGAGGCTCAGCGGAATGCAAGGGTCCAGGAGCTGAACATGGAGCTGACGCGCCTGGAGGCCGTATTTGAGTTTGAGAAGAAGAGGGGCGAGGCCATTGATGGATTTGTGGAGGCGAATCGTGAAGGTCATGGATGGATGAGAGGCTCTTGTGATGAGCTTAGCTTTGAGCAGCTTGTAACTCTGAAAACTGGGATGGAAAATCTGTTGAAAGAAATTCACCAGAAAGCTCATCATCAACTTATGGCAATGCACGGAAATGGCACGCCATTTAACCCATATGCAGGTGGCGTTTTTCCCAATGGGAATATGGTTTCCGCGGACCCAACTTTTGCATTTAACTTTGGCACTAATGGTGGCGCCTCTGGAGCTCTTCCTTTTACTAGTGGTGTCCCTGGAGCTCATCCCTTCACTAGTGGTGGCGCCGCCGGAGCTCTTCCTTTCGCTAGTGGTGTCCTTGGAGCTCATCCCTCCACTAGTGGTTCTAGTTCCATGGCAGGTGGCTATAATACAGTTTCTCCATGGGTTGCAAGTACCAGTGGTGCATCTAACTCTGCAGGTGGTCATCTTGGAGCTAGCCATGCATTTTTCTAAAAGTTTAATTATGCCAATCTTTTTCAAAAATAATTGTTGCATGGCACAATGACATAATTCAAAAATACTAAGAATGCTATATTATTGGTTCGTAGAACCAATTTTTTTTTTTTTATATATAATTTACTTATTTTATCTAGTATTTTGATATTTTATCCTGCTTCTATCCATTATTACAATGTATGGCGGTATTCTAAAAACTTTCAATGAATTGAAGTTCAATTTATTACCTACAATCTAAATTAGATTGTTTATTTATGTTCAAAAGTTTATATTATTGTCAATATGTTTGATATTTTTTTTTTGAAAAGGTTTGATATTTAATTTTTAATTAAGTAATTATATTATGAATATATACTTTTTTCAACATACCATATCAAGTAAGAAAGAATTCAAGTACCAAATTGAAGTTATAACACTATATAATAAGAATGGGAAATCACCATTTAGGTTACTCAATTGTTTCCCATTGTTGATGTATGTATCCTTAGTTTTCAGTTTTTAATTTCAACTAATTTGATTCTCGAATTGTTTAAAATTAAATTTCGTCAATTCTAGAATTGTTTGAAGGGGACTGGAAAATTAGAGATTTTGATCGAGCATAAATGATCGTACCGGCACCTTTGGGAATTAAAAAAATATGATTTCCATTATTTCCAATCACCCCATTGAAAGTCGTTGAGAAATTCGACAATAACCAAATATCATAATTTGAGTTTTTTTCTTTATTTGTTAGATGATTGGTATTAAATTATCTTCATACCAATGCGCGAACTACCTGGCTAACATGAGTCAAGCTACTCCGTAGGGGTACTTTTATCTTGAATCTGCCACCGGATGGCATTAAGGAAATCCTCGCTCGTGATGTCTCAAGTGCTTCTACCAGGAGGATCTATTAGCTCTCTATCGGAGTTTCGGCCCGTCATGCGCACCAAAAAAAATGGAGTGGATAAAATGGTTTGTAGCATATTTTCCACATTAGTATCACCTAACACATACCAAAGAAATTGATTGTTTTACATGACTATGAAATATAATTGTTATTTTCAAAAAAAAATGAAATATAATTGTTCAATTTTGATCTCTTTATTAATTACTATATACGGAGTAATTAATTTTAAAGACAAGAACTAATTTATTTTTAAAAAATTACTATTAAATCACAATCGAGATATTAAAATTATATTGAACTTTATAAAGTTGAGTAAGAAAATGTAGCACAATAGCGTAAGTAAAATTAATAGAGAAAAGGATCAAATATGCCCCTAAACTTTACCCCAAAAGTCAATTAGGCACCTAAACTTTTAAAAGGGTCAATTAAATCCTTTAACATGTCAAATTGAGTCAATTAAGCCCAATAACCGATAAATGACCTGTAATAACATGTCATTTCAATTCCGGCGACATAATCCGGCAGCCGGTGATATATTCCGGCGACCAGCGAACCGTCGCCGGCCGCCATCTCCGGCGGAAGGGTGACCAAAAGGTCACCTTCCAGTTGAAGGTGACCAAAACACGTCGCCTTCCAGGAGAAGGTGACCAAAAACCGTCGCCTTCTCCCGGAGAAGGCGACGGATCTGGTCTCCTTCTCCTGGTGAAGGTGACGTTTCTAGTCACCTTTTCTAGGAGAAGGCGACGGAAATGTCACCTTCTCCGGCGAGAAGGCGACTTTTTGGTCGCCCTTCTGCCGGAGATGGCGACCTTTTGGTCGCCCTTCTGCCGGAGATGGCGACCTTTTGGTCGCCCTTCTGCCGGAGATGGCGACCTTTTGGTCGCCCTTCTGCCGGAGATGGCGACCGGTGACGGTTTGACCGTCGTCGGTCGCCGGAATATATCGCCGACTGCTGGATTATGCTGCCGGAATTGAAATGACTTGTTATTATAGGCCATTTACTAGTTATTGGGCTTTTTTTTTTTTTGAAGATAAACGTAGCTATTCCATTAATTCATAACATAAAACGTTTACATCAACGATTAATGAAATGGTAAATCATTCCTTACAGTCAGACATAGAAACAATTTTTCTAACTATGCTATAGAAAACTTGAATCGCAGACTGTTTCATAACTACAAAGCTATGTTCCTTCAGGGAGTTTAAAGCTTCATCGAAGATCTAGGTCTTCGTCATCATTCTTTTTTGCTCGCCCAGGATAAGATCAACACTTGCCGAAATCAAACTAAACGATTTATGCTAATGAAAATGAAAAGCTCGTGAAAGTAACGAGAGGAAAAATGCTCGTGAAAGTAACGAGAGGAAAACACAATAATAGAGAAAATAAAAAGTGGGTAAAGTCAAAGTAGGGTCGGGAGTTCAAGACTACCAACACAAACCCCAATACCTACCTACTATTATTTTATTCAAAGGGAAAGAAAACGGAAGAAGAAGATCTATGGCGGTGGTCGGAGGCGGACGGAGCTGCAACGGTGGTCGGGACGGAAGAAGAGCGAGAGCAAACGTAGAAGGTGACCAAAACCGCCGGCTCAAAGCTCCATTAGTGCTCCAGTCGGAGGCCGGCGATGGAAGCCGAAGTTGAGCAGCAGAGAAAGGCGTTTGGTGTTAGAGAGAAAAGGGTGTTAAAAGGTTTAATTGACCCTTTTAAAAGTTTAGGTACCTAATTGACTTTTGGGGTAAAGTTTAGTGCATATTTGACCCTTTTCCCAAATTAATATTAATATTATCATAATAGCTTAATTAAATTTAAATAATTTTTCTTTAAAAAAAATTAAATAATTTTGAAATCGGTGAGAGAATAATCAATTATAACTAACATCTACTATACTAATAAGAGCCAAAGAGAGTTAGACCTAAAATGGGTAGAAAAAATGGCGGTAATCAAATGGATGGTTCAGATGAATTATTTAATCAAATAGATGGCTAAGATAATTCAGATTAATATTATTTATAAAGATTACCTAATTTAACCTTACTTTTATGATTTTCCGTTAAGTTTTCCGTTAAATATTCTCTTCTCTGTTAATATTCCGTTAACTTTTAACTTCCCCATTAATTTCCATAAGAAATGTCTTAGGTTCGAACCTCATCTCAATCAAATTTGACATAATTAAGTTTTTCACTCTATTTTACTCTTATTAAATTAAATAAATTAGTAGCTACAACAAAAAAAGATACATATGTATTTCTTTAATTTAGAATTATGTATCTACAATACCTTTATTTGAAAAAATTATTCATTATCAAAAAATTAAATTAAATAAGAGAAATAATTTCATTAGTTATATTGCCTTATTTTCTCTCATGCAAAGATTCTTTACATTCAAATTTATCAATTGATATTCATTACATTGTCCATTATCTTATTTTTACAATATCTTGTAATTAAATATCAAAGTTATAGTACAAAATAATGTTATATATTTATTTGTTTATTAATACTATGAAAAAAAATTTTAAAATAATTTGAAGCTAATTATATTAACTACTTGGGGATTGGTTGACAAAGAGAATACTCAAATAATAACCCAACAAATTGAAGTGGAATGACTCTATTTTACTCTTATTGAATTAAATTAAATAAATTAGTAGTTATACACAAAAAATGATACATATGTATTTCTTTAATACCATGAAAAAAATAAAAAAGAATAATTTGAAACCAATCATATTAATTACTTGGGGGATTTGTTGACAATGAAAGTACTCAAATAACCCATTACCCAGCAAATTGAAGCGAGAAACTATCTTTTAATATCTTTGGAATACATAATATTTTAAATTTTTAAATTTTTATTAATTTATTTAATCTTTTTTCTTAAACTAGAGATTTCTTTATCTACAATAACTCATTCAACAATAATGGTTGAACCAAATGAACCCCAAGTAGAACACCTAAAGGAAAGTCCATAGCTCCTATATCATAATCTCATTGCATGACATTGTCATCTATGCTACCAACAATATTCGAATTGCAAATAACACACTACCAACAAAAAGGAAGAGAACAAATAGTAAAGATGAAGACAATGACAATGTTACTCAAAAGAGAATTAAGAACCACTTAGGAAAATTCAAATTAAAAGTAGTATTTATTTAGACTATCATATTTAGACCAAATATTTAGACTATCGATTTTACAAGGTTGCAAACATTTATTTTAGTAATAATTATAATGAATTTTCTATATTATCTTGGATTCATATACTTTGATTTAGATATTTAAATAAAAAAATTCGACATTCAATTACCCATGTATAAACTTCTCCTATATAATCTTGCTTTGATATACTTTTAAATATTTATTTAAATATAAACATTGGGCATTAACCCATTCGCGCAATGCGCGTATAAAACTAGTAATCAATTATAAGTGTCTAAATTCGTAAAACATTATTATTTTATATTCATTCATTAAATTAGTTGTAATCAAATAAGGTTGAATTATACATTAGCGGGATTGGGAATCGGGTTACAGAGTTAAAACCATGTACAGTTGTACTTCAATTCATTTTTATTTCTTAATATACATTATTTATGGTCCACATAACAGTTTTTAATACGCTCTTATCTTTGACTATCGCATAAAGTTGGCAATATACAAAACAAATGTTAAATTATTAAGGATGTACCAAAACTATAATGGACTAGTATAGGTTGATTGTGCCAAGCCATTATATATATATTAAGAAATAAAGTAAATAGTAATTCTCAAAGCGAGCTTAATAATCCTATAAATATGCTTATGTTATAAGCTTAGGAAAACATAAAGTAGCAAAGTTAAATTATTGAATAATTTTGAAATTGCTGAGAGATTGATCAATTATAACTAACTAGTGTACTTGCTCTCTTACATGATGACCAAGTGGGCGCTCAAGTGTTGCGAGGCCCCCCGCTCGTGGGGGTGTTGTCTTTACTTAATCTTTCGCTTTTCTTTTTGTAGTTTTGGGTATCACCCTCTTCTTTTGATCAAAAAAAAAAAAAACAAAATTTTACAGTCAAGTTGAGGGATCAAAATTCTATATTCGCTCATGTTTAATTTAGTATTATATGCATCGCCTACTTTCCTAATACATGCATGTACTTTAATATATGTAATACGTATAGGCCAGGACATTACGATAGTACGATTTTTATTTGTAAAATGCACTATGATTTTTATTTGTAAACAAAATACATTTGCGTTGTTACACTCTTCACAAAATGGACATTTTACGTTCTTATATATACATACACATAACCCAAAAAAAAAACATTACTATTTCAACGGAAGTACAAATATCATTGTTAATATTATCTTTTAATTTCTAATAGAAAACATGTTCAAGTTTGAATTGGGATGATATTTAGTATACATTGAATTGTACGAATAGTGTAGTCACCAAATGTTATTATTACATTCTTATGAACATTGGACAAACTAAATGACAAGTACGCGGTAAATAAGTCTTAAACAACGTATACAAATTAAGTGTTTAAATTCGTATCAAACGTTATCATTTTGTATTCATTAATTAAATTAGTTGTAAATATTGAGTAATAATATACATTATAAATTTATCAAATAAAGTTGCATCTATCACATATTAGCGGGTTTGGGTCAAGAGGTTTAAACCTTGTAGTTCAATTCATTTTTATTTCCTAATACATATTATTTATCGCTCACGTAAAAGTTTTTAATACGATCTTATCTTTGATGGACCATCGTATACAGCTGGCAGTATACAAATCAAATAAAGTAAAGAGCAAATTACCATTTTGGTCCACTAACTATAGGGGTCTTATTAATTGCAATCCACGAATTTCAAAACTGTTAATTTTAATTTATACCATGACTATTCAATTTTTATCAATTTTAGTCACTTTGGCCAAATTGAAAGCCAAATTTTGCTGGAAAATTTAATGCTCCAATAACTACTCTTAACAACAAAACAATACAAGTGTGTTTTTAAGAGTATTTATTTAAACATTAAGTTTTTTCCGGCGAAATTTGGTCGTCAATTTGGTCAGAGTGATCAAAATTAATAAAAATTGAATAGTCAAGGTATAAAATTAACAGTTTTAAAAGTTGTGGATTGCAATTAACAAAACCCGTATAGTCAGTGGACCAAAATGAATATTTTATATGTTAAGAAATAAAGTAAATAGTAATTCGATTTAAAAAAAAAAAGTAAATAGTAATTCTCAAAACCAGCTTAATAATCCTATAAATATGCTTATGTTATATGCTTTAGGAAAACATAATTAAAGTTGTGATATCATATCCTTGAGAAGCTAAGGTTAGCTATGGCGGCGAGAACAAGTAGAGGCAGGCAAAGGATTGAGATGGTGAAGATACAGAAGAAGAGCAGTCTTGAAGTCACGTTCTTGAAGCGCCGCACCAGACTTTTCAAGAAGGCCAGTGTGCTTTCCACCCTCTGCGGCGCTGATGTTGCTATTATTGTTTTCTCGCCGGCCGGGAACAAAGTTTTCTCGTTCGGCCACCCCACTGTGGAGGCGGTGGTAGAGAGGTTTCTCGGAGAGGACAACCCTGCGCCGGTAAATGAGGCGTTGGCGACGGAGCAGTTTATTGAGGCTCAACGGAATGCAAGAGTCCAGGAGGCCGTATTTGAGTTTGAGAAGAAAGGGGCGAGGCCATTGATGGATTTGTGGAGGCGAATCGTGAAGCTCATGGATGGATGAGAGGCTCTTACGATGATCTTAGCTTTGAGCAGCTTGTAACTCTGAAAAGTGGGATGGAAAATCTGTTGAAAGAAATTCAACAGAAAGCTCATCTTCAGCTTATGGCGGTGCACGGAAATGACACGCCATATGCAGGTGGCATTTTCCCCTCTGGAAATATGGTTCCCAGGGACCCACTTCTGAATTCAACTTTGGCACTAATGGTGGCCCCCCTGGAGCTCTTCCTTTTACTAGTGGTGTCCCTGGAGCTCATCCCTCTACTAGTGGTTCTAGTTCCATGGCAGGTGGCTATAATACAGTTTCTCCATGGGTTGCAAGCACCAGTGGTGCATCTAACTCTGCAGGTGGTAATCTTGGAGCTAGCCATGCATTTTACTAAAAGTTTAATTATGGCAATCTTTTTCAAAAATAATTGTTGCATGGCACAATGTCATAATTCAAAAATACTAAGAATGTTATATTATTGGTTCTTCGAACCAATATTTTTTTTTTTGATATTATTTACTTATTAGTATTTTGATATTTTGTCTTGCTTCAATCCATTATTACAATGTGAGGTATTCTAAAAATTTTCAATGAAGTTCATTTTATTACCTACAATCTAAATTAGATTGTTTATTTATGTTCAAAAGTTTATGTTATTGTCAATATGTTTGATATTTAATTTTCAATTAAGTAATATAATTATATTATGGATATATACTTTTTTCAAGATACCATATCAAGTAAGAAAGAATTCAAGTACCAAATTAAACTTATAAGTTATAACACTATATAATAAGAAGTGGAAATCACCATGCATTTAGGTTCCTCAATTGTTTCCAATTATTGATGTATGTAATCCTTAGTTTTCAATTTTTAGTTTCAACTAATTTGAGTCTTGGATTGTTTAAAATTAAGTTTCAATCTTTCGAGAATCAGCAAATTGATGAAATTTTAAAAACTAGGGACTACATTAACAGTTGGGGAACAATTGATGAACCAAAATGATGATCTTCCTATAAGAATGACACCTTAGTTTGGATTATAATTTAGAAAGATATTTATTTTTATGTTTTCTTTTTCTTTTTAGTTTTTTTTTTTAATTATCACCCTCTATATTTGCATTTTTACCGTCATAAAAAAATTAACTTTATAATATAATTTTTGTTCACAATCTATTCCTAATTCATCAACTAATTGCAATTGCAACTCTTTATTAATTTATACCTCATAGTTGAATCCATAAGTTTGTCAAAAGTAATGTAAAATACTCTTCTTTCATTCATCTCATCATACTCATTATCATACAAATCTTCTAAGTGCAGTGGGCATTTAAGTTGATATATATCATATATATATTCTCCTCCACTTCAACCATAAACATATTATGCATTTTTACAAATGGCTGGATTACTTAATTTTAGAGCAACACCATCAATGCATAATTTGGGGATCTTGGAACAGTAAATGCTTATTTGGAGGAGTGAGAAATAGGAGAGAGAGGAAAATGGTTGCTTCTGCTAATTTTGGGATCTTTGGGTTCCCGATAAAAAAGAATAAATGAATGACCGTTGCTGGCTATGCGCATTCAGCCGCGCCCATGTGGGCGCGTGCAGTGAACGCGCCCAGCAGCAGCATAATTTTTTTTTTTTTCAATTTCAGTTTTGTTTTGTTTTTTTATTCATCTCTCTATTTTCTCTTTCCTAATCACACTTACAAAAACCCCTAAATAATCGTGAAATGTACCAACTGATAAGAATGCTCTTACACAGGAAATTAAAGTTCACCAAATCCTAATATTAATTCCCATACCTCTACTTCTCTTGGTTTAAACGTTTCATCATTAAACATCATGCAACCTCAACATCATTGACCTGTTACACGTTCAATATAATCATCTATTCCTTGATATTATATATAAAAAACTTTCATTCTAAACTACTATATCCATATTCAATTCTTCAACCATCCATTTCCGATCCTTTACCTACCATTAATTTAGTTGGCGGAATAAACCAGGAATGAAATAACATTTCATGAAATAGGTCCATTATGCTATTTGATATGATTCATTTTTAAAATCGCACACGTATGTATATAGGGAACTAGGGAAGCATCATAGCCTCCTTGTACAAATTCAAAGTCAAAATGTTTGGGAATAATGTTTACTTTGTAGTTTGTACTAAATATAAACTTAAAGCTTCACCTTTCACTTTTGATCAGGTAGGATAACTGGTTTTAATCAAATATTTTCATTTGGTTAGCGGTTAATGATTTTAAGAATTTTGGTAACTGTCCATTATGGTGTTATGCTATTTGGTTCATTATATTTGAAAATGTCAGTTAATTGAATTATATGTGTATATATGTTAGTTTTAATTTTTTATAATTCATAAATCATACTATTAGATTAGTTTTTCAAATTTTATAATTTTATCAAATTTTTTCAAATTTTTACATAGGGGTGGGCATTTCGGTTCGGTTTATCCGAACCGAACTAGTACTACAAAATCGAACGGTTCGTGATTTGATCTTGTGAACCGAACCAAACGGTTTAGCAAAAACCGAACCGAACTTTGTTAGGTTTTAATAATAATAATAATAATAACAACAACAACAACAACAACAATAATAATAATAATAATAATAAATAGGGATAAGGGTCAAATAGACCCTTCAACTATAGACTAAAGTGCAATTCAACCCTTCAACTACAAAAAGCTTCAATTAGACACTTTAACTTCTCATTTTTATGCAATTAGGCTAATTAATAGGTTACCTTCAGGTAGCTGGTAAAAGGAAAATTTTTTAATTCAAAAAAATTAATTAAATTAAGAAAATCATTTTTAACTCAAATAAAGTAAATAGTTAAAAAAAAATGGGAGGAGAAGACGGCCATGGTGGCCTTCCTCATTAAAGAATCTCCGGCTGGCAGCTGCTGCGGCGGGGCAAAGAAGAGGAGTTTGATTTCTATTTGCGGGGTGGATCTTTGAAGGAATGGAAAATGTATGCTACGGATGAAGTGTTTTTTCAAGGACAGCTTTTTTCCCCTCTGGAATTCCATTAGCTCCGACAGTGCCTTCATCGAAATCTGGAGCAGTAGCCGCTACATTTCCATGGACCGCTGTCATTCCGTCGGGTACACCAGTGCGAGCAGCAAAATTAGCATCATGAGAAGCCACCAGTTGTCTAGCAACGCCGCCTCATCGATTACCACCCTGTACGGCAAGCATCACAGAATCCGGAACTAATTCCAGTATTCTCAACTGAGCTTGACATCGTAACTTCGTTTCTCCAAGGTTTCACACAGCCACGCAGCAAATAACTATGCCTGGAATTCTACCCTCTGGAGCATTGTAAGCAACGCATACATCAGATCCAACATTACGCAGAAGCTGAAGCAAAGATTTGCAAACAAAGACCTTGTCATTTTCACCACCTGCAAATGCTATTTCAATTATGTCCAAACAATTCCTTCAAGATCTGCCATGAGCCAAGACAATAAGAAAAACAAGAAGAAATCTTGTTATGAATTATGATAATTGCGGAAGACCGGCGGTTTCCTTCCCATGAACTTTCCGGCTACTCTAACCGGAGAAAATTATTGGCTTTTTCGTTGACGGGGAGAAGCCAACTCTCTTTGATTTTCTGTTTTTACTTTTTATTTTTTAAAATCTTTTTACCTGTTATTACCCTATTTTTACCTACAAATTGATCTAATTGAACAAATTTAATAAGTTTTTAACTAAATTGCATAAAAATGAGAAGTTAAGGTGTCTAATTGAAGCTTTTTGTAGTTGAAGGGTTGAATTGTACTTTAGCCTATAGTTGAAGGGCCTATTTGACCCTTATCCCTAATAAATAAGTAAATCTAAGTCTCTTGATGCCTGCTCTGTTGTTTAATTCATATTCTCACTGATATCTCTATTAAATTTTTTATTTGATTTCTTTATAGCTTGTTGTCTACTTTGCGCTTTTGTTGTTTGCTGCAAGTGTTCTTTACCTCACAATTAGTACTTAGTAGTATCTTTGGACTTTGAATTGCTATTTTGTTATATAATGTTTAGATTTTGGATATGGATAATGTGATAGTATGTTCGGAAAACTAAGAAACATTGAAATTTGGGGACTTAAACCGAACCGAATTAAATCCGAACCGTTTCAAATCGAAACTGAACTCTAATGTTAAACCGAATGGTTTAAATTCTTTTTAAAATCGAAACCGAAAAAAACCGAACCGAAACCCAAAATGCTCACTCCTAGTTTTACAATAAGTTCCGTAAATTTCAGAAATATTCATATACTTTTTATCTTTATCTTTTTATGTTCATAGACAATCAATCACTATGTATTACATTAAATATTATTTTTATCATTGAAAATACTTTTTTTTTTTGAGCTTAGACACCCAATGAGTACAAAATGTACGGAAAATGTTGGACCGAAAGATAAGTTTTCCTGTAAACTTCTTGGGTGAGCCGAAAAGTAAAAACTCGTCAATGTTTCCTGCAATATTTCTTGTATTTGATTTTGAAATAATTATTAAATTTTATATTAATTTGCATTATTTAAGATATTGTATGACATCTTTTATATGTTTTTCTACTGCGGCGCCGACGGGAGAGGTAGAAGCAGCAGGCCGAAGTGGAAGAGCAGAGGCCAACCAGCACCGCGGGACGAAGGAAGTCGGTAGGGGTGGGCGTTTCGGTCTTCGGTTCGAGTTTTTTTTGGTTTTTCGGTTTCAAAAAAATTAAACCATTCGGTTTAGCATTAGAGTTCGGTTCGGTTTGAAACGGTTCGGTTTCGGTTCAGATTTAATTCGGTTTGGTTTTCGGTTCGATTTACGGCCCCCCGAATTTCACATTTCCTAGGCGACAAAGCGGTTGGGGGCGCTACGACTTAACGAGGCGCTGTAATAACTATGCATCAAACGTCACATAACCCAAATCCAAAGTCTAATATCTAAATATTAAATATCAACATAACAAATTAACAATTCAAATAAATTAAAATAAAAAATAAAACTAGAATTAAATTTCCAGAATTGGAATTTTCATTCCAGTTTACTGGAACGAATTTCCGGAATTGGAAATTCATTCCAAATTATAAATATATAAATAATATATATATATATATATATATATATATATATATATATATATATATATATATATATATATATATTAACGTGTGTATGTTATGTTTTCTAAATCTTTTTTAATTTGTATTTTGAAATTTGATTACTTTTTAGGATGAACTATTGTGATTAAATATTAAAATATGCATACCTATAGGGCTTATTGAGTTATTAGGTATACTTTGATTAAACGTTAGGTATTTTGATCAATTAAGTGTTTTGTTACTAAATGTTTTAAATTCATCTATTCCGATGTAGTTGGGTTGATAATAGAAGAGGTGTTCGGATAGATGAATTGTGTTTTACTTTGGTTGGAATGGTTTGTGATGATATGGGAAAGAGGTGGTGAGAAAAAAGTTGCAAATTGGCGTTCTGAAGGGTTTGAGATTATGGCACGTACTTGAGTGACAAATAAAGTCCTGGGCACTAAGGTATTGGAACCCACATGAATCCAAACAATTCATGGTTAAACAATGGTCAAACAACTAGAAATTTAAAGTTTAATATAAGAAAACGCAATTGAAACACAAGAAAATGCAATAACTAGAGATAGGCTCAAATTAGGGAATTTTGCATTCTAGATGCCTTTACAACTTAGGGAATTAGGGGAGAACATAATAACCAAAGGATCAAATGACAATATCTGCACAAAAGAATCGTCCTAGCCTAGGTAAGCTACATTCATAAGCAAATAACCAAGGATTAGAGTCAGGATTGCTCCACTCTTGTGGTGTATCAATTTTTAGCTCTTAAATCACATAAGCATTTAGGCCCACAATTCCTCTCTATTTTTGTAAAAAGAAAATAAGTTTTGACTCATTTGAGAATGGTAAGGCTTGAGTCTTTTACCAAACTCTCATTGATGTGAAATACTCTCTAAAAACACGTCAATAATAATTACGTACCAAGAATTAATATGGTATCTTAAAGAAAATATATATCCATAATTACTTAATTAAAAATTAAATATCAAACTTATCAACAATAATATAAACTTTTGAACATAAATAAACAATCTAATTTAGATTGTAGGTAATAAAATGAACTTCATTGAAATTTTGTAGAATACCTCACATTGTAATAATGGATTGAAGCATGACAAAATATCAAAATACTAATAAGTAAATAATATCAAAAAAAAAACAATATTGGTTCAAAGAACCAATAATATAACATTCTTAGTATTTTTGAGTTATGACATTGTGCCATGCAACAATTATTTTTTGAAAAAGATTGCCATAAACGTTTAGAAAAATGCATGGGTAGCTCCAAGATTACCACCTGCAGAGTTAGATGCACCACTGGTGCTTGCAACCCATGGAGAAACTGTAGTATAGCCACCTACCATAGAACTAGAACCACTAGTAGAGGGATGAGCTCCAGGGACACAACTAGTGAAAGGAAGAGCTCCAGCTACGCCACCACTAGTGAAGGGATGAGCTCCAGGGACACCACTAGTAAAAGGAAGAGCTCCGGCGGCGCCACCATTAGTGCCAAAGTTTAATTCAGAAGTTGGGTCCCCAGGAACCATATTTCCAGAGGGGAAAACGCCACCTGCATATGGGTTAAATGGCGTGCCATTTCCGTGCACAGCCATAAGTTGATGATGAGCTTTCTGTTGAATTTCTTTCATCAGATTTTTCATCCCACTTTTTAGTGTTACAAGCTGCTGAAAGTTGAGATCATCATAAGAGCCTCTCATCCATCCATGAGCTTCACGATTCGCCTCCACAAATCCATCAATTGCCTCGCCCCTCTTCTTCTCAAACTCAAATACGGCCTCCAGGAGCGTCAGCTCCATGTTCAGCTCCTGGACCCTTGCATTCCACTGAGCCTCAACAAACTGCTCCGTCGCCAATGCCCCGCCGCCGGTCTCGTTAACCGGCGCAGGGTTGTCCTCGCCGAGAAACCTCTCCACCACCGCCTCCACACTGGGGTGGCCGAACGAGAAAACCTTGTTCCCCGCCGGCGAGAAAACAATAATAGCAACATCAGCGCCGCAAAGGGTGGAAAGCACACTAGCCTTCTTGAAAAGTCCAATGCGGCGCTTCGAGAACGTGACTTCAAGATTGCTCTTCCTCTCTATCTTCACCATCTCAATCCTTTGTCTGCCCCTACCTGTTCTAGCCGCCATAGCTAACCTTAGCTTCTCAAGGATATGATATCACAACTTTAATTTTAATTTGCTACTTGAGTGAATGCCTTTTTTGGTCCTACTTTTATTGGCCAGTTTCCAATTTTAGTCCGCTTTTGTTATTTTTGCCACATTGAGTCCATATTTATTAGATGTGTTCCACTTTTGGTCCAGTGTTAGTATTTCCGTTAGTTGGCTGTGTAATTCAGGGGCATTTTCGTCTTTTTATGTTTTGGGCTGCTGGAAGGATGCGAGGGGATGGACCAGCTGACTTCCGACGACTTGGTCCCCAAATTCTTCAAAGCCATCGCCATTATTTGCGAAAGGATGCGAGATTATTTGCTTGGTTTCATCTCCGGCGACCTCCAGTTGAGGCTGAGGAGTGGAGGCTTCGGAGGAAACGACCAGCGGTTGAGTTTCGCCGCGATCGATTTCTTCGTTGTCATCCTCACCGCAAAAATCGAAGACAACAAAGCTTCAACCAGCGTCCGTTTGGCGGCAGAGCACGACTAACGCAACGATAATGGCCTTGAAGGAGGAGATCTGAGAGAGAACTTTGATATTCCATCTGGATGGCGCGTTGGAAGCAGCAACCGGCGACTTCCCCTCCTCTTAGCGAGCGGTGTTGCAGCGGTAGCTGGTGGTAGAGATGATGTTTCCGTGGAAGCCGCCTGCGAGTGTTTTCTTTCCGGTGAGCAGCTATGGCGTCGACTAGGCTTGGGGATCGGCGGCGGCATCTCTCCCCCTTGCTCCTTGTTTTCTCGATAGGCAAAGTAGACCAACGGCAAGGCCGTGACCGCGGCACAGTGATCCATCTCTGACCATCTCTCTTCTCCGGCGTAAGCAGCGGCGGTGGCATCTTCTCCCCCTATCTCCGGTGGAGCTTGGCGGTGGCAGCTCAAGGACGTTCTTCCTTCTCTAGCAGTGAGCGGCTCTAGTGATGGCATTGAGTGCAAAGAGTAAAGGAGACCATCAAAAAAGCATGAAAAGACCAAAATGCCCCTGTTTTGGACGGTCATTTGACAGAATACTTAACGATGGACTAAAATTGGAACACTTTAAATAACAGTGGTCGCAATGTGGCAAAAATAATAAAAGCGGACTAAAATTGGAAACGGGCCAATAAAAATAGGACCAAAAAAGGCATTCGCTCTTTGCTACTTTATGTTTTCCTAAGCTTATAACATAAGCATATTTATAGGATTATTAAGCTCGTTTTCAAAATTACTATTTACTTTATTTCTTAATCTCTTAATATATAAAATGGCTTGGAACAATCAACCTTTATTCCATTATGGTTTTGGTCCATCCTTAATAATTTACTTTATTTGTTTTAATTTGTATATTGCCAGCTTTATACGATGATGAAAGATAATTAAGACCGTATTAGAAACTATTACGTGGACCATACATAATATATATGAGGAAATAAAAAAGAATCGAAGTCCAACTCTATAAGGTTTAAACCCTATAACGTACTCAATCCCGCTATGACGTACTCAATCCCGCTAATATGTGATGCAACCTTATTTGGTTAGTTTAATTATAATATAATGTGATTGCTCAATATGTACAAGTAATTTAATTAATGAATATTAAATGATAACGCTTGATACGAATTTAGACACTTAATTTGTATATATTATTTAAGATTTATTTAGGACTTTTCATTTGGTCTTTTCGACCCACGTAAGAAAGTATTAATAACGTTTGGTGACTACACTATTCGTACAATATGTATGCTAAATATCATCGTAAACTTGAACATGTTTTCTATTAGAAAAAGATAATATTAACAATGATATTTATACTCGCGTTAAAATAGTAATGTTTTTTTTGTTTGGTACATACATATAAGATTTTACATATAAGAAAGTAAAATGTCAATCACGTGAAGAAAGTAATACCGTAAATGTATTTTGTTTACAAATAAATATCACAATGCATTTTACAAATAAAAATCTCCCTATCGTAATGTCCTATACGTATTACATATTAAAGTACATAGGTGATACATACAATAATAAACGTGAATGAATGTAGAATTTTGATCCCTCAACTTGATTATAAGGTTATGTCAGTTATAATGATTATTCTCTCAACTGAGTTAATTGCACAAATTTAAGAAGTTATAGGCTTAGTTGTATAAAATTGAAGAGATGGAGGGCCTAATTGGAACTTTTGTTAGTTTATGGGACCAGTTGCATTTTGACTTATAGTTTAAGGGTCTATTTGACCCTTATCCCTTTTATAAATAATATATATATATATATATATATATATATATATATATATATATATATATATATATATATTTGCACAAAAAATCTACAAAAAGATATAGGCTATGTTTGGCAAACCTACCTGAAAAGGTAGCTGAAAGCTGAAAAGGAGCTGAAAGCTGAAAAGCTATAAGTTAGGAGCTGAAACTGGTGAGCTGTTAAGCTAGTTGTTATGCTTAAAAGTGTTTGGTAAAATTAGCTTTTTGATAAGCTGATAAATGTAAAAAGACTAAAAAGGGCATCTTCATAAAATTTAAATTTGTTTGTTTACATATTAAAATTTAACGTTTGAAAATAAAACTATTAGCAAATCATGATCTAGCATCCCATAATGAAGTAGCAATATTATTGCGAATCTCCTTCATCTCAGTAGAGGTCTGACTTAAACTTTCGTTGGTGGAGGTATTACTACTTGAATCTTGAAGTTCATCGGGCGGTATGTAATTAATCTGGATGCTGCTCAAGCACATTAAACATCATGTCATCTTGTGAATGAAATATATATCATATCCAAGCTTACAGATATACGAGATGCAATAGAAAAAAAATATACAAGTAATACAACAAAATAAATATATACATACCTACAGACCGGTGATATTGCGATTGGCTGGTTGCAGACTGCGGAGCGAGGTGGCTGATGGGCGATGCTTCTGCGGAGAGTGAATGAAGATGAAGCGATTAGCGTGAAAATTGCGAATAAACAAGAATAGAAAAGGGTTTTAATTGGGAAGGGTAAATGATGTCATTTCTTTAAAATAATAAGGTTAAAGATGGAAAAAAAAATTAGGAAGCTACTAGCTTATTTTGAAACGCTACCTTAGGTAGCGTTAAAAAATAAGCTCTTATTTTAAGCTATTAGCTTATTTTAGGAACATTACCAAACAGAACTTATAACTTATTAGTAGCTTAAAATAAACTATAAGCTCCTAAATAAGCTCTGCCAAACAGAGCCATAGTAATAAAAATAAATCAAAAAGTATTACAAATTTGAAAATAAAATTTCTAAAAATTCATCTAATATAATATTTATCAAAATAATAATAAAAACTATATTTTCTCAAGTACAAATACCATTGTTAATTTTATCTTTTCTAATAGAAAACATGTTCAAGTTTAGGAGGATATTTAGCATATGCTTGTATGAATAGCGTAGTCGTCACCAAATGTTATTATTACTTTTTTATGTAGGTTGGAAAGACCAATTGACAAGCCGTAAATAAGTCTTAAACAACATACACAAATTAAGTGTTTAAATTTATATCAAATGTTAGCATTCTATATTTATTAATTAAATTACTTGTAATCAAATAAGGTTGAATTACAAATTAACGGGATCAGGGATCGAGTCACACATTTAAACCTTTTACAGTTGTACTTCAATTCATTTTTATTTCCTAATACATATTATTTATGGCTCACACAAAAGTTTTTAATACCGTCTTATTTTTGATGGACCATCGTATACAGCTGGCAGTATACAAATCAAATAAAGTAAATTATAAAGGATGGGCCAAAACCATAATGGAGTATAGGTTGATTGTCCCAAGCCATTTTATATGTTAGGAAATAAAGTAAATAGTAATTTTCAAAACAAGCTTAATAATCCTATAAATATGCTTAGGAAAACATAATATAAAGTAGCAAATTAAAATTAAAGTTGTCATATTATATTCTTGAGAAGGTTAGCTATGGATGCGAGAACAAGTAGGGGCAGGCAAAGGATTGAGATGGTCAAGATACAGAAGAAGAGCAGTCTTGAAGTCACTTTCTCGAAGCGCCGCACCGGACTTTTCAAGAAGGCGAGTATGCTTTCCACCCTCTGTGGCGTTGATGTTGCTATTATTGTTTTCTCGCCGGCGGGGAACAAGGTTTTCTCCTTCGGCCACCCCACTCTGGAGGCGGTGGTGGAGAGGTTTCTCGGAGAGGACAACCCTGCGCCGGTTAATGAGACCGGCGGCGGGGCGTTGGCGACGGAGCAGTTTATTGAGGCTCACCGGAATGCAAGGGTCCAGGAGCTGAACATGGAGCTGACGCGCCTGGAGGCCGTATTTGAGTTTGAGAAGAAGAGGGGCAAGGCCATTGATGGATTTGTGGAGGCGAATCGTGAAGCTCATGGATGGATGAGAGGCTCTTACGATGATCTTAGCTTTGAGCAGCTTGTAACTCTGAAAAGTGGGATGGAAAATCTGATGAAAGAAATTCAACAGAAAGCTCATGATCAGCTTATGGCGGTGCACGAAAATGGCACGCCATTTAACACATATGCAGTTGGAAATATGGTTTCCGGGGACCCAACTTCTGAATTCAACTTTGGCACTAGTGGTGGCTCCCCCGGAACTCTTCCTTTTACTAGTGGTGTCCCTGGAGCTCATCCCTCCACTAGTGGTGGCGCCGCCACCGTGACTTCAGCTTTCCCTGGTTGTAGTTCCATGGCAGGTGGCAATAATGCAGGCTCTCCCTGGGCTGCAGGCACCAGTAGTGATGCATGTGGTAATTTTGGAGCTGGGCGCCCATTTTTTTAAACATGCATTTAATTATGCCAATCTGATCTGTTTCAAAAATAATTATTGTTGCATGTCACAATGCCATAATTCAAAATACTAAGAATGTTACAGTATATTATTGGTTCGTCGAACCAATATCTTTTTATATTATTTACTTATTTTATCTGGTATTTTGATATTTTGTCCTGCTTCGATTCTGATCAATATTACAATGTAAGGTATTATAAAAATTTTAAATGAAGTTCAGTACAATCTAAATTATATTGTTTATTTATGTTCAAAAGTTTATATTATTGTCCATATGTTTGATATTTAATTTTTAATTAAGTAATTATAGATATATACTTTCTTCAAGATAGCATATTAAGTAAGAAAGAATTTCGCAGGACCTTGTGGTTTAGTGACATTAAGTTGCCCTTAGAGGTTGTGGATCTGAGCTAAATCATCATTTTGATCACTTTAAAGTGTTTAATTAACTAAAAATCATCATTTTGATAACTTTGACGAAATTTTAAACGTCAATTAAACCCTTATTTCTCAACTGTTAATGTAGTCCTTAGTTTTTTTTTTTTTTTATAATCATCATTTTGATCACTCTAAAGGGTTTAATTGACCGAAATTTTTACCATCAATTAAATCCTTTATACCTCAACGTATAGTTGAATCCATAAGTTTGCCAAAATTAATGTAATTTTTTTATCACCCTCTATATTTACATTTTTACCATCATAAAAAATTAAAAACTTTAAAATCTAATTTTTGTTCACAATCTATTCCTAATTTGATCAACTAATTGCAATTGCAACTCTTTAATTTATACCTCATAGTTGAATCCATAAGTTTGTCAAAAGTAATGTAAAATACTCTTCTTTCATTCATCTCATACTCATTATCATACAAATCTTCTAAGTGCAGTGGGCATTTAAGTTGATATCATATATATTCTCCTCCACTTCAACCATAAGCATATTATACATTTTTACAAATGGCTGGATTACTTAATCTTACACAGGAAATTAAAGTTCACCAAATCCTAATATTAATTCCCATACCTCTACATAGTGTAGTCACCGAATGATGTTATTACTTTTTTTTTAATGTAGGTTGGAAAGACCAGATGATAAGTCGTAAATAAGTCTTAAAAATTATATACAAATTAAGTGCTTAAATCCATATCAAGCATTATCTTTTTATATTTATTAATTAAATTAATTATATAATCAATAAGGTTGAATCACATATTAGTGGGACGAGGATCGGGTGACAGGGTTTAAACCTTGTACAGTTATACTTCAATTCATTTTTACTTTTTAATATATATTATTTACAGTCCACGTAACAGTTTTTAATATGGTCTTATCTTTGACCGTCGCATAAAGCTAGTAGTATACAAAACAAATAAAGTAAATTATTAAGGATGGTCCAAAACCATTATGGAATATATAGGTTGATTGTTCCAAGCCATTTTATATGTTAAGAAATAGAGTAAATAGTAATTCTCAAGACCAGCTTAATAATCCTATAAATATGCATGTTTATGTTATAAGCCTAGGAGACCATAATATAAACTTATAAAGTAGCTTTCATCAGCTTGTAACTCTGAAAACTGGCATGGAAAATTTGATGAATGAAATTCAGCAAAAAGCTCATCATCAGCTTATGACAGTGCACGGAAACGGCACGCCATTTAACACATATGCAGGCCAGGCGGCGTTTTCCCCTCTGGGAATATGGCTGTCAGGGACCCAACTTCTGAATTCAACTTTGGCACTAGTGGTGGCGCCCCGGAGCTCTTCCTTTTACCGGTGGTAATTTTGGAGCTGGCCGCTTATTTTTTTAAACAATTAATTATGGCAATCTTTTTCAAAAATAATTGTTGCATGGCACAATGCCATAATTCAAAATACTAAGAATGTTATATTATTGGTTCGTCCAACCAATTTTTTTTATTATTTATTTATTTTATCTAGTATTTTGATATTTTGTCCTGCTTCAAGATTCACTATTACAATGTAAGGCTGGCCTCAACCCAGCAAGTAAACCACTTGCTAGGTGAGGTGGCCAAAGAAAAAAATATTTGTTTATTATTGATTTTGCCACATAGATTAGCAAGCTTGCTAAATGGCAGAAAAGCTGCTTGATGTGACTGTATTTTTTTTTTGTTTGTTTTGTTAATTCATAATGTTTAGTGTATGTATATATATATTTTGCTGCAGGCCTGCAGCGACATACATAGGTGATTTTTTTATTTTATTTTTTTTGTTCTGTTAATGTTTAGTGCATATGTGAATTTTTTTTTTCTTTTTGTTTTGTTAATGTTTAGTTTTGTGATGTAATTGATTTATATAGTTTTGGTTAATGTTTTTTATTATTTGATGTAATTGATTTATTTTAAAATTTTAATTTATTTTAATTTGAAGAGAAAATAATATTTATTGAGAAAAATATATTAATTTTTTAAAATGATGTGAAATTGGGGCCAATTTTGAAAGATGAATGGATTTGCAGGGATGTGAGTGTAAATAGTAAATGATTTGCAAATTGAGTGATGTGGAAGTGAGACCCATTTTTTGAAGTGAGAGAAAGTTGCAGGAATAAGGTTAGGTATTCTAAAAATTTTCAGTGAAGTTTAACCAAACAAAATGAATAAATGAATTATTTGGTGTTGTAATTCCACAGAATGAGGAATTTGCAAAATGGATGCTGGCCTGAAATTGTTTGATCTTATTATGAATGTGATGTGCAGGGTTTCGACAACCAATAAAATTTCACGTCTATATCAACTCATACAAGACAATGAAATTTCAAAGATGACAAATCAAGAATACCTATGCTTAGTAAACGGTTCATTTTCTCTTACTTACAATGATATGTAACTCTTGTTTCAGTCTAAACGAACAAAACCAGAGGGTGAAAGGGGGGAGGGAAAAAAGAAGTATACATTTTCATATTTCCTGTGAAGTTTAAAAAATGCCATTTCCTTTATCTGTCTCTCAATAAAAGAATCGCTACCCGGCCGCAAACCTGTGAAAAGAATGAAGAGCTAGCTAGCTGTGAGAGATTCCTGCAATTTTTCAGACAAAATCCAGAAACTGTGCAAATGTTATCAGCAGATCAGCATGCAACTGAAGATTGTTGCATCAGCAGACATCTGTAATTGAGCTGGAATCGGATGGTTCACAACTTGGGTGCTGAAATCAATCATCGGGATCCATTTCCTCGTCCTGTTCCAAGGATGGGATTGCATCAGGTCCACTGTTTCCATCGGAGTCTAGTCCCTCCATTTCCATTTCATCTTCGTGAGAGTCAACCTCGTCAGCATCAATCTCCTCAAACTTTACACTTTGCACTATCTCTCTGGGGCATTGCTCTTGTCCTTCATACAACAATTGAAGACTGCCCTTCTTTTCAGAACTCAGAATCTCAGTAGACTTCACGGTTGAACAAGAACATTCTGGTATAGGGTGAGAAAGGAACAACTTGGGTTTCAACCGATTAGAATTCTTTATGAGCCCCTCTTCAGTGATGCTTCTATTGAGATGTTCTCTTACAGTGAGAGTCCAGTTCCGTGGTGGATAGTACAGACGCTCACTGGTAGTATTAAACATCTCTACAAGATATTTCCTGCTTGGTCAAGTAACCATAATCAAACAAAAACATAAATATAGGTATCTGTAACACAAGTAGCCAGGAACATCTCATATTGTTACAAGAAAGACAATTCACAAGTGGCCCTACAAATAAGCACAATGCCATAATAAGGTAATCATGAAACTGAGAAGAATATTTTATATCTTGAATATAGTTATGAGCATAAGATGTGAACATGGGACAAATTGCATTGCTTACACCTACAAGCTCATTTTAGACCATGTTTAAACTTGTGTTAATTTTATAGTGTTAATCTAAAAACATAAATTTGAAAAATATAAGTGTTAGTAAATAAGTTTTCTAAACAGAAAACAGAGAATGAAAACTGAAAAATTAAAAAACAGTTTCCGTTAGTAAACGGGTCTTTAAGTTTTACCTGTCAGGACGGAATGTTCTAGAAGATGGCATCCTATAAAGCCGGTTTCCCATCACCAAACTGGAAAAATCAGGCCATCCATAACCATCATTATCAAAACCTGGGAAGAACGCATCAGCTTGCACTGAAACAATGTAATCAAGAGCATCCCACAGTAAGCGGTGAGCCTGTTCCCTTAAATCCTGAGGTGAAGGGTCTGGCTCAGAATCCTTTTCGGCAATCCAACCATACCAGCCTTCCTTTTCATGGCGATATATAGGTCGATCAGGAGGAGGAGGAAGAGGCCTCGGTCGAGGCCCAGCCTTGTCCCATTCTTCTTTGAGTTGCTTCTCACTTTTCACAGGCAGGAGCTGGATGGGATCTGGAGGAAGTGAGGTTTCTGGGCCAATTAAATTGGCCAGCTCAGTTCTGCTGCACAATGAAGTCCGATCCACTAAGTTGGGGTACATGGCACGTAAACGAATTAAAATCCTCTGACCACCAAAGGATTCAGAACCTGCCAGGTATATTCTTGTTCTAGGAGGGTAACCCATTGCTCGAAGAAGTAGTCCTACCTACAATTATAGGCCACTAAAGCATGAGCATAGGCATCAAAAACAAAGTGAAAGGGCACAATAAACAGTTCTTTCCCATAATGAAAATAGAGAGCATATGAAAAACAATAATATATTTAATCATAATAGTGCAAATTACAATTTTTTTCACCAAAACTTTCTAATTCCTTTAATGTTTTAACTTTCCTTCTTCCACAAGTCCTGCAATGACTGAATTTTGAAATGCCAAAAGTTGTCCAGTAGAAGTAGGGATTCTATAGCAGTAAATTGCAGGATATTCAATAATTCAATGAGGTAGCCCCTCAGCTTGCACAGTGTATATAAGAACTCATACTTTAAAATGTTAGGCCATTTCGAGTCTTGGCAAAAGCTACAAGGAGAATCCTTCCGTTTTAGATAAATGAGATCCTTTTTGTGCAAAGCAGTTTCTAGGAAATTTGGTTTTCCACTTGTCGATGATGAGCAATTTCAACTTCATAGGGTAATAACTTGATAGTCAAGGTTGTTTCTAAGGTCTAGCTTTGATAGGGATCCTTATTCAATTTAGGGGAAATTGCACTTTTAATCCCCAAGTTATAAGATAATAATAGATTTAACCTCTGTATTATGGGTCCTTCAAAATAAAATAAAATAAAATAACCTCTGTATTATGGGTGTCACGACTTTTAGCTCCCAAGTTATCAGCACAACACTTGATTACATGATAACTGATGTTAGTGATCTATATTTCGGCATTTGTAGTCACAAACTTGGAATGTAATTTGGGAGGGTAGAAGAAAAAATAGGAGATAACATTCCATTACTAGCTAGCTCTAGTCAATTAAGATTTTTTTTTAAAAAAATAACAATAAATTTTAATAGAATCATTGACAAAAAGATCGAAAGTGCTGCTTTATTGACAACTCAAAGACTAAAAGTGGTGACACCTATAACACATGAACTAAACCCACTAACTCAAGGACCGAAAGTGCAATTCCCCCTTCAATTTATTCTTGTATCTTTTTTCATTTTCCACTTTATTTACATTTTCTGTGGCTCTCTTGTCCTCTTTGATTCGACACCCTTTTCCATTAAAACCTTATTTACTTCATAAATATATCAGGGGAAAGAGCTATTCTCTACATTGATCTATACATTTTTTCATTAGTGACTTCTTTTCATAAATATGTCAATAGAAAAGCTATAATGCATGCCTTGTCATACCAAAAACGCACAGTATCCTTAAATCTCCATTTATGAAAATGAAGAACTAATTTCACTTTTGAACACTTGACCACATGTGAAATTTCACATCTGGTCATTGTGCAGCAATGATATAAATTATTGAAAAATGGGAAGTAATGGTCCTTTAGGACTGTTTTTGTCCACTGTAAGCAGTTGGATACTTGGATGGTCACTCATCTACACCTGTCCACAAGGACCAAAAGTATAATTCCACGGTAATTGAGGGCAAAAAGTAGAATTGACTCAAACTACAATCAAAAAGAGATGAAACAACACATTTAATATATTTCATGTTTGTATATTCTTATACATGTTTGTTTGAACATTATCATGCTCTTGCCTAAACATAAGTAGTATACCCATAACCCATAATTATTCAAAAATGATTTCATGCTAATATATTTTGATCTAAAATACTTTACCCCAATTTGGAATGGTATTTTTTTATCTTTTGATTTTTTGATGCACTTTTCTCAACACCAAGTACCATCTGAAAAGTATTAGATGTAAAACTATACATTTATGTTTTTAAGTTATGTCTGAAATAATTAGTGCTAAAAATAAAGATCAATTTTACCTCTTCAGGCATAAGTGGGCATGAGCCATTTCTTCTTCGAGCATGAGAATCCACACTCAACTCATCATTAATGATACCTTCTTTAATCATTTGTGCCCGCCTAGATTGTATGAGCTCTGTGTGGACATCCTTAACCAGTAGAAACCATCATTAGCACTCAACAATCATATATGGAGAAATGTATTAATCCACCAATGATCTTTAGTAGCTAAAATTCTTTTTAAGTGAACAAGGTCTCAAGAAGATGAGAGATATTGACAACAATTCTCCAACAGAAGTATGAATTCAAGTTTTGTCAAACTTCATTAGTACAGGGATAAATAAAAGCAGCAGGGGCTAAGTACTTTTCAAATATGAAAGTGTGGGGGTAAAAAAGATATTTCCAAATTTCACTCGAAAGCAGTTAATTCTAGTCCCTAAGAAACTGCAGACTACTTCATGCAATTTTTAATGTTTACAAGTAGTGAAGAGCAAAATGGGAAAAACAAAAGTTTATAATTTTAAAACTACTAAAGGTTGCAAGTAATATGGACTTCTACAGAGATTATAGAGTTGTGCATCACTGATTGGAAAAGATCAAAACACTTCCTGCTTATTAACAGAAGACAACACGTTTAGCGTTTGAATTCCACTACTACTAAATGGTTACAGTTCATTAAAAATCATGGCCAATACTATTTTGTTACAGGTTAAAATGAAAGAAAATGGTTTAAGTATAAAATGAAAGTTATGAGTTGAAAAAAGGTAAACTGTATAACTGTATTTGCCAAACAAAATAACAAAAGGAATATCAAAGAGAGTTCCCAATGACCCAATACATAAGTATAAATTCTTATTTATGTGTAAGAGAATGTCAATAAAGCCAAACTGTAGTGCAGGGAATGTCAATGTAGCAAATTATCCAGAAAATATGTGCATTCAGCAAGCTATCAATTAGGTTTGCTATCAACCTGAAAAAGTTCAGCACAACCATTATATGCTAGGTTGTCTCTCGTAAGCCCTGTATGATAAGCAAGGTAAGGTTGGCCTGCAGCTTGCAACCTGCGTTCAATAAAAGATCTTAATAAGTCTCATAAATAAATAAGTCATCCCTCTTTCCAGCAAGAAGGTTTTAGGAGAATATATATTTAATACAGTTTGGAAAATTATTTTAAGTGGGTATAATCATAAATGTATTAAATACATAATTAATTTAATTTCAAATTCCTATTTGATGGGCATTTTGTTAAGCCTCTAAATAACCACATTAGAGCATTGATGAATCTTTTCACCAATGAATCCAGATTAAAAAACAATTTAAATCCAGAAGGGCAGAATATTTCATATCTCACCTTTCCACCATCAGCCTGCCAAGAGATAGGATTTCAGTGCGGAATTGAAGTGCATGAAATGCCACACGACATCTAAGCCTTTGATACTCAGCCAAGCTAGGTGGAAGGATGGACTGCAAAGATATGAAACAACATTTGAAAACCACTTTTTGCAGTTCCTACCCCATTTACATGCTTTTGCAGAGGGTACCAAGGCATTGAAGAAAAACTAAAATGAATATTTCCATTATTTTGGTAAATGAAAATGGACAGGAAAGATGGGATTCAAGTCCATGCAGAATGTCGGGAAAGGTTAAGTCCTAACCCCTTAAGGACTAAAATTGTCAGGCTCATCTAAATTTAAGGCTAGAAGAGAGAAAAGGAATGCATGTAAGCACTGGGTTTTTTTTTACTACAACGCACACATGTAAAGGGATCTAGGGTAAAATAGAAAGGAAACTGGATGGAATTACCTGCAGGCATCCTCCATCCGACAAAATTAACCCAATGACCTTTGCTTTCTTCAACTTTGGTAGAACTTCAGAAATATAAAAGGTAGGAGAAGTTGTAATCTTGGGCTTAAAAGTTGCCAACTCTTTTCTTCTCCTTGCATTCTTCAAGGTAGGTGGTAGCTCCTTCACGATGATCACATCATTTGCCAAGCTTGCTATGAACTTTTCCTCATCATAAAGATATGAAAAACTCCTAAATTTTGAACTGCAAAATTTTCAATGCAATTACAAGTCTAAGACATAAAATAGAAATATACAACAAATGTGCTTAACATCTGTGCAAGTTAAAGCAAACCTGATGCCTTTTGATTGAGTACTTTGTTGGATCTCTGGAATGACAAGGGTAGCATTTAGAAGTCTTGCAACAGTGACCAGGTCACAGATCTAAGCAAATGGGTAAGATGTCACAACCTAAGAACTGTAGGGCATGAAAGCTTATGAAACCTTATGAAGTTAATATGAGCATACCGAGTTCCTAATCTTCTCGAAAGAACCAAAAATCTTGGCATAAATGAAGCCATTCTTCTGCTCTACTGGAACTGAAAGAATGAAAACCAATTTCAGATGATAATAAAAGTGTATTTGAAGAAACAGTGGAAAAGAGGTTCTAAGTCACCATCAAATGGTTAAAGGATAGTAATTAAATTTTAACATAAAGCAACAAAACCAAAACAAGAGAGTAAAAAATAAACATAGAATTCCAACATATAGTGTTAATAATTTAGCCTAATTGAAGGTCCTTGGGGCACCCATTGCAGCAGTTGCCTGCCTAGAACACAGGATATTAGGTTCTCTTAGATTGTACATGCAAGTATAAAATAGAAAAACCAAAAAAAAAGGTATCATATAGGAGTATGACACATAATCAGACAGGATCCATCACACAATTTGAAGCACAAGGCTAGTGTTTATCATGCATATTACCTGGATATGTACTTCTTGGATCTGCAAAATGTTGCAGTGACTCCAAAGACTTGACATTTCCCCACAACCTCCGATATGCAGCACCCTTTTTGAATTTTGAAATGCCAAATCAAGCATAAAATAATATCTAATAGTACCATTATCATTAAGAAGTGTACAATTTTTTGTTTACCTTTTTAATTGGAAGATTAGGAGTTAGATCATCCGTAAAAACAGTGAAAGCAGTGTACTGTACAAGATCAGCACTAGATTTGGCTAAAAATAAATGAACCAGCAAGGAAACAAATGATAGCACCAGCCCACCTAGTGCCGCCCATTTTATCTTTGATTTCATTGCACTTTAATCAAACTCGAATCTGCAAATGTGATTCCTCAGTTAGTGCACTTGATTAAAGAGCACAGAAGAGAGATGCTTACAATCACAAGCAAAGGTGGTGGGTGTGTATGAGTTAAAGTGATTATTGTTCCATAATTATGCAAAATTATTATTTCGCTTAATAATGATTTAAGAAAATTCATTATGAACCTACATTTTAGATCAGATCTTAAGCCGGGTAGCAAACAGGAAAACATTAAGTATACATGGAAATAATAAAATCATCAGGGAGATGAGTCAGATAGCATACACATGTCACTCCTGGAAACTCCAAGAAAATCTTACCAGAAACATCAAGCATGCACAGATTTCTACCATTATCTAAAAGAACTTATAGAATATTTGAAGAGTAACAGCTTCAGTACATGTAAAAGTTTTCTTTTGTGCATGTATGTGGTTGTCAAATTTAGTCTTCAAGTGAGAAGTGGAAGAGATCATCCAAAGCTCTGGTGGAATATATCTATAATCATCATAAATCCATTCCTTGAAACCCTGCCTCACCATCTCTTGAGAATTGAGATTCACCCTAAACATTACGAAAGATTACTATTTGTCAGTTTTACACGTCTCTGGCACGTGAAGATGTTACTATTTGCCAGTTAATCAGTTATACAGGTAAACCATCTTTCTACAAGTGAATGATGGCAAGTGCAAGACCCTGATGTAATGATAGTATCTCTTTCGCCTAATTTAAAAAGACAGCAGGTGCTTTAAATTCACTGGATTTCTCATTTAAGTTTCTAAATTGCAGTCACCAAGTGTTCAAATGTGGTCACTATACAAAGAGTAATGATAGTGTCTCTTTCACCTAATTTAAAAAGACAGCAGGTGCTTTAAATTCACTGGATTTCTCATTTAATTTTCTAAATTGCAGCCACCAAGTGTTCTAATGTGGTCACTATACAAAAGAGTGGAAAACCAAACAATGAAAGAAAAGCAAGCAATAGAAGAAGATTCACATTCATTAGCCACATTGTAGTTCAAACTTTGATCAATATCAGAACCAAAAGAGTCTTGAATTACAAAATTTTGGCCTAGCTTATTTCCAGCATACATCAAACCAAGAATTCTACCACAAAGTCCAG
>CP025649.1:17699287-17707549 GCA_003576665.1 Ipomoea trifida
ATTAAATATTTGATTACAAATTTAATTTTAATTCCGATACTCTAACCAAATGTCCCTATGTATTTCGTAGACAACTAATATTTAGGGGCGTCAATAGTAGGAGCAACAGTACTACCTTGCTTGAAGAGGCCTCAACAACAAAATCAGAATTGAGTTGTCTGGAGGGGACAAAACCATATAAACGAATGAAAAAATGTATTTAATCCTTGTAGGCAAATACAACATTGTTGTTAGGAGTCCGAATAACCCATTCACAAATATTTTGAATATTTAAATTTAAAAAATCGTTTGAAATTTTGAATAATTTTATCAAGGGAAAATTATAATTTATGCCATTTCATAATAATATATTAATTACTCTGAATTATTAGTGGTGTAAATGTTGTCTCTCAATTTTTAAAACGATACATATATTGTTCCTCCTGAATGTAAATGTTGCTCTTCAATTTTCAAAACGGTATATATAAGGGACAATAATGTACTGTTTTGAAAATTGAGGGGCAACATTTACACTACTAATAATTCATGGGTGACATTGATAAGCACTGTTGCAAAAATCCCCGCCTAGGCGCTAAGCGCTCATAGACCGAGATGAATTGCTCCCTAGGCGTCCGCCTAGGTGGCTGACTGCCTAGGAGGCCGCCTAGCGCCTAACTCGGCCGACTAGGCTGAGTTGGTGACCGACTGGGCCGAATTTGGCGGAGTTAACTCGCCCAACTCGGCATAGTTAACCTAGTTAACTCGAGCGACTCGGCCTTGTTAATTTTATTATTATATTTATATATATTTAAACTTATTTATTTATATATATAAATAAGAGAAGTAAGAGATATATATACAATATATATAATATAATATATGGCATATACCCACACACATAAATTAATTTTTTGTTTTTATAGGTCGCCGTCTAGAACCGCCTAGACCGCTTAGGCGCTAGACCCTAAAATAATGTACCTACATTACATAAATAATGTATTTTTTATTTTTGGTCCACACAGCTGTGTAGAGCATGGTCAATGCAATAATGATTGTCATTTAGCTCTCTAAACTCAATCTACGTTGTTGTAGTTATTGGGCATTTGGGCTGTGTGGCCCATGCTAGCTGGGCCTTAAAAAAAACTTAAAAAAGACGGTGGTTCAATTTGGGCAGCCCATAAGGCGCTAATGGACCAGAGATGCACCAGACTGTTATCCTTCCACTGCAGTGAGGAGGAGGTTGTCGCTGCTCTGTGAAGCCAGCCTCACGCGGTGCCCTCCGATCTAAGGACAGAGAAGCCTCCGCCTTCGCAAAGACTCCACTGCCTTACTCACCACTTGGAACGGGCAGGCCAGAAGATAGCACCCCCAAGCCCAGCCTTCAGGGCAAGCCCAATTGTTCCACCATCTTAAAGCTCCCACTTGGGTTACAAGCTCGCGCTACCGAGCCCAGCGAGCAAGTCTTCCAGCTAGGGACTTATTAAGAGAACATATTCTTACTCTGGTTTCGATGTGGGAAATTGTGCGAGGGCTGGTTTGGCTTTCATGGGGAAAAAATGGAACAGACAACTATCGTGTACTGATGGTTTTTGCGTTGTATCATTGTTCACCAAAACTCAGGTATGTAGATGAAGCCTTAATTTTTTTTTTGGGTGATGAAAATTGTATCATTTTTGTTGATTTAATGAAATGGCAGAGACATAGCTTCCCTGAATGGAATGGCAGATATCATTGGGTTCTGCTGGCACCGTCCACTCACACCCTATAAGCTTTGCTTCATTTTCATTTCCATCTCGCATTATTTCGTATTTAGTTTAAATTGTGGCGGCTAAAGTTTTAGAAATGAATTGAAGTTGCCGCAGCGGTTCTTATAGACTGGTTCTGGTCGGAAAATAGTGAAGGAAGCATTTACTGACCATATATATGTAAAATTTAGCAATTTTGATGATTTACTGAGTTTAGGGGAAATTAGGGTTCTGATTTGAGATTATGCATACAGATTTTTTGTGATGCTACTTTGTGTTTGTGTACAATTTGATCCTTTTATGGATAATGGATAAATAGTGTAGGCAGTTTCCTTGCAATGGTGGAAGAGTATCTCAGGTCAGACTGAAATTCCTCAGGTTCCTTATTGTTGCATTGTATATACTAAAATAATAGGAGTCAATATAACGATCTTGTAAAATCTCATCCTTTTTGTGAACCATTTACCACTTCAATTTAGAAGATGAATTTTGGTGAAAGCATCACCATTAAAACTATACTACTTTGTAGCATTTTTCATGTTTAGAGGGACAGAAATATGCTCGAAGTAAAATGTGCCAAGAATTTGTTTTGTGATATTTTGGGATTATGAAGCTTAGGATTGTAGGTGCTCAAAGGTGGAGGCTGCCTCTTATCTCCATAGATGGTGAGATTCAAGATGACGAAATTGAGAAGTTGAGTGTACTCTCAAGAAGTTCCGATCCCTTGACAACACGAGTACCAGTGTTACAATGAGTTCCGTTCCAGCTCAAATTCAGCCAATTTCACTAATGTGCTTCAGACCCTTCAATTGGAGGTATTCCCAATCAATATCTAGGAATAACACCTAATTATTTATGGTAAACTCAACTCCATTCAACCTTTCTTCCATTTATTTATAGTTTTTGCTCCATTCAACCTTTCTCTGTTTTATATGCTTGCTGATGATGCTTAGGCTATCTTTGTATCCACTATTGTCCACTGGTTGAATGTTATATTGCCTTTAGGGGGCGTTTGGTTCAAGTTATATGAGATAACTAAGGTTATATTTGCTTGGGAATATAAGATTCCCCTGTTTGGTTCAAGTTATGTAAGATTCCCAGGGAATGTAACATAACCTCCCGATGAAGTTTTTAGCTATTGGAAGGGAATGTGAGATACACCCCGATTTCTTAGGTAATCTCACATTCCCTTATCTTATTACTAATATTAAGTTTTTGGCATTTTAATCAATTTATCTTATTTTCGTTGTCTTATTTACCTACTTCAATTTTAAACCAAACACAGTTATCTAACATTCCCAGTTATCTAACATTCCCAGCAATCTAACATTCCCTAAGGTAATCTAACATTCCGTGAACCAAACGCCCCCTTATAGATTGGTGAATGTTTGACATATATGCTATTGCAAATCAAAATGAATTTGGGCTTAGAGCAAATACCAATTTTGGTCCCACGACTATTAGCAAAATGACAATTTTGGTCAACATGTTTTATTTCTACCAATTTTGGTCCCACGACTATTATTTAGTACCAATTTTGGTCCCACGACTACTGTTTTAGTGCCAAAATTCATCGCGCCAATCACCAATTCGTTTAAAACGAACCGAAATCTAAAAATTTTGAAGGTATTTTCGTCCTTTTCAACTCAATATCCCAATTTGAGCATGAATAAAGAGATTTAAGCCGTAAGATCGATCACAATTTACAATTCTCCTCCTAAAATTAAGGTAAAATGAGGACGAAAACTGCGAAGTTTGATCGATTTTAGGATTTAAATCCATTTATTCATACTCAAATTAAGATATTAAGTTGAAAATGATGAAAATACGCTTAACAGTTTTAGATTTTTGCACGTATTAAACAGATGGGTGACCGGCGCGATAAATTTTGGCACTAAAACAATAATCGTGGATGAAAATTGGTACTAAAACAATAGTCGTGGGACCAAAATTGGTAGAAATAAAACATGTGGACCAAAATTGTCATTTTGCTAATAGTCGTGGGACCAAAATTGGTATTTGCTCTTTGGGCTTATCCCACCAGTCTTGAGCTGTAGAGTTTACATTATGAATAATTTATAATCAACTCTAGTTTATGGATAACTGTGATGCCTGATCATCTGATGTACTTGCAGGTGATCTTCATTAATGTTATTGTTGTCTTTTTGTTTTTCAGATATATTTATATAGATTGTTATCTCTACAATTCTTCTTCATTGTATAGCTCCGATTATCTAACTGATCATCTAAACAGGGTAAAGTTGGTAATTGAGGACATTGAGAGAGAAGATGCATCTTTGCGTGAAGATTTATAATGCATATATGGACTTCTCTGGACTGAATTGTGCCTTCCACTGAGGTAAAGAACTTTGTTTCTCAGTATACTGACTTAATGCTCGCACTTGAGTTATGAGCTCGCGTTACCAAGCCTACCTAGCTTGGTTTTTATTAAGAAAACATATTTCTGATCTGATTTCAATGTGGTGAGTTTTGCGAGGACACAAAAAATTAGAGCAGAGAACTGTCATGTACTGATGTTTGTGCATGGTTTTTGATAGCTATGAGATTTGCGTTGTATCATTGTTCACCGAAAACATAGGAATGTAGATGAAGCCTATTATTATTATTATTATTATTATTATTATTATTATTATTATTATTATTATTATTATTATTATTGTTATTGTTATTGTTATTGTTATTGTTATTGTTATTGTTATTGTTATTGTTATTATTGTTATTATTATTATTGTTATTATTATTATTATTATTATTGGTGGTGTTGTTGTTGTTGTTATTGTTATTATTATATCAAAAATAATATAAACCTTTGAACATAAATAAACAATCTAATTTAGATTATTGTAGGTAATAAATTGAACTTCATTGAAAACTTTTAGAATACCTTACATTGTAATAGTGAATCAAAGCAGGACAGAATATCAAAATACTAATAAGTAAATAATATAAAAAATATACGAACCAATAATATAACATGAGGGGGCGTATTCAATCATGACTTTTATAGAATTTTAACGACTTTTATCAACTTTAAAAGTTTGGTGGTATTCAATTTAGACTTTTAAAAACTCTTTAAAAGTCTACCAGTATTGGATCCAGACTTTTCAAAACTCTTTAAAAGTATACTGGTATTCGATTCAGACTTTTATAGAGTTCTTAAAAGTCTACTGGTATTCAAAAAGTTATTAACTTTCATAGATTCCATCAGAATAGGATTTTTGTAAACTTTTTCTTCATTAATATAAATAGATGAAATCCAGCCCTCCAACCTAAAACTTTTGAACATTCTCTATCGACTTTGTTTTCTTCTATTAAAACCAGACAAACTTTTTATTAATTTTACGGTAAGTTTCAAACCTTTCATAAATACTCACATACTTTACTACGAAAATTATTTTTTTTTAATATTCAGTGAAAAATAATTGTTGCGATCACAAAAATAAATAAATAAATAAATAAATAAATAAATGCTGCGATCGCATTTTGCTGCAATCGCAGCAGGTTGCTGCTGTTCGCAGCAAAATTTGCTGCGAACAGCAACAACAACATAAATATTTTTTTTTTGTTTCTTTTAATTTACATATATAGTATAACAATTGTATAATTTATATTTTATAATATTTATTTAATTAATATAATTTTATATAATTGTATGATAATTAATTATTAATATGTATTTGTGTTAAAGTTGAATTTTTTGAGAGATTCTATTTATTTTATAGTAATTATAAATGAGAGATGTTCATCAAAAAAATTATAAATAATGTATTAATAGAAGATTGAATGTTTGTACGGGTGTATTCAATTTAGAGTTTTAATGACTTTTGTTGAATTTTTAATATGAAAGAGTTTTTAAAAGTTTATAAATGTTTGTCCTATGGATATTTATAAACTCTTACAAAGTTGGTAAAAATTTTACAAATTCTAAGAAAATCTACAAAAACTCTACAAAAGTAAATTAAAATCCATCACTTTAAAAGTATTTGAAAGTTTTTAAAAGTCTTGATTGAATACACCCCCTTAAGAAAATCTACAAAAACTCTACAAAAGTAAATTAAAATCCATCACTTTAAAAGTATTTGAAAGTTTTTAAAAGTCTTGATTGAATACACCCCCTTAGTATTTTGAATTAAGGCATTGTGCCATGCAACAATAATTATTTTTGAAAAAGATTGACATAATTAAATGCATGTTTAAAAAAATGGGCGCCCAGCTCCAAAATTACCACATGCATCACTACTGGTGCCTGCAGCACATGGAGAGCCTGCATTATTGCCACTTGCCATTGAACTAGAACCAGGGAAAGCGGAAGTGGCTGCGGTGCCACCACTAGTGGAGGGATGAGCTCCGGGGGCGCCACCACTAGTTCCAAAGTTGAATTCAGAAGTTGGGTCCCCGGAAACCATATTCCCATTGGAGAAAACGCCACTTGCATATGGGTTAAATGGCGTGCCATTTCCGTGCACCGCCATAAGTTGATCATGAGCCTTCTGCTGAATTTCTTTCATCAGATTTTCCATCCCACTTTTCAGAGTTACAAGCTGCTCAAAGCTAATATCATCGTAAGAGCCTCTCATCCATCCATGAGCTTCACGATTCGCCTCCACAACTCCATCAATGGCCTCACCCCTCTTCTTCTCAAGCTCAAATATGGCCTCTAGGCGCGTCAGCTCCATGTTCAGCTCCTGGACCCTTGCATTCCGCTGAGCCTCAATAATCTGCTCCGTCGCCAACGCCCCGCCGCCGATCTCGTTAACCGGCTCAGGGTTGTTCTCTCCGAGAAACCTCTCCACCACCGCCTCCACAGTGGGGTGGCCGAAGGAGAAAACCTTGTTGCCCGCCGGCGAGAAAATGATAATAGCAACATCAGCGCCGCAGAGGGTGGAAAGCATACTGGCCTTCTTGAAAAGTCCAGCGCGGCGCTTCGAGAAAGTGACTTCAAGACTGCTCTTGTTCTGTATCTTCACCATCTCAATCCTTTGCCTGCCCCTACTTGTTCTCGCCGCCATAGCTAACCTTAGCTTCTCAAGGATATGATATCACAACTTTAATTTTTATTTGCTACTTTATGTTTTCCTAAGCTTATAACATAAGCATATTTATAGGATTATTAAGCTGGCTTTCAGAATTACTATTTACTTTATTTCTTAATGTATAAAATGGCTTGGAACAATCAACCTATATTCCATTATGGTTTTGGTCCATTCTTAATAATTTACTTTATTTGTTTTGTATGGTGCCAGCTTTATGCAATGATGAAAGATAAGACCGTATTAGAAACGATTGCGGGAACCATAAATAATACATATTAGGAAATAAAAATGAATTGAAGTACAACTGTATAAGGTTTAAATCCTATGACATACTCAATCCCGCTAATATGTTATGCAACCTTATTTGATTAATTTATAATATAATGTGATTGCTCAATATTTACAACTAATTTAATTAATGAATATAAAATGATAACGAGTTTTATAGGAATTTAGACACTTAATTTGTATATATTGTTTAAGATTTATTTACTACTTTTCATTTGGTCTTTTCGACTTACGTAAGAAAGTAATAATAACAGTTGGTGACTACACTATTCGTACAATGTATGCTAAATATCATCCCAAATTAAATTTGAACATGTTTTCTATTAAAAAGATAATATAAACAATGATATTTATACTTACGTTGAATTAGTAATGTTTTATTTTTGGGTACATACATATATGAACGTAAAATGTCAATCTTGTGAAGAATGTAATAGTGTAAATGTATTTTGTTTACAAATAAATATCACAATGCATTTTACAAATAAAGATCTAACTATCGTAATGTTCTACATGTATTACATATTAAAGTACATGTATTAGGAGAGTAGGTAGCTAGTGATCATACCATAATAAACATGAACGAATGTAGAATTTTGATTCGTCAACGTACTTGACTATAAGGTTATATATGTTAGTTATAATTGATTATTCTCTCAGCGATTTCAAAATTATTTAAAATTAATCCAATTATTATGATAGTATTAATTTTAGTTACCCTATTGTGCTACATTTTCTATCACACGCGGTACGACTTTATAAAAGTTCAATTTTAATATCTTAATTGTGATCTAATAGTATTTTTTAAAAAATAAATTAGTTATTGTCTTTACAATTATATAGTAATAAAGAGACCAATGCAAAATTCAACAATTATATTTCATAGTCATGTAAAACAATCAATTTCTTTGGTATGTGTTAGGTGATACTAACGTGAAAAATTTGCTACAAATCATTTTATCCACTCACTTCATATAGGCATAATAAACCGGACAAAATATAGTAAGAAGATAATTTAATACCAACCGTCTAACAAATCTATCTATATATAATAACATTATCCTCCTTTTAAAGTTTCCCGCCCAAAGTTAGTGGCATTTTGGTAAATATATTATTTTATTTATTTATTAATTAATTTATTTCTTAATCTATTAATTATTAATTTATTATGGTTAAATGTTGGTGATTGAATAATT
>CP025649.1:17712757-17744196 GCA_003576665.1 Ipomoea trifida
GCGAGGAAGACATACGACGGAGCCACCTCGATGGTCTGACCAGCCCTCTGCATTGGCACTTCTTTCCCAAACTTGGCACACTCGTCTTCGCTAAAGGAGGCGGGGATCAATGGCGTCCAGATGGGGCCGGGCGCCACCCCGTTAACGCGTATCCCTCTGTCCACAAGCTGCAGGGCAAGTCCTCGGGTGAACGCCACAATCGCGCCTTTGGTGGCTGAATAATCAAGCAGCTTTGGACTTCCTTTGTATGCAGTCACTGAGGTTGTGTTGATTATTGAACTCCCTTCCTCCATATGCTTCAAAGCATACCTGCAAAAACCAACATTTTCAATGCTTTAGGGCTGTTAGGTAAAAATGTAAAATAGTTAATTTTTCAGCCAATTTTACCTTATTTGTCCACTACTACTGTTTGGATTGGATTGGTTAAGATATACTCCGTACTAAAATTATATTAAAAAACTGTTACTTTTAAAAAAAAAAGTAAACAAATTATACAAAACAGCTAATAGTTAATTTACCAAACACCTTTCTAGAATCCTATTATTTTCAAACAAGTCATATCCATTAACCCAATCAGTTAACAGCTATCAACTAACACAATCAGTTATCAGCTATCCTAACTAACCCAATCAGTTACCAGCTATCCTAACTGCAAATATGACATCCTAACTGCAAATATGACAGGTAAAATAGGATAGAAGTAGTAAATGATTTGATTACTTGACGAGGAAGAATTGGGAGAAGATATTAGTCCTGAACACCCTCTCAAGCCTAGCTTCATCAATGTCATCAATGGACCAAGTCTTATGCTGCTCTGCAGCGTTGTTCACCAGAATATCAATCCTCCCGTAAGAATTCACCACTGATTCCACAACTTTCCTGCAATTCTCTTCGAACCCCAAGTCCGACGGTATCGCCATCGGCTCTTTTGCACCCTCCACTTTGGCTTTTTTCAAGATTTCAAGGGTGTCCCGTGCATCCTTGTCCTCCTGGGATTTCACATAGGTGAACGCCACCGTTGCACCCTCCAGCGCGAAGCAGTGGCAAACAGCTCGCCCGATGCCCGAATCCCCTCCCGTCACCAGAGCTACCTTGCCCTGCAAAATTCACCATGCTAGATCATCAACTTCATTCTTTAACAATATACATGAATGCACCGCAATTACTATAATTATTCTACATGCGTTGAGGACCTTGTTGTGCATTTATGTAATAATTGCATACTAATCCTTCAGTAATTCAGGTTCACACAGGTTCACACGTTAAAAACCGATTCATAAGATCACTTTCAAGTGTAAACTGATCTTAATTAATATCGGAACCCATGAACTACTGAAGAATTGCACTCTACATGAATGCACGGCACCTGACACATGAATGCACCGCAAGGTCCTCCAAACATGCCTAAGAATTGTTGCGGTGCATTCATATAGTAGTTGTCGTGCAACCGTTCAGTAATTTGAAAGTTGCCAGGTTAAAGCTGGTTCATATTTGAACATATATATATATATATATATATATTTGAACATATATATATATATGAAGAAAGGAAAGAGAGAAAGAAATTAAAAGAATTAATACTTGAAGCTTGTTGGAGGGCTTATAATGTTGAGAAGAAAACTGAGGAGTGGGATCCATGGCATGTTCTTTTCCAGGTTGGGAATCCTGCTTTTGTGGAGGGAATTGATTGCCGTCGGAAGCCATTGATCTCACAAACACCGATTCCCTTACACTCTTTGTTTTGACCGGAAATGTTGAGAACGGCGGTAAGTGGGCGGTGGTGGGCGGCGGAGGGGGGAGGTGGCGTAGAGTGGCGGCTAGAGCTCTTGAGGAATTGTAAGTAAAGCAACGAGAGAACATGCATTAGTAGAAGATCGCAGAGGTAATGGCAATGGAGAAATTGAAGGGATATATATATATATATATACACACACAAATATAGGTGGGGGTTGAAGCTAGCGGTGGTGGTGGGCGGTGGGAAGTAGACGTGGCAGGAGGAGGGAGCGTAGGTGTGTTTTCAGGCCGCATGCAGTGTCCACGTAACTATAATATGGCGTCATTAGCCTCTAAACCTTCATGATAATTGATAAAAGGATATGTATATATAGTAGCATATTACGTACAATTTATCTAAAAATAGTTACTCGTCTATCTTCTTGCTAACTAAATACATGAATCCATTGTTGTTTAAAAAATGTAAATATATTTTGTGCACTATATATATATATATATATATATATATATATATATATATATATAAATGAAATACCATATTTAATGCATCATGCATGATGCACGATATTCAATATTAAAAGATAAATCTATCTAGATTAATTTTTTTGGGAAAATGGCATCTTTAATTTAGCCCATGAGCTTTAATCAAATTTCGACTCAGTTCCTAAGATGTGGCCATATTCGAGTTTAGTCTCTTAGTTATGAACGAAGTGGTGCATTTGGTCTACGACCTTTAAAACTAACGAAAAAATTAAAAAAAAATAGTTAAAATTTGAGGGATAAAATAAGAAATTCACATTTTATTCTCTTTCTTATATCAAAACCACTATTACAACATCATTTTTCACTTCTTAGCTTCTTATTTTAAATATACTTTAATTTTAAAAGCATTTTAATAACTTTAATATGACTTGTTAGGAGCTTGGCTCTCGTATAACAAACTTAAGACTTAGCACCAACTTTTTCAAAAAAAAAAAAAAAAAAAGAAAAGAAAAAAAAAAAAAGACTTGGCACAAACAAAGAACACTTGATCATTATGTTTAGGTTTGTAAAAACACTATCCTAACAATTTTCAATTTTCTTTACTAGCAACAAAGGTAATCAAACTAGAACTTTTGAGATACAAAATGATGTCAAATTTCTCAAGTTGCTTTTACGAGAAATTCACCAACGAAATAACTTGATATTTTTAGTATGTAGAAATTCTTTTGTATGCAGTAGTTTGTGGGACGTGCCTGATCTTAGGTAAAATAATGTCTTTTGTCTTTGTTGTTGTTTCCAAAAGGTTGAATCATCTACCCCAATGTCCCCACGACCCGACCTGACAGAGCATATGGGTGAGTGTTAATCACGGTAACTAACTCAGCTACACAAAGGCTTATTGTACATAAGGAGCCCCTCATTATGAGAGGTTGCTCCCACTTTACTGCTTGTGAGACTTAATCCAAGGTCATTGCTCTCAAACTTCACTCATGTGACCAACTAAGCTGTCCATGTGAACCGTCTTTTGTCTTAATAAGCCATAATGTATAAGCGAGTGGACAGATAAATTTTACAAAATAATTTTTCATTTTAGTGCCCTAGTTACACTACGTGTATGTAATTATCTAAGGTACCAAGATTGCAACAGTTTTATAAAATTAGGTTGACAATTATGACTATTAACAATAGATGACTAAAACAATCTAACGCAAATAATTAGAGCGAAATCGCATTATTTCTTTTTCCTAATTTACCCTTGGCTGTACATAAAAATTATCTATGGTGGATCCAGTCGAATAATGTGCCCATTTTTACTCCATAAATTTGTTATATAAAGTAGGCCAAGAAATATAGAGAGAATTTAGGTAATAGCATGCTTCCAGTTAAAAGTGATGACTAATTTGATCCACTCATTTAGATAATCAACGATTGAAGGTTGGTTTAAACGTTAAAGTTAATAAGACAAATGAGTGTTAATTTTATCAATATTGAAAACTTAAAGTTTTATAATAATTATAAAATTAACTCATATTTTTTTAGGAAAATCTTTAATCGTTAATGAAATTTGGTGGATAGTAAATAAGTCTTTATTTTTTTGCGGGAAGAAATTATTCTCAATTGAACTTGCTAGTGCATATTAAAAAAAAATGTGTATGCTGTCAAATGATATTGATACCATAAGATACAATCATGTATGGTAGTTTATATAGAACATTATTAATATTTGTTTTTACAGTAAAACACATTAAAATAACTAACATATAATGCATAATATATTACGGAGTATTAAAAAAGGCCAAAAGGGAAAGGAAGGAAGGCTAAGGAAAGGATCGACAAAGAAATAGAAAAAAGGTGCATTGATCTGATGCGTCACCTGCATTGCATTGCATGGGTGCAACGTGTTGTATACATAGAGTAGCACCTCCCTATGCCTATTCCTATACCTATCATCCCCCATTTTTCTCATTTCTTTTCTCCTTAATTACTTCATAATTCCATCACTTCCATCCCATTTCTCTCCATTATCTATCCATGGCGCCCTCCTCGTCTCTCCGAGTTTCTGCAGCAATTTGTGTTTTCCTCCTCGCATCACTCTCTGTGCGCTGTGATGGTTCGTATCTAATTAATAACCTTCATTTCATTTCTTTACTGCATGTATACATAGATTCTCTTTTAAGATTACTGTATGTTTCATATAATTTAATTTGCGGGCAGACGATGAAGATCATCTTCTCCAAGGTATCAACAGTTACAGGCAATCCAAAAGCTTGCCGGTCCTGGCGAAGCACGACAAGGCAAACTGCTTGGCGGGCGAGATAGCTGACGAGATAGAAGACGAGCCGTGTCCGAAGCCTGGCGCTCCGAGCAGCCCACCGCGAGTGGCCAACTTGCAGAAACACCTGGACAAGTGCGGCATAGATGGCAACAGCACCAAGGACGGCATGGTGCTGCCTGTGTGCGTTCGGAAACGAGTCCCCACGCTCGTGCTCACCAATTACACTCAGTCCCAGAACGCAAAGTACCTGAACGATTCTAAGTTCACTGGGGCTGGAATCGGGACGGAGGACGACTGGACGGTGTTGGTGCTCACCACCAACACTCAAACGGGGATGTTCGCCGCCGCGGCTGCAGCTGCGGCGTCAACTGTAATGAATCCTTTGTTTTGTTTGTTGCTGGGGCTGTCCCTTATCCTACCGCGCCAGAATTGAAGTATTATATTCCCTTGTCTTGTCGTGTTTATGTTAATTAGTGTGTGATGTTTCATGTTTGTAGTGGTGTTTTCCATATGTACCTAGTAAAGGGAGCAATATCTAATTATCTATCTCCAATCTTTGTGTGTGCTTGTGGGGGGAAATCAGACTTTCATTATCAATTCACTAATCCACTGGCTTAAATTCTGAATAGCAAATGTTAAATCCCACATTGACAAATCAAGATAACAAATATGACTTTATAAGTCTATGAGTTAGACTAGCTAATTTTTTAGCGTGGTTTAGTGCATGTGGCAAATTATATCGCATGGATCATGGTTCACACAGCTGTGTGGACCAAAAATAAAAAGTACATTATTTTTATTCTAAAGGTACATTATTTTTGTACTGTAGGTGCATTATTTGACAGTATATATCAAATAATGTACCTTCAATACAAAAATAATGTATCCTAAAATAATGTACCTACAATAAAAAAATAATGTGCCTTCAGTACAAAAATAATGTACTTTTTATTTTTGGTCCACACAGCTGTGTGGACCATGGTCCATGCAATAATGATTGAGTTCATGTGCATTATAGGCTTATAGCCCAGTTGAGTGACCCTAGCCCCTAGCCCAATTTTAAATTATATCTGCAAATCCATTATGCATTTTTTGTAACAGTCTGAGATTGAACCTATTACAAAACCCCAAATATGAATGGGTCTTGAGACCAAATAGAAAGGACATGAAAACAAACAAATTTGGAAAATAAAAAATAAAAATTCTTCATTAGTTCTTGATATTCCACATTAAACATTATTAGATTGGGTGGTTTCAAATTGAAGAATTAAATATTTGGGGGTGAAAAACACAAGGGTAGGAGTTTAGCACAAACAGGGGCTACTGTCAAGATAGCATGGAGAAGAAGCTATAGAAACACCATATATAATATTCTAGACTGGATGTGGCGTACCAAGTCTTGAGATCAGATGTAAGGTAAATTGAAGCCTCGATTAGCATATGTATCATGAGGAAGATCCAGTGAAAGAAACCTCCACGCCATTTCCACCAATTCCAGCAATTAGACACTGGAACCCACATGTCTCTAACTCAGCTATCACCTTATCAACAACTGTTCCTGATAGCACTGAATATTGTCAAGGAAACACAACAGATTATCTAATCAAATCTGGCCTTCCTTTATAAGGAGATTGTTACTATAATCACAAGATGATGCATTTTTACGATTTCATTCACATATTATTACAATGGGATAAAATGATACAATTGTGATCCATGGACATCTAGGGGAAAGTTTCATATCCCTAGCTACCACCATTATTCAAATTTAACTATTAACAGCACTTTTATTCTTGCTGTTTTCTACCCTTTTTTGAGTCCTAAAAGAAAGCGAAAACCAACAACAAATGAAAGGAATAATTTTAAAAGAACATAACCATTAAAACAGTGAAAGCTTTTGTTGAGATGCATGGAGGCAAATATTTAATAGAAGTTAAACTAAAATTTTGTTTAAAAAATGCCAAGAGTTGTGACCATCTCTACTAGACTAGTAATTCAATCAACTTTTATTTGTGATCATAGCTTTCAGGTTCATATGATTTATACTAACAGAATACAAGCTTAAACAATCTAAGAAAGTCATTAACTAGGTAACTAGATAAGCTGAAGCTTAACTTCAGTGATCTAATAAAGATATACTCTGTAACACTGATCATTAGATAAGCTAGATTATCTTTTCCTAATTACTAAATTCCTTTCATTGGTGCAACCGTGCAACTATGTGTGCCTGTGCATCTGTCTTTTCATGTGTGCCTGTGCAACTACACTATCTTTTCCTAATTACTGGCTTGCCTAAAAATTGATAGGGGTAGGTATTAGTACACTGCTGAACTTCTAGTAGGCCCCAAATCAATCACTTGTAAATAATACAAGTTTGGTTGGAATTGCAAATAAACTGATAATGAATTTAGAGTGAAAAGGAAAGGCATGCATAACATGTATGAGCAGATAACAGAAAGGATACAAGTTGGTAGCAGTGTCAAAACGCAACCTCCACCACCAGCTCCAATTAATTTGGAGCATAATTTGTACTTCTCTGTTGTTCGAAGCACAGTTTCTATTGAGGAATGACTTACACCCATGCACTGTAGCAACCCTTGGTTCATCTCCATCAACTCTCCCAATTTTTCTTCCTTCTCAGTTATTGCAAGATCATCGCCAACAGGTGACTGGATAATAGTAGCTACTTCATTGCTTATGGAATCTACAGCATCAAACACAGAAGCCATGGCACTAGGATGCCTCAATGTCCTCTCTGAGACACTAGCAACTAATGCCTTTGTATTTCTGCCAACTCTTGTATTAGTGATTAGCATTTTCATTGGCATGTTAGTCTTGAGGCGTGTCAAGTCACCAGACTTAAATTTGATCAAGTTCCCTGTCACATGAAGTTCATTAGTTGCCTCGGTATGATGATCCTAAAGTTGAAGCATTTGGTACTCATTAGGGAAAAACAATATATCAATGAGCAAAAGAGTAACTAATTTCTTCGCCAGAAGAGTTGCAATCACATACCATATGTGCTTACAGTATTGTCAACCCCAGATGGCTTCCCATGGATTATCTTTTCGCCCTCAAAAGCCCACTTGTTTACCAATTGCAGTTCGGTGTCTCTAAATACTTGCCAAGCTTGGTGGCTGAAATCCATACTAACAGAATCTGACAAAGAGAGCATGGCAGCTGAGAGTGCAACACAGAGGGCAGCAGATGATCCCAGACCTGCTCCTATTGGGAGCTCAGAATGGACAACTGCTTTTGCTGGTTTGCATCTGATATTGCAAATAAGGAAGAACAAGATTCAGATATCATAAATGAATTTGCTAAACAATGAGAAGAACAAGGTTTCACAAGGCAAGAAAAGTTACACACCCATGAATAGAGGTATACAACCAGAGGAAAGCTGAGACACCAGACACAAGTCCAATATGGGCCTCAGGAATTTTCTGTTCTTCCACCAAAGAAGCAATTGATTTAAGTGTCTCCAATGAGCATGATGAAGGAGAGGTAGCAACACTACTGTCAAGATTTGGAAAAGCATCTCTAATTCTTGCAACTGGCCAAGAAAATTCTAAGGCCACATCCTTAAGTTGGAGTTTCAGTGTTTCATCATTTTCTGGTCCCAAAGCATCCAATGCAATAAGTAGAACAAAAAGACTCAGTTTCTTCAGTTATGTATCATGAAATTGAATTTAAAACTTAAAGGAAAAAAAAATAAAAAAAAAAAAAACCTATCTGGGAGTATTGCAATTCCATAACCTTCAATTTATGAAATTCATTCCAATCTTAATCAAAGCAATTGGGTTTATGTTTCCATTTTCAAAAGAAAAATGCTATTTGCACTAAAAGTTTGCATCGTTTTGCATGACTTGTGAGAAGTCTTTTAACCCTTCATATTCATTAGTCACATGTAGATTGGTCAACCCTAACACAAACTAATCACATGAAGCAATTTCAGATGGGCCAATTTTGGAATAAGTGGTTTATCCTTTTCAAAAGTTAGAAAAGGGCATTTTTTTCATCAACAAGAAATGAAGGTCAAATTCATACCTTCCAAAGTTATGCTTAATAATGAAATTACTTCAGTTAAATGCCCTAATTAGCACTATATAAGTTTCAATTTTGGGTGACATAATAATGAAGTAGCAATAGTGAAGAAGTGGAGAATTAATCAATTCAGAAATCAGTGATTAAAAATCACTTTCTCTAAGAATTGAATTCAATTGTATACACTACAGAGTTCAAAGTTACACATCTATGAGTCTATGACATACGTTATGATGGTTTAGTGATTACCAGAGGGAATAGGGAAGCTTAGAGAGACATAGGTATAAAGATCGATGGCAGCTGCCACAGCAGTGGATCCATGCACCACCGCATGTTCTCCGGCCAGTATGATTTTTGCCGGCGCTCTTGCTCTTACCTCCATCCTCTATCTCTCTCGCCTGCTTTGTAGAACTACTCAGCTATTCGATTATGGTATTTTGAGATGCGTGTATATGTGTCTGCGAATAAATATGTACATATATAGATAACAGTTATAACTACACGCGTTGTGTGATTATGTCAATGCAGCAATGCTCAATGAAAAAAAAAATACAACTATATAAACCTTATATAAATTTTATCCCTGTTATATCATGCAAAAATTTTCTTAAAGCAATACTATTTCTAGGGAAATTAAACCATCTTAATGAGGGCATACTCTTCTTTTGGTACTATTCAATTCATTATGATAACAAGAGATTTGCATAACAAATTAGTTGAGAGTATATCTTTAGACCTTTTCTTTATCTATTTCATTATTAATTTAACTATAATATATACCAGTAAATTGGTAAAAGGAAATAACCCCTAAAATATTTTTGGTTTTCCAGCTCTCCAATAACCAGAAGATCTATATAGATATTTTCTTAGTTGCTTTGTTTTGGTTTACCACTTATATAGATTTGTCTGAGATAATGTATTGATAATGATAAACACAAGTGTGTGTGTGTATACACACATGTGCTCGCACAATATACTTAAGATTCTAAACACCCTACCACAGAAATAATTATGCAGATACTCTTCAAAATGTAAAACAATCCCATTATTGACCTTACATCAAAGGTTTTATTAGCTGCAGAATTTATTAAGATGTCAAGATCCTTTGCAATCAATTCAGATGTGCGTTCATCTATTTCAAAGATTCACAAACATTTTCCACATGTTCATTTCAGAAACTTGAAGAAGTCAACATTCATGATCTAAACCAAAACAAGAGAACATGAAAGAAAACAAAATGTATTTGAAAAAACAAGTGATATTTTAAGCAAAATCCTTAACAAAACAAAGACAGCTTCTACAACTTGAAGAAAAAAAATTTATATATATATATATATATATATAGTTGGCTTAGCAAATTGTTAGAGGAATATTAACAATTTGGGCCTGTAACCACAAGGAAACATAATCAAGGAAAAGTGATGCAAAGCTAAGGGTCAAAAATGAAAAATAAGTTGTTTTTTTTCATGGGTTGATGCAAGAAAGAAATTTGTGGTCATCATTGTCACAATGCCACTTGATTTTCATGTAGACCAATCTGGCCAAAAACATTTTACAATAGATCCGTAACTTCCACAAGTAAGCTGTAGAAAGTCTTGTAAAGTGAACCTTAATTTGAAGGGGCTATCAAGCAACTTTTATTTGAAAAATAAAAGAAAGAAAGAGCCCATCACAGCAGCTGCAAAACTAACTCAAGTATTATAGTTCATCCAAGTTATACACAACACTTGCATCAGACATCAATTGTAGGCTCTACTGTAACTGGAATCCTGTAGGAGTATTTAAGAAATGAAATCCTCACCACAAGGTAATTGACCATACTAGAACTCCACTATTAATGTCTTCATTGTGAACCTAAAATATCTTGCACAGAATCTTAAACTGAAAGATTAATTACAACACCTCACATTTTCACCTTGTATGGTATAACAAAAAGCTTAATACTTTTCCTCCCAATGAACATATATACTGACATAAATATAGCCTGAAAATTAGTCTTGAAACAATTGAAAAATTCAAGAGGCATTCAAAGTCAGTGAGCAGTAAACTTTCAACATTTCATCTGATTAATTATATTGGCCTTCCTTGGTGAAACATAATAACAAAGACAAGGAATTCAACTTTACCACAATCTAATGTTTTTAAAGTGAAAAGTGCAGCAGAGCGGCCAGGCACTTCCTCGCTTTAAAGCGCAAGGCAAAGCGCCTCTTTTGCTCAAAAAGAGACACAAAGAGAAAAACATCACATGTAAATATGTAATGTTTCTAAAGGATATATAAATGCTTTGTATGAAAATTGAAGCTAAAGCTGTTTTACTTTAGCTGAAATTATAATAAAACAAACACATATCTCCGATCAAATACTCAAGAAACATCAATTCCAGTTAACACCACTACAAGCAATGCAATCCTAATACAATATAATTTTACAGCCTAATTTAAATTAATTGCATTGATTAGAGGAACTAGAGCTAATACTCGTGCACTCCTATGTTCCTAATTGCAAAACATTTTTTTAAAATAAAAATTATTATTAAAAAAAAAAAAAAAAAAAAAAAAAAAAAAAAAGAGGAAGTTAGGTACCGCTGCTCTTCGCCGGAAGCTATGGATACACTTGCGTGGCTCAGAGGAGATTGTTACATAGCATATTACAGAAGAAGCAAGGATTTATGGCAATCAGGCAAGAATTTAGCGATCTAAAGAGCGAGTGAGGAGGCGATGCGTCCCAGACAATCGGCGTGCGGGAAGGTGAGCGAGAAGCCAGAGAAGTGTCCTTGGCGGCCATGAGGGTCAAGTCAGAGTGATAAAGAAATCCAACAAGTCAAATATTTTAAAGCAGAATTGTACAGTCCGCCCTCCAATTCAACTTTCAACAGCTTACAATAAATAAATTAATTATATACGGAGTACTGTTTTATAAAAGAATTATTTCTATTTTTGGTCTCACGAATATAGAACTATTTTCATATTTAGTCTCTGAATATTAAAATTTTCAAATTTAGTTCCGATTTTCAAATATCTGGCCACGATCAAAATTTCAATCACTGGCGACTATTTTTCCTGTGATTTAACTGTCAAAATTGTCATTTTATTTTTTATTTATTAAAAAAAACCGCAGCCATCTTCCCCAAACGCCGCTGCGAATTTCCCCACGGCCGCCGCCTCACGCTTCCAAGCTCAAATTAGTATAAGAATTGGGGTAAAAGCTTAGAACCTAAAGTTGAATCAATCTGCTAATTTGCAGAAGAGCAGAAGAAGGACAGAGTCTGAGTCACAAAACCCCTAATAAGTGAATCAATAAGAAGTATCAAAAAGATCCAAATTTCATGCCGAGAAAATAGCAATTAGAGCCATCCAAGCACACAAATTTGCTAAATTACTCCGTAATTTCCATATGTATGTCTAAATACCACGCTCATCCATACGTGTCTGTACCGACATATTCACACAAATCGCAGCTAAACCTATAATACGCAAAAACAGTATACGTAAATGTACATATATATGGCATCCTCACCGCAAATATGGAGATATAAGTGTCTCCGTCGTCCGTGCGGAATCGAGAGAAGCTGACGTAACCAAGCAGGACGGCGTCTCCGGCCGCCGGTCGACGAAAAAGAGGCAACGAGCGGAGGGCAGAGCGGGTTGCAAGCGAATGATAAATTTCAGTTACAGTATTTCTTAGCGAATGATAAATTTGATTACAAGTCAGTGGCTTTGAGATCGAAAATACATATAGTATGAGTTTGAAATAAAATAGTGTTTCCGTCCAATATACGGACACACAGCGGCATCCTCGTGAGTTAAGACTACTTAAAATAATGGAAGCTGTCCAGTGATGACTCTTGACCGCAAAGAATTTGCAGTCAATAAAAGCATGTTGGAAGCCCACCAAGAATCAATACACTAATAATTGGAATCTGCTAGATAAAACTAATATCTAGCATGCCACACTAATTGCCGAAAATTTCTCTAATTCAACCTATAAAATTCTTAAAAGTAATAACCAATTAGTGTATAAGAATTTTTTCAATATTGTCCATATCTCTTTTGTACATATTTAATCATATTTTTTCTATGTTATTAGCATTCTACGTACTTTAGATACATACTTTTTCTATTCCTTTTTACCCTTAAAATTTCTTGTATAAACCATTTATGTTTCTTTGTTTAAACCATCAAATATCAATATATTATATTGGGTGAGCACTTTGTCCCTTAATTGGGTTGACCCGGTGTGAATGAAAATTACTTTGCGTATGGTACGGGCTTTAAAATGTTTTATGCTCAGGACACCTCGTGGTCTGACCCAAAATAAAATATCAATATATTGTTGATTCTGACCGGTGAATAAATCGATACACAAAATATATTTATTTATACGAAAATATAAAATTTAATTTATAGAAAATTAGTTCCAACCAATTTTGGTACAAAACCAAAATAACACACACACACACATATATATATATATATCAAAAAGAGGGATTTATTTACAGAAAATAATCCCACCACAACTAGTACGAAACTAGTACAAGCAAAGGGATTTAATTTTTAGGAAAAAGTTAATTCCACCACACTTGGTATGAAATCAAGAACAATATATATTAAAATATATATAAAATGAGATAAAGGATTTCTAACTTGAGGTTTTAACCCAACACAAGAAAGAAGAAGCAGAAATCGGAGTCGTGTGTACACACACTCTCCTCTCCTTAGAGCATACACATCAATAGTTTTTTCTAGGGAAAATTATAATTTATGTCCCTCCATAGTCCATAATATGTAAATTATCAATGTTACCCATGAATTATTAGTGGTGTAAATGTTGGCCCTTAATTTTCAAAATTGTACATATATTGCCCTGTACTGTACCGTTTTGAAAATTAAGGGGCAACATTTACACTACTAATAATTCAGGAGTGGCATTGATAATTGACATATTATGGAGGGACATAAATTACAATTTTCCCTTTAAATAATTTAACTTAATTTCATTTTATTTAGTGAATCCGTTAACAAGTAGTATACAAAAATTCAATCTATTTAATTTAATCATGCTCCTAAAAGTCATCATTTATACATCTTTTTTAGTCAAGATTGAAACAAATCAAATATTAACACATCATCAATATAATATTAAAAATATTTAAAACGTTTTTTATTCTCTCCCAAATTTACATTTTGACATGATAATCCCATCACGATTTAAAAAAAAAAAAACATTAAAAAAAAAGAAAAAAAAAAAGAGAAAAAAAGATGGAGACTATGGTCCACGTGTTGCCTGTAGCCCATAAAAAAGTAACCGGCCCACACACATGAGGATACGTGTTGAACAAATAATATCTACTATACTAATAAGAGCCAAAGAGAGTTAGACCTAAAATGGGTAGAAAAAATGGCGGTCAAATTATTTAATCAAATGGATGGTTCAGATGAATTATTTAATCAAATAGATGGTTAAGATAATTCATATTAATATTATTAATAGAGATTACCTAATTTAACCTTACTTTTATGATTATCCGTTAAGTTTTCCGTTAAATATTCTCTTCTCCGTTAATATTCCGTTAACTTTTAACTTACGCATTAATTTCTATAAGAAAGATCTTAGGTTCGAACCTCATCTCAATCAAATTTGACATAATTAAGTTTCTCACTCTATTTACTCTTATTAAATTAAATAAATTAGTAGCTACAACAAAAAATGATAAATATGTATTTCTTTAATTTAGAATTATGTGTCTACAATACCTTTATTTGAAACAATTATTCATTATCAAAAAATTAAATTAAATAAGAGAAATAGTTTCATTAGTTATATTGTCTTTATTTTCTCTCATGCAGAGATTCTTTACATTCAAATTTATCAATTGATATTCATTACATTGTCCATTATCTTATTTTTACAATATCTTGTAATTAAATATCAAAGTTATAGTACAAAATAATGTTATATATTTATTGCATGACGTTGTCATCTTATTATTAAAATAGAAATAATGAATCTTATTATAAGTCATAATCTCATTGCATGACGTTGTCATCTATGCTACCAACAATAACCGAATTGCAAATAACACACTACCAACAAAAAGGAAGAAAACAAATAGTAAAGATGAAGACAATGACAGTCTTACTCAAAAGAGAATTAAGAACACTTAAAAAAATTAAAATGAAAAGCAGTATTTATTTAGACTATCATTTTTAGACCAAATATTTAGACTATCGATTTTACAAGGTTGCAAACATTTATTTTAGTAATAATTATAATGAATTTTCTATATTATCTTGGATTCATATACTTTGAGTTAGATATTTAAATAAAAAAATTCGACATTCAATTACCCATGTATAAACTTCTCATATATAATCTTGCATTGATATACTTTCAAATATTTATTTAAATATAAACATTGGGCATTAACCCATACGCGCAATGCGCGTATAAAACTAGTATAAACATAAATGCGTATCCAACTTATCAGTGTAGACTTTTAGTTGAGATGGAATACATGTTTCAATTAAAACTTTTGCCCAAGAATAAATTTCACTTTTAATTTTTACTATTGCGGTATTGTCATATTTAGTCTTATTCTTTTAATTTTGTCATATTAGATCATTAACTTTTATTTGATTGTCACAATTGCTTATCTGTCATTTAAATTTTTGTTATTTCACTACTTTTAATAATAATAAAAAAAGAAGGGCTATAATGTAATTTTATTATTCAAACATCTTACTCCAACATATAATTTATCTCTCTCTCTTGTAAATTTTTTTAATTGAACGGTGAAATTACATGTTAATCATATTTATTAAATAAGTAAAATAACAATATTTTAAAAGAAGAACAAGTTGTGTCAAAACAAATGTCAAGATTGTAATGTCTCAAAATTAAAAAATAAAATTGAATGTAACAATGTTTCAATACTCGAGTACTAACAAGACGTTTGGTTTGAGTGAATTACAATTCATTTGCATATATTTTTTATATAATTTCGAAGGCAAACAAATTCCTTTGTTTGATTGGAGGGGAATTGCAATTTCGCATAATTGAAATTCTCTCATTTACATATAATTAAAATCTCATGTCACCCTGGTATTTCAATTCAATGGATTTTAGGAAGAAAAATAAAAACTTCGAAACAGAATTGACCCTTTTTTTAAAACCTAAAATTGATGTTTGACCACTCTCATACGATTATAGTGTGTCTTCTTCTTCTATTTTCAACACAGAACGTCAATTAGTAGGTCAACCTCAATCAAATATGTTTTCTCAAAATTCTCTTATTTATTTTATTGCATTTGTTATGCAATTCTAGGATTTATTTACACGTATTACATAAATTTTCATTTGTAATCTCTATAAAATTACAATTCATTTGTCACTTTTCCTCTGGTAAGACTTAAGAGCGGAATTTGCTATCGAATGAAAAATTGCCACAGAACGCATGTGTGAGAGAGAGAGAAGGTAGAAAGGGACAGAATGGTGCGAAACGCTTGTGGTTGAGACTTGAGAGGGAGAGGGAGAGGGAGAGGGAGAGGGAGAGGGAGACAAAATAAAAATGATTAAAATCTGGTAGAAAGGGAAGGCGAAAAGCAGAATGGCGATGGTGTCCAACTCTTCTTCCTCATTTCGAAAGGTTTATTAATCTTTATTATGCTTAGCGTAACAACTGTATTCAATTCCATTCCCTTCTTACAATTCGATCTCAGCCCGCAAATTCATGGTTTGGTTTTGGTTGCAGACTCAGATGCCCCAATCCCAAATAATATGCCGGAAGAAAGAGAAGGACAAAGGGGGCCAAAACCACCAGCCCTATAAAGTCATCGAAATCACTCCTCCGCCCAAGAATCTTGGCATTCGCTGCTTCCCCTCTGTAAGCACCTACCATTACTTCAATTTCAATCCCAATGCTCTTCCTCTGGAGAAATTATTATTATTAGTTTTTGCTTGCTTGCCTGCCTTCAACCCAACTTAATTTAGTGGTCTTATTTACATTAGGAGTATAATTTCTTCTACTTCTCATAGGAATTTGAAATATGACTGCACTATATACATACATACATATGTGTATATGTGTATATTGGTGAAAATAATGTCTGACTTGTGTTAGAGTTGCATTTAATTTAGGAGAATTCTATAGTGCCTTACCACATTAAGCTGTGGGGCTGTGAGACGAGTCGAATCTAATAAAAATAGGTTATAACAGAATTGCAGATATAATCAATACTTTTAAGTGAGTTTAAACCTTATATATATTACTTAATAGCATAGATGTAGTACTTTATAGGAAAACTATATTAGGCAATTTTCAGGAAATAAAGAGTATTATATAGCAGAATTGCAGATATTATCAATATTTTTAAGTGTTATATATAATACTTTATAGCAAAACTGTAATTGACAGCTTGTAGGAAATAATATTACTACGCTAATGCATACCATAAGATCCAAATTCTCATGGATTGAGACCCGTAGTCTTAGAGGAGAATTTGCCTAAGATGTGTTCACAAAAAGGGAAGTCCATGCTTAGGTTTTTGGATGGCCAAATCAAAGATGCAACAATCAAAAGCTGGGAAGTTGTCTATTTGAAAATCGTAGAAGTTCCCATTTAATTTACTCTCAGAATTTTTTTGTGGCAATGTTATCAATCTGATCACACTTTGTGTATTGGTATGGTGTGTGGTGTAATCTTTACATTGCTGTTGGAAATATGTTCATTTTGTGTTTAGGGAATGAGGCCTGGCTAGTGAATCTCCGCTTTAAACATTCGGGACTATATATATGTGTGTGTTTTTGATAGATGTGTCATTTTAAGATCAGAATTTCACTGTTAAGGCTTTGTGATGTTTGTTAATTTAATGGTGAGTAGAAAAACATGCTATTGTTAGTATCAATCACCGAAAAGGTTTTGTAAATGGATAATCCTCCTTCATAGCAGTTTCCATATTGTTTCATCTATTTATTTCATTTTAGAAAGTACTCAGTAATATAATAAGTGTGAACGAACATCTCTCACTAGTCGCTTCGATGGATCTAAATAAATGGCCTTCTTTGGTCCCTTAGAGCGTCCGGATAGGGGGATTTTGGATGGTTTTTGCAACTTTTACATCCATGTGGAAGAGAGAGAAGCTTGGAGAGAGAATGCTGAGTTCCTCCTGCAAGACTTGGTTTTTTGTGAGACCCACTGTCCCACAAAAAACAATGACTTTTTCATCAGTTGTACGCGCGCGCCTGCTGTGGGTGCGATATCTCTATTACTATTTTTTTTACTCCTTTCCCTTCTCTCTCCCATGTTCTCTCTCCTAATCACCTCTGCAAAAACCAACTAAAATCTCCATCTATTGAGGTTGCTCTTAGCATGTTAGGTGCTTTGTCATTATGGAATTCACTTGTCTCTTTGCTAATGTATGTTTCTGTGATCTGTGAGATAATAAGGTTCAAAAACTTGCAATACAAACATTGCTGCATTGAATATTTGAATTGAGATATTTGTGGGGCATACAAAGCAAGAAAGGAGTTTTCTGAAGAATGAAGGAGAAACAAAGGCTGGATAAGAGTGGTGTGATCTAATAATGGTGTTGTGATTTGTTTGGTGCGTGGCGTGCAGAACTTGCAGTGTGGAGAAAGCGTAACGATTGAAGGGCGAGCTTACACGATATCCTCTGTAACGCATCGCTACCAGCTCCGGAAAGGGAAGTATGAACCTAGTGAGAAGAGGCTTGATGTGTTATCAACTGGAAGATACATCTTAAATTTGTATTTGGAAAATTTGCTACAGCAATCTTGAGTTACATTTTATTAGAAGATATGGATAGATCACAGATAGATGTTTCATTGTGGTGTAAGTAATACTACTCTGCAATTGGCAAACAGTATTATATTAGTGTTGGGTCAATGTTTATTCCCACTTTTTTCTTTTGAACCGAGTCCGGACCCTGTGCATACAATATTTTATCACTTTCAAAAATAAATCTTACTTTTATATTATTAAATTTATAATTTATTCACTATTTTCTCTACGTTATTATAATTTTAACTCACTGTCAAATGTGAATCCCACTTGCTATAACATTAAAAAAATTATTATTTTTTCTTCACAATTATCCTTTTATATTATTATATAAGTTACATTCAAGTATTAAAAATCACAAATAAAATTTTTAAATATGTAAAATTATTATTTTAAAATAAAAAATAACTTGTATTACGTATATAATCGAAAAGAAATTATATTACATTAAAATTTGAAATGCATAAATTATATTACATTAAAATTTGAAATGCATAACAATATTATAAGTTACTAGCAGTTGACCGTACAATGCACGGAATGAAAATATATCAAGTAAAATGAAAGATTGGAGAAAAAGAAAAAAAAAAAGATAAAAAAATACTAATAATTAAATAAATTATAATTTATTAAAGATTATTTAAATTATTGTTGATTAAAAAATAAATATAAAAAAAGTACCCAAAAAGTTTCTATATCCATTCATAACATATTATATTTAACAGGCATGACAGATTGACACAACTCTAATTTGCATAAAAATGGTTCACCAATCTGAATAAATAAACTCTCCAAATCCCTAATTATATTAAATCTAATCAAGTTGAAGTTCAAAATTTTCCTACAAAATTCTCCAATCAAAATGTCAATTATTCGTTCTCCAATGTAACCCCAGAAGGTAGCTCAAATCTGTTTCTATTACTATCATCATCAGCAATGACAGTGTTGTTCTCACTTACATCCATTGCCGAGCTGCTGCTGCTTTTCACATAATCTACCTTGAAATCATAATCACTGTCGTCTTCCATCATCGACGATGGCTCCTTCTCTTTTTTCCTTCTCTTTTTCTCGGCTTTTCTCAATTTGGTATTAAGCATACCCTCCTCACTGTATAACCTCTCGTTTTGTTTGCTGCTGCCAGTTTTGGTTCTCGTGGCGCCCGAATCCTCTTCTCCCAAACCCATGGATTCATCTCCATTATCAACAAGTTGATGATCTTCTTCACCGTTAGTTGGTGGTGGTTGAGGATTGTTCTGTTAGGAATCAATAATAACAATTAGCGTGAATTTTTTAAGAGGAAAGGAATTTCTATCTATTATTCCTTTGACAGCATTTATATTATAAATTTTAAACAATTGAGGAATTGAAGCCAAACAAATCAAATATTCTCTCGGGAGTAAATGGTATACATACCTCAACCATGTTCTCGTCAAAACTAACTGGACAGTTAGATGGAACCTCAACTGGGTTGAATTCATTAACAGACTTGAGGCTGCCAATGAATGAACATTCACTGCCATAAACTTCATCCACATTGAATTCTTTCCCCAATTCTGAAACAACCTTCACTTCTGAATGCTCTACCTCATCCCGCTTTGGAGGCATTGTATAGTAAGGAATTTTACCTAGAATACACCAAATTATTATTTAACACATACCAATACATATATAATTATATATATATAATTATATATATATATATATATATATATATATATAGATTGAGGATCATATGAGAACCATGCCTTAGGTGAGAACGTGAGAACTGCATGAGTGCACACAATCTACTACACGAATGCAGACACAAATACTCCAGGGTCTCCACCGTCATCCAAGCATGCCTGGGAGTAGATTGTGTGCATTGAGTAGTAGGTTGTCTGCACGCATACAGTAGTTAGCAGGTTCTCACCCAAGGCATGGTTCTCATATGAACGAAAGCCTATATATATATATATATATATATATATATATATATATATATATATATATATATATATATATATATATATATATGGACCTTTACTTTTCCATCTACTGTTTCCTGAGGAAAAACAATTCACACCCTAACAACACTTACCCTCATTCCAGTCATGTAGAACTATTCTGGCTGCTGCATCAATGTCAACAATGCCACCCTTTTTAAGCCTACCCCTTATAGTGGCAACCTTCTGAAGAAAATCATCTGCCGTTTCGAAGTTAGGAACCTTGTACAGAGTCACCAGTGTTGCAGCAGGACAGAGTTTGAGAATCTCCTTCACTGCACAATCCATTAAAGGGATGCACATGAATTTTTCCGTAATATAATGATAATTTTCCTTGCAGAGATGGAAAACACAATCAAATTACCTGGACCAATTGGGTCATCTAACTTCTCTATTCTCTTGCAATTACGAAGAGCAATAGATGCATCATTCTCAGCAGATCTAAGCATCACGACACCAGGGCAGTCCAAAAGCTTAACATTCTTGTCTAATTGAACTTCTTGCATAGATCTGGTTAATCCTGGTGTAGAGCCGACATTAACAACATGTGATCTCTTCAAGCTATTAATCAAACTGCTTTTGCCAACATTGGGTAGACCAATAACCCCCACAGTAATTGATTTCTTTATCTGCAACCAGAACATATCATAATTAACTAGGGCAGTTCATTCACACAACTGAAGCAACAATATGGACTGGAAATGAAAAGAAAATCCCACAGTTCTATAAAACAGACTAGAATAAGTTCATGCAAAACCTTTCAACATCCTAGCAAAGAAAATCAAAATTCTCAGTACAGGAACCATTTCAAATCATAGATAGAGATTGGAATTGCATTGGAAGAGTTTTACAACCCAACTGGAAAATGTGGAGAACTCAATCAAAAATAAAAATCTTTAAATACCTCATGGCTTCTGGAGTAATTTTTAAGCAACTTTATAAGAGTTTCAGCACCAAGACAATCGCTTGTCTGCAAAAGATTGGTGGTCTTTCCAGCCTTTGAAGATTTCCAACTCAAGTTTGACTTCTGCTCTTGAGTGTTGCATTTAAAAGCAACTGTTGGTAATTCCTCTCGAAGATACTTGAGCCACTTTTCAGCAGCTTCCCTTGGGACTAGATCTGAAATAGAAATAAGATAACTTTAGCCATAAAAAGTAAGGAAAATACAATCCTCCAACAAAAGAAAACACCAAGTCTCTATATACTATACATTCAATTGATGTTTCGAATATTTACATAGTCAAGCATGGAAACGGGAACACCATTCTATTCAAAGCCTACCATAAATCTGAGACTTTAAATAGAATGGTGCTTCCCAGTCAGATATATGTCAACTCTAAATATGTAGTAGACTACATAATATTATATAGAAATAAAAGAAATTTAAACTATTAAACCTTTATTTCAAATTTTATTAATGGCTTGAGATTATTGGTCAGCTAAAGATGGCATCATTAACAATTAACAATATAAATATAACTTGAACCACCTGTCTGAGATCACAACCTCAAATGAACAAATTATGAGTCTGAAGAAAATATACAGAAGAAAAAGCATACCAATTTTATTAAGGAGCAAGACAAGATGTTTGTCATGTCCTGATCTCATAACCATCTTTTCCATGTCAATGCAACGAGTACCAAGTGGATCTCTGGCATCAAGGACTTCCAAAATGACATCAGAAGCTTCAATAACTTTGACTAATTCCTTGTAGAAAGCCCTATCTGAGTTATCTGCATTATTCCAATGAATAGGCAAAAGCAGAACCAACCAAATGAGAGGTGGAAAGACAAACACACAAGCAACCACAAAAGAGACAAAGTGTAGAAAACTTTCTAACATACCATGCTTTTTACCAATTGCTGCAAAACCGTCATCAATAGTTTCACCAACAAACTTTTGCTCTTTCATAGAAGCCATGTCTGCTAGTTTTGACAAATCATCATCTTCAAGGAGCCCCAACTTTCTCTTCTTAGCCTGGAAAAGCAATTAAGGACATGTCTATTAGCTGACAGCAGAATAGGAGAGCAAAACATACTATAGATGAGAAAGGGAAACTAAGAAAATAAAATAACAAGCACTCTAGTCAGGAGAAGAATTCAAAATGCTAATCTCAAACAAGAAAGAAACTAGGGAAAAAGCCCCATGTCCAAACTTGTTCCTATTTTCACTGGCATCATTTACAGTCCCGTACTTAGCCCAGCGCCCCAGCCTAAAGAAAATGAACCAAATCCAGTTCTACAATTGTTGCAAGACTATCAGAAACCAGCTAGTAGAATAGTAGATATTAAGGTGGTGTGTGACCTCTATGGATTTTTCTGTTATTGGTTCAAAACCCTATAAAGTCCACTTTCCAGGTCCAATGACTACAAGAATCATCTATTATACAAACAATAAAAATATGGCAAAATGTATCATTTTATTAACCCCTATATTGCATTTAAGCTTCAATTCTTTTGGAAGCATGTGTAATATAAATCAAACATAAGAGCAAGCATGTCCAAGAGACATGTGATAGTATAATTAGTACCCTCTCTTTGCGGGCAGCTTTCTTCTGCTCCAGTTCCTCAAGGGCTCGATTACGTCGATCTTCGAGAGCCTTGAGCTCCTGTTCCTTGAAGGGCCATTCATTGGGGATACCAGGGTCCTTCTCAACCTTCTTGCGGTGGGGGCCCGACTTCTGCGCCTTCTTGGCCTCCTTAGCTTTCTTCTTGTGGTGTTCCTTCACCTTCCTTATGACCTTGTACTTGTTCTTCAATGATACTCTCTTGCTCTTGCTCTCTGTATCCAAGGCAAGAATCCCAAAAATTTTCTTAAAACAAAATCTATTTCTATCAAGCCAATAGATAATTGAATCCAAATTAGAGTAATAAACAGAATTTAGATAGCTTACTCTTGCTCTTCTTAACCATCTTTGTTTGTTGAGGAAGAGCTTATTATGTATTGAAAGTTCAAAGCACTAAGAACAAGTTCAAATTAACAACAAGAATAGTGATCCTTGTGCTTTTAAAGATTTTCTCCCAAGTCCCAAGGTGTTGCGTTCAAATCATAGAAAGATCTGCCCAGTTTGCAAAAGTATGATCAATATCAGATATCACATCAACATCACCAGAAATACATTTAGACAATTAATAGCCATAGTTTGCTGCAAACTAAAAAACAAAAACTATTATTCTAATTAAAGCATGTGCTCCATCTCAACTAAAAGCCTAAGCTGATAGTTGGACTGCACATATTATATTTATGCTCACAATTCTATTTTAGGTACTTCACCAGGAAAAAAATAACTTAAAGCCCCAAAAGAGAATTTACAAGCCATTTAGAAACGAGCCTATTCCATCTTGTTCCAGTAACAAGATAATCCATTTGTGACGTTTTTTTGAAATTCAAATCAATATCTAAATCCAAAAGAAACAACAAGAAAATCCAGAAGGCAAGCACTTTCTGAGGAAAATAACAATATACCCGGGACATTTCGCAAATTGGCAGTGGTCGCTAGTGGCTAGCGTCGTCAAATTATCGCTAGATCGGCTGGAGCAGACAAGCAGCTGAGGAGATGTAGTCTGTGTTTGAGGCAAGCGACGAGCAGTCCTGCACTAGGGTTAACTTTGGTGTAGAATTTTTCTTTTTAGGGTTTAGGGTTTAGGACTCGTGAAACACTAAAACGGCGACCACAACAACAATTGTCTGTATTTGGACAATATTGTGAAGTTTTTAAATATTTGTGGACTATTGAAAATAAAAATAATTAAGGACAATAAAAAAAAGTTACATAATTTAGTTCATTATAAAAATTTTAAAAATATCTTTTTAATATATTTTACTTTTTCACATTTTCAATTTTTTTTTTATATTCATTGGAAGGGAATACCCAAGTAAAATACAAGCTACTTAGCAGAGATTATAAGCAAGTCTCCAGTACGGGAAACCTGCGCGATCAAATTTTAGGAGATTATAAATATTATCAGGAGGGTTCCAGAGGATATATAGGCCCTTTGGGTAGGCTCGTGTCAAGCTGGCCATGAAGTCAGCTGCAGCATTGGTCTCACGTGGTATGGCATTGATCTCCCTGTCTTCTAGCTGCCTTAATTCTCAATTGCTTCTCAATTGCAAACTCTGATGATGTTGTTGACCGCATTTTCCGTGGATGACCCTTCATTAATAATATCCACCATTTCCTTGGAATCTCCCTCAAAAGTGACTTTCTTTAGGCCTTTATGGGTGGTGAGTTGGATGCTTCTGAGCAGTGCCAATGCCTCGACTTGCAACGGGGAGCAAGCTCCAATATTGCATGCAAATCCTCCTAACCATCAGCCTTGGGGATCCCTTATGATACCATTGCAGCTTGCTTTGCCCGATGATAGATCAATTGTGCACAACTTTTCCCATAAGTCAATTGTGTGTAGCTGGTTTGGTCCTTTCTCAGATGTAGTGGTTACCTCTGTCACCTGTGTCCTGACCATACTATATTGTACACAGAGTCAGTAGTATTAAAAAAATAATCTTATCAAAGTTAATTAATGATTGAGAATTTTAGTTTAAAAAAATATGAAATCAATTTTATAATTATTAAAATTTTTAATAGTAAAATTGCTCTCAAAAAAAATTTTTAATAGTAAAATTTAGGGAAAAGGGTCAAATACACCCTCAAACTTTTGCTAAGGAGTCAATTAGGCCCTTGAACATTTAAAAGTTGTAATTAAATCCACTGACTTGTTGGTGACTTGTGATTACAGGTCAATTATATTTCCAACAATCCTACGGCGAACATCCGGCCAACCTCCGGCAAACTTTAGCACTTAGGTCAAATTTAGTTACGGGTTGATGCTGAAGAAGTCCGGTCGACGGAGATTGGCAATCTCCTGTCGACGGAGAAGCCATCTCCGTCGACTGGAATGGCGACCAGTTGGTCGCCATCTCCAGTCGAGATGGCGACCAGCGCCATCGCCATCGACTGGAGATGGGTCGCCATCTCCAGTCGATGGAGTTGGTCGCCATCTCCAGTTGACGGAGATGGCGACCAGTTTCGTAGCCCATGGTAGCTATCTCCGGTCGACGGAGATGGTTTCTCCGTCGATCGGAGAAGGCGACCAGTTTGGTCGCTTCTCCGGTGGCCACCATTCGCCGATGATTAATTTTGTCATAAATGTTTAAGGCTCGCCGGAGTTTGGCCGGATGTTCGCCGTAGGATTGCCGAAAATATAATTGACCTGTAATCACAAGTCACGAACATGTCAGTGGATTTAATTGCTCCAAAATACAATGTTTGTGGATTTAATTGCAACCTTCAAATGTTCAAGGGCCTAATTGACTCCTTAGCAAAAGTTTGAGGGTGTATTTGACCATTTTTCCTAAAATTTATCGTATAATTATTGTGAACTTAAAATTTGAATTAATTTCACTTATAGTATTATAAGTATTGAGATGTTGTCAATTTGAGTCCACAACTTCCAAAATCAACAATTTAATACCTTAACCATTAAATTTTTAAAATTTTAGTAAGTCCGACCAATTTGTCGGCCAATTTTCACTGGAATCTTTTAATTCAATTAAACTGAATGCCATTATGCAATTCTCCATCATCCCAACAGCTTCACAAACAAAAAATATGCTACACGGCAGAGCAGCTTTGAATCAAACTCCAACAGACATGTTCAACATTCTTATCTTGGAATTTCGTGACAAAAATAATCACTAGACCACATCAAGATATCGACTCAGCCTAATGGAATGATGCAACTCCCCCATGCATTACGCTCCACTTTGCATCGTGAACTGAGGTACTCGGCCCAACGGAATTATGAGATCCTTCATAATCTCGTACTCTTCAGCACTTATTTGTGCGCCATCTAGAACCTGTTTGTGCCAAAGGGAAAACCTGATTTAAGAAACCAACGGAAGTAGTGTTTGCTGTTCAAGTTTAAGAACAAATAAATGCACATTGGAAGCATGAATCCATAAGTAGGGTTGGGAAAATAAAGAAGCCCAATGAGCATATCTAATCTCGTCAACAAGAGAATGAATATCACGAATGAACAAGTTCAATGGAACTTTGAGATGCCCTTGGATATCTCTATAAAGCACATAACATGAAGTTATAATATAAGCCTAGAAAAAACAAAATATAAGAAAATAAGCGGCTTACAACTCCAAATCTTTACCTTTGGAAGTAGAATTCTCCTTCCTGTCATATATGAGGTAAGCAAAGGAATCCTACATATAGAGAGTGCGTCAAGAAAAAGAAGAACAATCAACTGCCACTGCTTCATTCTGAATGAGGGGAGCGGGTCCACAAAAGACATTGTGTCAATCAAACTAGCCTGCGCATCAGGACAACTTCAAGTTAGCATAACCAGTATAGAGTCCTTGTATGTCAGACTTAGCATTAATTATAAGAAAAAACAAAAATAAATAAATGAATTCCAATGCAGTGAATGGACAAACAGCCAATCAACAAAGAATAAAGGTTCCATCATTGTTTGATCTTTCCATAAAGCCACCTTCTCAAAAAGGGGCAAGATGGGGGAAATGAATTTGTAGAGTTGAAGATCAATACCATTCCCTTTTCCAAAGTTGATATTGGTACTGGTAGCCTAAGATCAGCAACCAATCCCGGCAAGGCCCGAGCTAGACAACCAGCAAGAGTTTGTTTAATCTCAGCCGAGCGACCATCTGTTAGTACAATCTGTCTGGGATATTCCCTCCCATTAATACATGAATATTCTTCATGAGCACTTTCATCACGCCCATATATAAAGGCCAAGGATGATGATGAGATCCAAGCAAATAGTGCCATAAACATTGTTGAGAAGGGTGACAACTGAAATAAATGAAATATCATGCATAAGATATAAAACATTTAGAGAATCATTCCCAGGGTAGAGGAGCAGCTATAAAGGGGAAAATGAAAGTATACAACATAGGTATAAATAATGGTTTGAAAGACAACTTACAGATAAATTAAACTCCTCTGGTGGACTGTCATACCAAGAATCCTCAGAATCAAACAGATTATAATTTGGCAACCCTGGCTTTGTTGGCCAATTTTGAGAATGTGATTCTGCACCAAGCACCTGACCATTCTCTTGGCAATCCACTTCATCCATTTCTTGTGGAGGTGGCAATATAATAATCCCAGCTTCAGACACTAGACAATGTAATTTAACAAAAAAGGAATTAGACCTTAACACACAATAACTTACTATTATAATTTCTTTTCACAAAAGCTTACAGGTATAAATTCCAACAACCTCACTAAAGAGCCAATCAAAACTTACCTGCACAAGAGACATCAGATCCCGATGCAACAGCCTGTGCTGCTTGGTTCAATGCTGTTGCACAAGCTTCTGCAGATGCAAATCGGTAATCATCATCCTCTTCTATATCTTTTGAGCCAATTCTTCCGGAAACATTTTCTGGATCTCCTGATTCCCTAAACTCAGTGAGACTGTTTCTGCTGTTAGGATCAGTTTTCTTGTCAGCCCAAGTAATTGAACGAGTTGCTTTCTTTGCACCTGATGGCTTCAGAGAAGATTTTAGTGCAGTAGTCTTAGGTGCAGCATCTTTTCCATCATCTGACATTTTTCCTGCTCTTATGCCATCTGTATTGAGATTGTTGTAGTAAGGATCTGTAGATGCCTCTGCAATGTGATTCTTGACACTCTCAGAAATCCTACTAATCTTTTTGTCTGACTGTTTTGATTCATCATTGTCATGGATTTGCAAAGAACCAACCTGATTTCCTAATGCAGTAACTTGATCATCTTTGTAGCTATTACTTGCTTTTTCTGTTGGTTCTTTAATGTTCTCGTCCAAAAGAGCTGTTGAAGTACCAGCTAACTTTGAAATGCTATACTCATCTCCAATAATTATGGCACTAGTGAAGTCTGTCTCGTCAAAAATCACATTTTTCTTCTTATTGAGCTGGCTATGCTTAGGCGTAGATCCTGCCAAATCCAATTAAAGCTAATCTTAATCAACCAAGACATCAACTTTGATAAGCTACAATTAAAGTCCCATTGTCCAATAATATTATGCTTCAACTATTGAAGAAAAAGTTTTGCCTTCAAGGGCAAAGGCAGATTCCAATCAGATTATATGTTATCAGTTTTAGTATCATGACATGTACCTTGTGGTGGCTTGATAGTTTTCTCCATCTGTGGAACATAGCCTTCAATTGCATTTGATGGACCAATCCACTCTTCAGGAGAAGCTTCAGTCTTCACTTCCACTTTCTCCTGAATCTTTAATTCAAACGATCCTAATCCTCCCTTTCTTCCATGATCCACTTCAGAGTCCAATCTTGGAACCTCAAAAAGCCTCAAGACTTCATTAAGTTTAGAAGGGTGAAGAGTGGAGCTTCTCTCTTCTGGAAAGCTACTAGCAAATGCTCGACTATTCACAGCACAATTTGTTGAGCAGTACATGTAGGTTTCACGAAGATCATATACTTTATGCTCCCTCAAGGAAATACGATACCGACCTTTGTGAGGCCTATCCGATGGCAAAAAGTTGCTGCAAAGTGGATAACCGCACATGTTTACTATTGTTCTTTCTGTGACAACATCTTGATAATCACTACGACACATCAAAGACGCAACAGCAAAGAGTTTATTCTCATCTTGAATGCCATCCAGAAGACAAAGTTGCAGCTTGTTGACAGCATCTTTCACAAGGGTTGCTTCTGTCTTAGTCATTCTGGAAGGCTTCCTGAAGTTTTAAATCTGAAATGTAAAATCTGAAATGTATATGGTTCTTCGATCAATAAGTGCAGGTTTAAACCAACGAACTTAAAGCACATAAAACGAGAAATTATTTCCAAGGTTAGTCTCCACTGTTTATACAGTTAATACCTAAAATCCTTGGAAGCCGGAAATTGAGTTATAGAAAAAGGCATGATTGTGTGCAGTTTTTTTTTTTTATTTTTTAATGCCAGTAATAACTACATAATATATAATCATATACAAAGTTTGAAGAGAATGAAAGTCTTAGTCTTATTTTTGTGAAACTTTGGTGCACACGTGATGCCACAGTTGGCACTAGTGGCATCACATTTCGTTGGCCATAATAAGTGCATGCATGGCAAAAACTTCGTTTATCCTTGCAGTCCAGTATTACCAAAGTAACACATAACGTTTCATCTAGCTCTATTTGGTGTTCACATGGCATCGACAATGTGTAATTATTAGAAAATTAATACAGGGTAAATTAACTGTCACCCTAAAACTTAGACATGACCCAACCTTATTAACACCACATTAGCTGTTATAATATGAAGCCTTCCAAACATTCATATTACAAGGGTCAAGGAGTAATAAAAAACTGTGCATACACATTCATCCACACATAACCTAACAAACATCACAAATACAACAATCCTATATTAACAATCCAATTCTTAAAGTTACAGGTCAGGGTATTATATGTTACTCAATCTGCCACTACTGATTGAGTGCAGAGTTATCTCTGATGCAGCAGATGATTAATAGCATTCTGGGGTAGGTCTATATTTTCCCCATATAGAGCATTACAGTTTTCTGTGTGTTCTTCTCAACCATAATGATCCAAAATCAACCTTATAATAAAATAAGATATCTACTACAGTGTGATCCCATCATTATAAAAAACTGACAAAAACCATTAGTTGTAATCAGGGCGGAGCCAGAATTTAATTTGAGTGGGGGGCGAAGAAGCAAAAGTAAAATGAATTCAAAAATGTTCAAATACAAGGTTCAAACGAGGCCTTGTACTTCACACTTCGTGACTACCTTGACTAGATGAATCCACAAAAGTTGATTTTCTTTTAAAGAATTTTTCTATAACTGAACAAAATTTCCAACAAACAAATAACTAATTACTGGAACTACATTAACAAATAACTAATTACTAGAACTACATTAACAGATTAACTAATTATTAATTACTAATCAACAAATAACAAATAACATAAGCAAATCAGCATAAGCAATTAGTAATTAACTAATAACTAAATAGCAAATCAACATAAGCATAATCCATAGTTATAAAATAATATAATGAATTAATTAGACAAAATTAAGGATTGAAGACTACTTTGTAATGCTATTCAATTGAAGATTTGAAGACTAGCTGTCCCGTAAACTACTACTTACATTTAGTTGTCCATTTTAATGTGCTACTTTGACCTAATTAGATAGAACTAATTGGGCAAAATTCAGGAATCAGTGAATCATATCAAATTAAAAAAAAAACACACACACACACAAAATTAGGGCAAAAACTACGTCAGCAACTAGTATCAATTGAAGTAGGCAGAAAATAGGGCAAACAAACAATTGAATACATTATTGAAATTAACATTTATAGTTCAAGGGGTGAGATTGAGATAAGTTGATGTCCATTAGTAACGAAGAGTCGAAGAAGACCAAACCTGGTGAGCGGTGGCTGGTGTCGAGGCTGTGGCGAGGCGACTGGCGAGGTTGTGGCGAGGGCGCGAGGCAGAGGCGGTGGACCGGCAGCAGTGGAGGGTGCCTGGGCGGTACGCGGTGGCGTCGTGGCGACTTCCAGGATAGCAGAGAGCCGGAGAGGAAGAACTCAAAAGAATTTTAGATATGAATATATGAATATATGATATAATGATATATTACTAAATTTTATTTTTTTTAGTACTATTGACACTTACACTTTAGTATCTACTTTCTTAATTAAATGGAACACAAATAATGCTCTAAACAAAATGGAGCACAAATAATTAATATCTGGGGTGTAACCAGAAAATTTAACTACTAATTACTAAAGGAATAAAGTTCAAATTGACAGCGTAACCTAAAAGTGCAATTAGACCACTGAATGAAAAAAAAATAGTGCAATTAGGTCACTAAACACTCCAAATACATGGAATTTCATCAAATAGCAGGTTACCTTTCATTTCATCAGGTTGTCTGTTTATGTGGATGGTGAATTGATATTTTAAAATAATTTTTAGTAATAATAACATTAAAAATAAAAAATAAAAAATTAAATGCCTGTTTCTTTGTTTAAAAAAAATGTTAATCTAACATTTTATATTTAATATTAATTGGTTTATATATATATATATATATATATATATATATATATATATATATATATATATATATATATA
>CP025649.1:17757435-17773350 GCA_003576665.1 Ipomoea trifida
AATTTAAAGTTCTATCTTCTAGTTTTTATAAGAGTTAGATGCTTCTTTTTATTTATTTCAATAAGTTAAATTTACTAACTTTTCGTTGTCTATTGAACATTATTCAATCGCAAGTGATGCATATTTACTACTAGTATTCTTTATAAAGCCTATCTAGTACTTCACGAAATTGTACCATCCTTATATACCTTCAACAAATTAAAGCATAATGTACAGCTTTATATTATAAAATATAAGATAATATAGCTTACAACATTGTAATATTTTCTTATTATTATTATTATTATTATTATTATTATTATTTTCTAACTTCTTAACTTATGAATTACAGAATTCAGGACCATATCTTGAGCGCCGGGCTTTGGGACTCATTAAAGTTGCGATTAAAACAAGTCAAGGAAGGCAAGATCTTCGGCATTCTGAATGGGGTTATCAGGTACTCTTGTATTTATTTATTATTATTTTTAGATGATGAGATAACTCTCAATCACTATATGAGAACTTACACATAAAATTTTAGTACGAGTTTTGTGTTTTACCCACTCTGCTATAAGTTTGTTTTATTGTGTTAGTGATTTTTATTAGTAGTATACTATGCATTGTATAACTATTGAGACAATGATATACGGAGTAATACTTAAATATAGTGTGCATTTTTAATTCTATATTGTAAATTAAAGGTTGGATTGTTGGGAGAAAAGTTGCAAATTTTTGAAGAAGATGCATCAAATAAGGTTCAATGGAGCAAGTTTAGCTATTCTAAGCAACCACTTATATGGTACAAGGTATGCATTATTATGTTATTACGTTAAGTATGATAAATAAAATGACAAAATGTGATGTTCCATGGCTTACATAAACACATGCAAGAAAAGTATTATAAAGAAGTGCTTTGAGAAAAAAAAATATTAATTGTTTTGAGAAAATGAAAGTTATATTTCATATAATTTTAATTTGTTTGATTGTCGATCAACAGACCACATTTGATGCACCCAGTGGTAATGGACCTATAGCATTAAACCTTGGGTCCATGGGAAAAGGTCATGTTTGGGTTAACGGCCAGAGCATTGGTCGTTATTGGGTCTCTTTCCGTACACCATCAGGCACACCTTCTCAGGCCTGGTAAGTACTTTTTTTTTTTTTAAGTTATTTTATATTTATTTACAATAGTTCTTTTCTCCAACCATTTAAATAATCTATTGAAATTATCAATTAGAGAATTAAGGGCTCGTCCCGCAGCTATCCCCTCACCCCTCCCTCTCCACCCCTTAATATATATATATTTATGCGTATATACACGGAATGAATTGAGGAACTAAGGACGTTTTCAATATTGACAACAGCTCCGCTGAAGCAATTGTAGCAGCTCGGTACCCATTGATTTAGCACCTTCTAATATTTCGAGTTTAGAATTATTCTTAGGCTTTTGCATTTACTTATGTTCTAGGCGGAACGGATAGTGGACAAAGGCTTACATCATTCACTATCAACTCCAAAATCTTAAACCAATTTTCTCTACCCTAGTGATTAAATGTATACATACGTCTTTCCTTTATCCTTTCCCCTTCTTCCTTTCAATTTGTCTTATCAATTCCTCATTGATTCTTTTCTTCGTCCCTTTCTATTGAGCCGATACACTTCACACAATGCCAATCTTGATGAAAGTCAAAGCCTCCTTATAAAAAATAGTAGTAACTTATATATAAAAATGAAGTGTATATACAAAGTACTAGCTTAGTTGGTTGTTCTTTAAAATTTGATATCCTACTGTCTCGTCCTGTTTTACTACGATCACTTTAACTACTCCTATCTTACCACTCTTTATCCCCCACCATTTTCTAATTTGGCAGGTACAACATTCCAAGATCATTTGTGAGAGCAAGTAAAAACAGTGTAGTTTTGTTTGAGGAAGAAGGGGGAAATCCTTTGGGCATCACAATTGATTCAATCTCAATCAGCAAAGTGTGTGGGCATGTGGGGGAGTTGCATCCGCCGCCTGTGCGTTCATGGAAGAAGCGCGGCATGAGTGGCCCCAAACTGCAGCTTCACTGTCCCCAAAAACAACACATTTCTAGAATTTTGTTTGCAAGCTTCGGAACCCCCACCGGTGACTGTGCCGCTTATGCTCTTGGGACTTGTCACTCCCCCAATTCTCAATCCATCGTGGAAAAGGTACTTTTTCTAAATTCGATTTTAACTAACTGTTTGGTTGGATGTGATTGAATTACAATTACGACATAATTCGTTGAGGCCCTTAATTTGAGGAATTGAAATTCATAAGGTTTTCCTATGAATTTTAATTCTGTGCAATATGGAAAAGGAATGTAGTGTATCCTTCCAACCAAACGCCCTGTAAGTGTTTGGTTGTTTTACTTTTAGTCTCAAATGGGCAATGTAGTGTTTGATGTCCTCTAAATGAGTTCACATCATTGCTTAACTAAAGGTGTTTGAATTTGGGACAACTCTAACTAATTTGGCCGAATGGTTGACTTAGTATTGGACTTCTAGTGAGAGCGGTCGATTAGCTTTTTGATGTGCACTTGTTAGTTATGGGCTACCTAAGTTTGTCCCAATAGGTTGAATTTCCAACTCTAAGATATCTATACCCCGGCCCGACAGAGTATTTGGTAGGATCACTATAACTCAATAGCTATCGTGAGAGACAAGGGATCTATCTGCCCACGAGTTTAGAACCTTTGTTTCTTGCTCCAAATACTGTCTTCTATTGAACCATTAATCTAAGCTCATGTGGACAATGTACAATCTAAGTTGATTGACCGTTTTGTGATCTTCACAAGACTGAATTTACCTGTTGCACACATTAAGATAGTTGATGCGGGTCTCCTTCGTCATCCAAAAGGGACTAAACCTACTCTATTACCTCAAGTGATCAAAATTGTCAAAATTTTCAAGAAAATTGTCATTTCTCTCTCCCCTTTAGATGTAGAACTGTTATCCATGTCTATTCTTCATAGACAATAATGATTTAATTAATATAACTTACAGTGTTGTATGAATTGGGTGCAGAGGTGTTTAGGGAAGAGGAAATGCTCAATCTCAGTTTCAAGTCGAGCCTTTGGGGGAGACCCCTGCCCAGGGATTACCAAATCTCTGTTGGTGGATGTTCAATGCACCTAACAAACACACACATTTCATAATTTAATTCAAGAATTTCATAAATTTGATATACATACATTTGTTTTAGAAAATAAATTGTACGTTTTTATCTTTGTGTGGAATGCATACATGCATTAGTTGATGGAGATTGGAAAAAAAATCAGTATAAATACACTCAAATGTGATAACAAAAAGAAAAAAAGAAAAAAAAAAAGTTTACACAAGGTTAGTTAAGTGGGTAGAATATAATCCTCTTACTTAAAGATCACGAATTTGATTATTGTTAATACTATCTTAGTTGAGCCTATTGTATATGTTCCTAGTCACACCATCATATAGTGGCGGCAAGCTGAGCTTCTTCAATATTTTAAATTAACATTGAAGAAGGTTTTTTTTTTTTTTTTTTTCCTAAGAGTGAAGTAGTTTGTTTCATTGTATTTCTTTGGAGACCAAAAGTAGAAAAGCAAAAAACTAAGCTATTTAGTGCACCATCACCATCATAATAATAATAATAATAATAATAATAATAATAATAATAATAATAATAATAATAATAGAGTTAGAATCATATATGAAAACAACGTTTTTTTTTTGTATTTAAAAAAAACAAGCATTACTATTATTTGTCTATCTGTGTTGATCAACGACTAAAAATAAAGAAGAAAATGGAGAAAAAATGACTCAATTTCGTAAATATTACAAACTAGTTTCTCTTATTTTTCAGTCATTGGATTGATGGAAAGGGTGCACTCCCGTGAGAACATGCAGTCATGTGGCCATGAGAAAATTAGAACCAATCAAAGTCATTTATTTGGGAAAGATCTAATACGTAGTATATCTGAAGCAATAAAAAAAAAGTGACATTTTTAATTTTTTATAAAGTCTAAAAGAAATAGATATTTTGTAAATTGTAAATTGTAAACTAATGGTAAATCCACTAGATCTTTTTTTTAAAAGTTAGTTTTAAAAATATAAATACAAAATCACAAATGAAAAAAAATTAATGAAACTTAAAATTACATATAAAAAACTATTAAAACATCATAAAGTAAACTAATGGTAAATCCACTAGATCTTTTGCGGTCACTTGTGGAAATCGAATCGGGTTCTCTCAAAATTTTTGTCTACAAAGAAAACTCACTTGCTACTTGAGCTACCACATTGGGTTAAATAAATTAATGGTCAAAAACGGAAATTAAGGCATGTGATAAAAGGAAAAAAAAAAAAGCAAAAAAGAACCCAAGAAAAGAAGGAAGAATTGAAAATAAAACAAAAACAAAAATTTATATAAAAGAGGAATAAGGTTTAAATTGATCATTGAACAAATGTGAAAGTGCAATTTGGTCACTGAAGCAACAACAAACCAAATTGTTTTTAAAAGAATGATTGAAGCTTAGTTTGCCTAATTTGAAAGAATGATTGGAGCTTAGTTTGCCTAATTTGCCAAGTACATGGTGGAAGAAAGAGTGAAGAAAGAAAGGAAAGGACCAGGTGCATACTAGTATACTACAACAAATTTTATGCAAGAAAATGATTTTTTAAAAAAGAGGATGAAGAAATGAAAATGAAATTTAAAAAGAATGCCAAGTCATTTTCTATGTCAACATGTTAGATGAGGGTTAACCTGCTATCAGGTAGAATTGCGTATATTTGGAGTGTTGAGTGGCTTAATTGCATTCTTTCTTTCAATAGCCAAATTACACTTTCACGTTTCGTTCAGTGGCCAATTTGAACCTTATTTCTATAAAAAAAAAACGTTGAAAATCATTCATACAAGAACACTTGTGATAGGGATAAATCCCGGTCTCCGCTGTGTACCTTCCCGGTCTCTTCATATACGCTCACCGTCCCGGTCCGTATTACCAGGTAGACCCCGAGCCCGGGTTGCGAGAAGATACCTCCGCGGGGGTTCGAACCTACGACCCCACACCCGCACGTGCGGACCGCGAGTGCGCAGGAACAGTAGACAGACCGGTGCATGTCCGCCACGCGTCCTACATGCCGGAAGACCGGAAGGGCCGGTGGGCGTCGCTATAAAAGGAGCATTTAATGCGAGCAGAAGGACTTTTGGCTATTTCCACCTAACAGTAGCTAAAGAGACCGGGAACCTCTGACCCACTGTCACGTAGCTCGGTCTCCCTTTAGGGTATTGTACCTTGTACCCGATTCGTATATATTACAATACACTTTCCGTATTTTGTTGTATCAACTTGAAAACAGTAAAAACTAGTAACACATACTTAAAAATCTATGGAGTAATTATGCAAATTTGCAATTCTAGACGCATAGCTTGTCATCGAAGGTAGAGAGAAGAGGATAGAGTTACAGATGGAGAGATTGAAATTGATCAGTGAGGAACTGAAATGGAGAACAGTTTACGGTGAGAGCGGACTTTGAATGGACAATTGATCTCCTGTATGTTATGAACATAAATAAATAACAGATCATTTTATACAGTGCATACATTCTGATGTAACAATCATCACTGGCGATAATGGATCACTACAAGCTCACAAGGCAATTCTCTGTGCTGTTTCTCCTGTACTCCAAACCATGTTCTACCATGACCTAATGGAGAAACAGTCCTCAACAATCAACATACATGACATGTCAAAAGATTTATGTGCGGCTCTTCTGGGCTACTTGCATGGGACAATCAAAGCCGATGAGTTTTGGAAACACAGATTAGAACTGCTAATCGTAGCTCACAAGTACGACATTTCGGACTTGAGAGATCATTGCGAGGAAAGTCTGTTAGCAGATATTGACACGGAAATGTGTTTGGACGGTTACAAGAGGCCTGGATTGATGAGTTCCATAAACTCCAGAAAGGGTGCTTCAAGTATTTGTTTGATTTTGGCAAGATTTATGATATGAAAGAGGAAATGATGAATAACTTTTCGGGGCGGACACACGACACATTTTTCAGCAAATTTTTTCATCCCCGTGCATAATTAGTTTATTTGCCTCGTGGTCTCGAATTAACGACTACGAGTCAAAGTGATAAAACATGAAGATAGATCTTATGTAGAATAGGGTCGCCAGATAGTCTCTACAAATTATGTGCCAGTCTATTGTATCCATCCTAAATAGTGATATTATCTATCACCCTATCTTCATTGATTCCGCACCGAAAAGTCTGCATACAACCAGAATGAAGAGACCGGGTCTGCATACAACCCGAATGAAGAGACGGGTCTTTAACGATGACATGTTGTCATCGTTGTCTTCTACTGTAGTAGGAAGAATAGTATGCCAATTGCCAAGTCTAGAAATAAAATCTCCTTTTACTCGGAAGGAAATTCCTATGTAAATTTTGTGAGCATCAATCTAAATGCTATGAAGTCTCAATGCCTTATTATAAGTAATTGAATTATATTTTGAGACGCCGTTAGACTTGACAACTACACAACTTGTTAAAGACCCATTAAACTTATATATTAAGAACTTGTTTAACTTGGTGTTAATTGTTCACACAAACCCACTTATAATATGCTAAGAAGCCATTGTTATATAATATAAAAGAAAAATATTTTTCTATTTAAAATATCTAATGAATGAATAAGATTAAAACAAATATATAATATGAAACAATATATTAAAACATTTCATCTTTAAAATATTTTAAAATACACAAAAATTGAATACAAACTATGATAAAATATTTGTTATTTGTATGTGTTTGCACTTTGCACAATTTATATACTAATAAAATAAAATTACTTAATAGAATATTCATTTATAATTTAGGAAAAATTGTCAGATTAGTCCCCTAAGTATAATAGATAGTGCAATTGATAATGGATAGTGCGCGCAATTGAGCCCCTTAAGTAAAAAAATTTCATTAAAGCCTCCTAAAGCGGTAATTAAAAATTTTCAATTGAGTCCTAAATGACTTGTGTAGCAGGTTACTACTCCTTAGGTTGACACATGTCCTTTTTAAAATATTATTTTTGGTCCTTTGGGTATAATACATGTATCAAATTTAGTCTTTCACCATAAAAATTATCAAATTAGGTGTATGACTATGTAATTTGTATCACATTTGGTTCTTGATTACTAATACTTTTTAAAATTAGGTGTAAAAATTTGTAATTTGTACGGAGTATCACATTTGGTCTTGTTGTCAAATTAATTTTGATTTTAAAAATAATTTTAATAATTTGTAAATAAAAAATTTAAAAAAAAAAAACAAAAAAACACAAAAAAAANAAGACTGAATTTACCCGTTGCACGCATTAAGATAGTTGCTGCGGGTTTCCTTTGTCACCCAAAAGGGACTAAACCTACCCTACTACATTAAGTGATCAAAATTGTCATTTCTCTCTCCCCTTTAGATGTATAACTATTTTCCATGTCTATTCTTCATAGACAATAATGATTTAATTAATATAACTTACAGTGTTGTATGAATTGGGTGCAGAGGTGTTTAGGGAAGAGGAAATGCTCAATCTCAGTTTCAAGTCGAGCCTTTGGGGGAGACCCCTGCCCAGGGATTACCAAATCTCTGTTGGTGGATGTTCAATGCACCTAACAAACACACACATTTCATAATTTAATTCGAGAATTTCATAAATTTGATATACATACATTTGTTTTAGAAAATAAATTGTACGTTTTTATCTTTGTGTGGAATGCATACATGCATTAGTGATTGGTAATGTGAAAGCATTCCATTATATATATATTTTAACTATTACTTGACGGAGATTGGAAAAAAAATCAATATAAATACACTCAAATGTGATAACAAAAAGAAAAAAGAAAAAGTCTACACAGGGTTAGTTAAGTGGGTAGAATATAATCCTCTTACTTAAGATCACGAATTTGATTATTGTTGATACTATCTTAGTTGAGCCTATTGTATATGTTCCTAGTCACACCATCATATAGTGGCGGCAAGCTGAGCTTCTTCAATATTTTAAATTAACATTGAAGAAGTTTTTTTTTTTTTTTCCTAAGAGTGAAGTAGTTTGTTTCATTGTATTTCTTTGGAGACCAAAAGTAGGGAAGCAAAAAACTAAGCTATTTAGTGCACCATCACCATCACCATAATAATAATAATAATAATAATAATAATAATAATAATAATAATAATAATAATAATAATAATAGAGTTAGAATCATATATGAAAACAACGTTTTTGTTTTTTGTATTAAAAAAACAAGCATTACTATTATTTGTCTATCTTTGTTGATCAACGACTAAAAATAAAGAAGAAAATGGAGAAAAAATGACTCAATTTCGTAAATATTACAAACTAGTTTCTCTTATTTTTCAGTCATTGGATTGATAGAAAGGGTGCACTCCTGTGAGAACATGCAGTCATGAGGCCACGAGAAAATTAGAACCAATCAAAGTCATTTATTTGGGAAGATCTAATACGTAGTATATATGAAGCAATAAAAAAAAAAGTGACATTTTTAATTTTTTATAAAGTCTAAAAGAAATAGATATTTTGTAAATTGTTAATTGTAAAAGAATTAGATATTTTAAAAATACTTCTAAAAGTTATTTTTAAAAATATAAATACAAAATCACAAATGAAAAAAAATTAAATGAAAATTAAAATTACATATAAAAAACTATTAAAACATCATAAAGTAAACTAATGGTAAATCCACTAGATCTTTTGCGGTAACTTGTGAAAATCGAACCGGGTTCTCTCAAAATTTTTGTCTACATAGAAAACTCACTTGCCACTTGAGCTACCACATTGGCATAAATAAACTAATGGTCAAGAAGGGAAATTAAGGCATTTGATAAAAGGCAAAAAAAATAAAAAATAAAAAAAGGCAAAAAGAACCCAAGAAAAGAAGGAAAAATTGAAAATAAAACAAAAAACAAAAATTTATATAAAAGAGGAATAAGGTTTAAATTGATCATTGAACAAACGTGAAAGTGCAATTTGGCCACTGAAGCAACAACAAACCAAATGGTTTTTAAAAGAATGATTGAAGCTTAGTTTGCCTAATTTGAAAGAATGATTGAAGCTTTAGTTTGCCTAATTTGCCAAGTACATGGTGGAAGAAAGAGTGAATAAAGAGTGAAGAAAGAAAGGAAAGGACCAGGTGCATACTAGTATACTACAACAAATTTTATGCAAGAAAATGATTTTTAAAAAAAGAAGATGAAGAAATGAAAATGAAATTTAAAAAGAATGCCAAGTCATCATCCAAGTCATTTTCTATGTCAACATGTTAGATGAGGGTTAACCTGCTATCAGGTAGAATTGCGTATATTTGGAGTGTTGAGTGACTTAATTGCATTTTTTCTTTAATAGCCAAATTACACTTTTACGTTTCGTTCAGTGGCCAATTTGAACCTTATTTCTAACAAAAAAAAAAAAAAAAAAAAAAAAAAAAAAAAACGTTGAAAATCATTCATTCAAGAACACTTGAAAACAGTAAAAACTAGTAACACATACTTGCAATTCTAGACGCATAGCTTGTCATCGAATGTAGAGAGAGGATGATAGAGTTACAGATGGAGAGATTGAAATTGATCAGTGAGGAACTGAAATGGAGAACAGTTTACGATGAGAGCGGACTTTGAATGGACAATTGATCTCGTGTATGTTATGCACATAAATAAATAACAGATCATTTTATACAGTGGATACATTCTGATGTAACAATCATCACTGGCGATAATGGATCACTACAAGCTCACAAGGCAATTCTCTGTGCTGCTTCTCTCCTGTACTCCAAACCATGTTCTACCATGACCTAATGGAGAAACAGTCCTCAACAATCAACATACAGGACATGTCAAAAGATTTATGTGCGGTTCTTCTGGGCTACTTGTATGGGACAATCAAAGCCGATGAGTTTTGAAAACACAGATTAGAACTGCTTGAGAGATCATTGCGAGGAAAGTCTGTTAGCAGATATTGACACGGGAAATGTGTTTGGCTGTTACAAGAGGCTTGGATTTATGAGTTCCATAAACTCCAGAAAGGGTGCTTAAGTATTTGTTTGATTTTGGCAAGATTTATGATATGAAGGAGGAAATGATGAATAACTTCTCGGGACGGACAAACACATTTTTCAGCAAATTTTCCATCCACGTGCATAATTAGTTTATTTGCCTCGTGCTCTCGAATTAATGACTACGAGTCAAAGTGATAAAAAAAAAAGGAGATTTATTTCTAGACTTGACAATTGGCATACTATTCTTCCTACTATAGTAGAAGACAACGATGACAACAAGTACATGTTTTGTAGAGACTATCTGGCGACCCTATTCTACATAAGATCTACTCTCATGTTTTGTAGTCTGGGTCTAGGGTTTGTATACATGAACCTTCCTAAGATCCCTCACTTTGAAGTTTTAGAGTTACCATTGACCCTTTAAATACAACTTGGGCAGGCTTTAGGGGATTAATTAGAAAAGTTGTAATAGAACCTAGCCAGATGGAGAGAATCCTATTTAAATTTACTCAATTCCTTTATTTTACGTAAACATTTAGAAATAGATTTAAATTTCACGAAATTTTACATATTTTCATCTATATGGAGTTGAGCCACCCGACTTTTGGATGGAATGAAACCTCCATCATACCATTTTCCTTTTACTCGGAAGAAAATTTCTATGTAAAATTTGTGAGCATCAATTAAATGCTATGAAGTCTCAATGCCTTATTATAAGAGATTGAATTATATTTTGAGACGTTATTAGACTTGACAACTACACGACTTGTTAAAGACCCATTAAACTTATATATTAAGAACTTAGTTTAACTTGGTGTTAATTGTTTACACAAACCCACTTATAATATGCTAAGAAGCCATTGTTATATAATATAAAAGAAAATATTTTTCTATTTAAAATATCCAATGAATGAATAAGATTAAAACAAATATATAACATGAAACAATATATTAAAACATTTCATCTTTAAAATATTTTAAAATACACAAAAATTGAATACAAACTATGATAAAATATTTGTTATTTGTAGCACTTTGCACAATTTATATACTAATAAAATAAAATTACTTAATAGAATATTCATTTATAAATTAGGAAAAATTGTCAGATTAGCCACTAAGTATAATGGATAGTGCAATTATTGATAATGGATAGTGTAATTGAGCCCCTTAAGTAAAAAAATTTCATTAAAGCCTCCTAAAGCGGTAATTAAAAATGTTCAATTGAGTCCTAAATGACTTGTTTAGCAAGTTACTACTTCTTAGGTTGACACATGTCCTTTTTAAAATATTATTTTTGGTCCTTTGGGTATAATACATGTATCAAATTTAGTCTTTCACTATAAAAATTATCAAATTAGGTGTATGACTATGTAATTTGTATCACATTTGGTTATTGATTATTAATACTTTTTTAAAATTAGGTGTAAAAATTTGTAATTTGTACGGAGTATCACATTTGGTCTTGTTGTCAAATTAATTTTGATTTTAAAAATAATTTTAATAATTTTTAAATAAAAAATTAAAAAAAAACACAAAAAAAAAAAAAACAAACAAACAAACAAACAAAAGCCGACAGTCCCCAGCTAGGGACGGGCAGCTTTTGCTTTTGTTTATAAAAAGAGTTAATATCACAAATGGTACTCTGACTATTGGGCTAGTACTTATTTTAGTTTTCGACTTTCAATTCGACCACAAATGGTCCTCTGACTTTCATTTTTTACTACAAATAGTCCTCTGTTAAAATTTCTGTTAATTAGATGTTAAATCTAGGGATAATATTTTCAAATTGATTAATATTATTATGATTACTTCTTTTTTAGAATTATATGACAACATAATTAATTTCAAACATTAATGAACATTAAGTTAATAAATATAAAAACAAAATGGACGTGGCAAATTACATAAATGCACAAATTAAATAAAAATCCATGATTAATGTTCGTAATTTGTACTTGATTAATTACATTAATTTAACGGTGGCAGCCTTCAGTTATGTCCCAAACAAAATGTTTGATCGATTAATGAAAAGTGAAAATTATTAATCGGCCATGTATGAACAACAATGAAAATGATGGATGCAAGGTTTTTTTAAAACAGATAGCTCTAATATTAAATCTTCAATTATGCTTGTTGGTGAAAAATTCTAAACATTTTTATTTGATGACCATTATATATATCAATTTGACAATAATACCCCTAGATTTAACATTTATTTAACAAAAATTTTAATGGAGGACTATTTGTGATAAAAAATGAAAGTCAGAGGACCATTTGTGGTCAAACTGAAAGTCGAGGACTAAAATGAGTACTACCCCAATAGTCAGATGACCATTTGTGGTATTAACTCTTTTAAAAATTATTTAAAATAATTATTTTTAAATTATTAAAATAGTTTTTAATTATTTTTAAATTATTTAAATAATTTTTAAAATAAAAATTAATTTGACGGCATGATAAAATGTGATACAAATTACAAAGTTTTGCAGATAATTTTTAAAAATATTAATAATCAATAACCAAATGTGATACAAATTACATAGTTATACTCCTAATTTGACAATTTTAATAGTGAATGACTACATTTGATACATGTATTATACTCAAAGGACCAAAAATAATATTTTAAAAAGGACAAGTGTTAGTCCAAAGAGTAGTAACCTGCAAAATAAGTCATTTAGGAATCAACTGAACATTTTTACGAATTTAGAGAGTTTTAATGAAGTTTATATATATATATATATATATATATATATATATATATATATATATATATATATTTAAGGGGTTCAATTGCACTATCCATTTTACTTAAGAGGCTAATTTGACGTTTTTTTTTTGTTTTTTAATAATTGACACACATGTTAATTGAATGTTATGAATTGAATATTTTTTTTTTATTTGTTTGATGGATTGAATGGTAGGCATGCATAAGAGGTAATTGAGGTACACTGTTTTTTTAAATTTAAACGATATGAAGTCCATTTGACTGAAACAGACTGTTGAATATGTTGGAAACAATTTGGCTGCAACATCCTATTACTTTGGCATTCTTAAGAAATGGAAAGACGGCGAAATACCTTATGGTCTAGTAGTACCTAGTTTACATTTTCACATGGAAGGGTGTGAGTTCAAGCTTCCGTGGAGGTTACTGTTCACTCTTTGTGCTTTAGTAAGTTTCTCACTTGGGTAGAACTCCTCGTAATTTCATCTTCTGATAAATATATACTATGTATTCCCATTTTATAACTCCTCATATTTTTTTTTTCTTCTGATATATACTATGTATTCCCATTTTATACTTTCAAGTTTTACTCACTGTCTCACACAAAAAATCTTAATGTAAACACTTGTATTGAGATCCAAATGAAAAAAATAGCTTATCAGAGCCCACCACATTAGAAGTAAATTTTGAAAGTACATATAGTAGAACTCTTGTTTAATGGGGTGTTTGGCAAATGGATGATGGCTGATAGCGAATTAAGTTAGCTGATAACTGGTAGAACTCTTGTTCATTGAGGGTGTTTGGTAAATGGTTGATAGCTGATAGTGAATTAAGTTAGCTGATAACTGGTAGGGTTAGCTTCTTTGACCACCTGTAGTATTAGCTGACTATAAATAATTGTTTGATAAATTACATGTTTATTTTTAGCTGATTGTATGTAAAATAGCCTATAAGGGCATAAACAATATTTATTTATTTATTTATTTATTTATTTATTATTATTATTATTATTATTATTATTAGTGAAATAAAAACAAAAAGAAAATTATTATTGTTATTACGTAAAAAAAACATTAATATAAATTTTATATATTAATATTAAACCTAATATTATAAAAAATTGGACTAAAAATAACATTACTCAAGTCTCGTTAACCGAACTAGACACATAAAATGAGACGGATGGAGTAATAAATATTAATATTTTATTCAATACTTTCACATGAAATATGTAGGGGGAAACTACCATTGCAAAATATCAACGAGCGCTTGCAAAATCAATAGTTTATAGTACAACTAAGATCTCAGTCATATACACAACAAAGTAAATTCACAGCTTCCTACACTATAATCTTCATGAAGCTGTTATCTATGCTACAACTAGTAACCTAATTGCAAATGACACATTACCAACAAAAAAAAAGAATATGACAAATAGTGAAGATGGAAACAATGACAATTTTACCCAAAAGAGAATTAAGAGAGCTTAGAGAAATTTAAACCAAAAGTAATATTTATTTAGAGTATCGTGTTTAGACTAAGTATTTAGACTATCAATTTTTAAAGTTGCAAACATTTATCTTAGTGACAAACTGACAATTATAATTAGTATCCTATATTATCTTGTATTCATATATGCTTTGAATTACCTATTTAAATAAATAAATTTGACATTCAATTACCTACGCATGAATTTATCTTATATAATATTGCATTAATATACTTTGAAATACTTATATTTAAATATAAACATTAAACATTAGCTCATTCGCGCAATCCGCATGTAAAACTAGTAGTATCTATAAATGAGGATAACTTTATATGTCAAGTATATTAGAAACCTTAAAATAAATTACCTTGGGAAATATCTTTTTTTTTTTTTTAATTAATGCTTTGGAACTTGGATTAGCAGGTGTCAATTTCTGTTGTTGTATAAGGCCGTTCTCAATGGAAGTTTTTGGTATGATTTTTGAGGAAAACAGGTTTATGTGAATGAGAGGGTAGTGCTGTCAAAATGGACGTTTCGAGTTAGACAAAAAAAGGGTCATGCCATGATTTTTTTTATTTTTTTTATTTTTAATTTTTAATTTTATTTTTATTTTACATGGGTTGAGAATTGCAACGTAACCCACCTCATGATCTGACGGGCTGGCGGGCAAAACAGGCCAGCCCGTACTAAAAAAAATTGTAATTGTTATTTTATTGTTCAGAGACTTCACACTTCACAATTTAGACACCTACGACCTATTTGTTTATTTTTTTTAGGGAATAAGGGTCAAATAGGCCACCGAACTACATGGGATAATGCAATTAGGCCACTGAACCTACAAAAATTACAATTGAGTCACCAAATTAACCCATTTCATACAATTAGTCTAATTTGTCAATTTCCCCAATTTTTAACAGGTTACCAAATTATTTTTTTAAAAAATAAATTTAAATAAAATAATTATTTAAAAATTTTTAAAAAAAACACTTCGTCTTCGTCGAAGACGATGATACCTTCTTTGTCTCCTGGTCAGAGACGAAGTTTTTTAAAAAAAATTATTTAAAAAAAATATTTTTAAATTTGGTAACCAATTAGAAAATGTAAAAACTAGTAAATTTGACTAATTGCATAAAATTGGTTAATTTAGGAACTCAATTGCATGTTTTTAAAGTTTAATGACCTTTGCATTATGATGTGCAATTCGGTGACATATTTAACCCTTATTCCTTTTCTTTAGTATTTTTTTAAACTTATTTTTGTATTTAATTTTTTTAATGTTTAATAGTACTTTAATATAATTTTTAAATATATAAATTTTCCATACTTTTTTTTTAATACTACTAACTCTATTACAATGCAGTATCTGTTCATAACTACTTTCTCAACCTATTGAAGCACAAGAGTCAATATTGCCTCCCACCACCTCTCGTATAAAGGGAAGGGTTTGATGCTACTGGACTACAAGGTCCTTGGCAAATTTTCCATACTTATACTAACTTAATATTATGAAAAACAGTATAAAAATGAGTCCAGTAACGTTTATGACACGTAGGGAGTAATATATTTAAAGTTTAAAAGTAGAGGAATGGTAAATTGGTTTTATATTAGGGAATAAAAAATTATTGTGCAAAGGTAATGAAGCACCAAT
>CP025649.1:17774350-17806626 GCA_003576665.1 Ipomoea trifida
TATATATAAAAGGGGTTCAATTGCACTATCCATTTTAATTAGGAGGCTAATTTGACACTTTTTCTTATAATTGACACACATGTTAATTGAATGTTATGAATTGAATATTTTTTTTTTTGTTTGTTTGATGGATTGAATGGTAGGCATGCATAAGAGGTAATTGAGGTACACTGTTTTTTTAAATTTAAATGCTATGAAGTCTCATCTTGTTAAGGCATGCATAAGGGGTGCATTGAAGAAGATGGAAGATACTTGTTTCAATGTGTTTGTTTTACTTGTTTTCTTATTCAATTTTGACTGAAACAGACTGTTGAATATGTTGGAAACAATTTGGCTGCAACATCTTATTACTTTGGCATTCTTAAGAAATGGAAAGACTGCCAAATACCTTGTGGTCTAGTAGTACCTAGTTTACATTTTCACATGGAAGGGAGTGAGTTCAAGCTTCCGTGAAGGTTACTGTTCATTCTTTGTGCTTTAGTAGGTTTCTCACTTGGGTAGAACTCCTCATAATTTCATCTTCTGATAAATATATACTATGTATTCCCATTTTATAACTCCTCATATTTTCTTCTTATGACATATACTATATATTCCCATTTTATACTTTCAAGTTTTACTCACTGTCTCACACAAAATATCTTAACGTAGACACTTGCATTGAGATCCAAATGAAAAAAAATAGCTTATCAGAGCCCACCACATTAGAAGTAAATTTTGAGAGTACATATAGTAGAACTCTTGTTCAATGGGGTGTTTGGCAAATGAATGATGGCTGATAGCGAATTAAGTTAACTGATAACTGGTAGAACTCTTGTTCATTGAGGGTGTTTGGTAAATGGCTGATAGCTGATAGTGAATTAAGTTAGCTGATAACTGGTAGGGTTAGCTTCTTTGACCACCTGTAGTATTAGCTGACTATAAATAATTGTTTGATAAATATATACTAACATATAATTAATGAAACTCATTCACGAAATAATTAATGAAACTCATTCGCGAAAAGCAACGGAAGTTTTAGGAGGATTATCTGAATATTTTCTCATCATAGTTGATATCAAGGCAACAAGGCACTTCCTTTGGAATAATATACTTGTATTGTATAGTAATGTTAGTCGTTCTGTCCCATACTTGACACATAACATATGGTGTATCAAGATTATTCTAAGCAGTACATCCTATATCCCATCAATATATGTTTTATATATGCATAGTCTTTGATTGACCAACAACTTTTAGTCATTCATTCAATCAAACTTTTTAAAGGTTTAAAAAAAATATAAATTATTTACAAAAAAACACACACACACAAACATTTCATAATATGTAAACGGATGCAATGGTGAAATTACGAGGTGTTTGGTTGGAGGAAGGAATTAAGTGGAAAAAGAATTGCAATTTCATGAGAAAAGAATAATGCCGGAATAAATTCAAATTCCAGTGTTTGATTCGCAGGAATAAAATGATTGGAGATTTAAATTCCAATGTTTGGTATGCATGAGAATTGAGAGGAAATCTACTATACTAATAAGAGCCAAAAAAAGTTAGGTCTATAATGGGTAGAAAAAATGATGGTCAAATTATTAAATCAAATAGATGGTTCAGATTATTTAGATTTATATTTTTTCTTGAGATTTCCTAATTTATCCTTAATTATATGATTATCCGTTAAGTTTTTCGTTAAATATTGGGGGTGTTTGGCAAACGGCTGATAGCTGGTTGGTTTAGCTAGTAGCTGATGACTGATTGCGTTAACTGGTTTGACCAGCTGGTTGTATTAGCTGGTTATAAAAAACTGTTTGGTAAATTAGCTGTTTACTAGTAGCTGATTGGATGTAAAATGACATTTAAGGGTATTATTATTATTATTATTATTATTATTATTATTATTATTATTATTATTATTATTATTATTATTATTATTATTATAAAATAACAGACACACCACCCATTTAAAAGTAAATCCCATTGATTTTAAAGGATAAAATAGTCAATATACCCATTGTTCCCAACCAGCTGATACAAAAAGCTACATTCATTAGCTTTTCAATTTTCAGCTTATTGGCCCAATAAGCCAAGACCAATAAGCCATTTACCAAACACTTCAAAATAGCTTATTGGTTGGTCAAAAAGCTAAACTTGGTCAAATAAGCTAAAATTTGGCTTATAAGCCAATAACCAAACACCCCCATTATCTTTTCCGTTAACTTTTAACTTACCAATTAATTTCTATAAGTAAGGTCTTATGTTCGAAGCTCATCCCAATCAAAGTTGGCATAATAATGTTGAACATATACTACGATTCTACGAATATGTTAGAGTATATTATTCAAAAGTAAGTAACACACTCTATTACTTTTATTAAATTAAATAAATTAGTAGTTATAACAAAAAATAATACATATGCATTCTTAATTTATAATTCAATGTCTACAATGTCTTTATTAAAAAAAAAAATTTATTATAAAAATTTTTAAAAAGAGATATAATTTCATTAGTTATATTGTCTATATTTTTTACAATACAAAGATTCATCACCTTCAAATTTATTAATTAATTATATTCACTACATTGTTCATTATTTTTTTTTACACTATCTTGTAATTAAATATCAAAGTTATACTAAAAAAAATAATGTTATATATTTATATTGTTAACAAAGAAGACATTCAAATAATCCAATAAATTGATTTAAAACTCATTGTTAAAAATGCCAATGTAGCGCAATAGAACATTGTGACACACTTGATGCATTGAAAAAATGCTGAGACTACAACATTATTGGAATCAATCTTTCAAATTCAGAAAAAAAATAAATTTGAAAAATAGCTACTGTTACAACATTCATTAATTTTGTATGTAAAACACTTATTGTGCATTCTTTAAATATATTAGAACTAATATAAATTTACAATTCATTTCATTTTCTACAATCAACTTGTTTGGATTAAAAATAAAATCAACAATTCAACATCGATCTTGACAATAAAAATAATTGGTATATAGGATGTAGTCACTATTTTAAAATGTTTATGCACAAAGTGGCAAACTATATATCATTGTGATGAGAAGGCAACAATGGGTACTCCAAGATTAGAAACTATTATTGATGAAAGTAGACATATTGCAGCATCAGTATTCGGACTACTTGCAAAGCTATTGTTGTTACTATCAAGTAACAGGTTATGAAACTAGAACAAAATGTAATACTCATTAACCTTCTACATATATAATAAATAATACTCCCTCAGTCCCGATTTCCCTGTCCGATTCTTATTTGGCACGCATTTTAAGGTAGCAAAAGCAATGCAATTTGTTTTCCAAATTTGCCCCCTCTTTTTCTCTCACCAGTCACCATCCAGGCATCCACTCACAAACTCACTATTGCAATTTTTTTCAAAACATTGTTTTTGAGAACCAAACCCACTAAATCTTCATCAGCTCTCTTTTTTACTCTCTCTCTCTCTTTCCTCTGCAACATCTCCCATTCAAGTTTAATTTATTCTTCAAATACGATTTTTTCTTCCATGAAAACTTTGAAACTCCATGGCCATACTTATATTGAAGATCTACATCACTAAAAGTTTTGTTTATGTATAGTTTAAGAAAAGGGATGGGGAGAAAGGGATCTGGGTTTGAAAATGAAAGAAATTTTCCTAATGGACCTCATATACACCTTCGTTGAGGTTGGAATCGATGACGACGTAGGAAAGAAGACTAAAAGCTACTCCGTATAATCTGGGAGTAAAAAGGCAGTGGAGTTGCAAAGGTTAGCTGTTGTGCGGTAGTCCAACGATTCATCTCTGAAAAATGTGTGGTTGAAAGATCTGATGAGGAAAATGGAGAAGCTAAAATGATGAAATGGGCAAATACAGTAGCAAAAAAAAAAAAAAAAAGAGGTGGAGAGAAATGGGTTTGAAGAATAATGGGATAAGGGTAAATTGACTGGGCTCCCAATTCTAGAAAAAAACCAAATGCATACAGTATTATATTGCGGAGTAGCATTTTGAAATCTAAAGGGTAAATTAGGAAAAATGAAAAAGTGATGGTGTTTATTTTTGGAAAGTGGACAATATTTTGGGACGAACGAAAAAGGAAAGTAGGACAGGCAAAATAGGACGGAGGGAGTATTAAGCATACCCTCCTCACTGTATAACCTCTCGTTTTGTTTGCTGCTGCCAGTTTTGGTTCTCGTGGCGCCCGAATCCTCTTCTCCCAAACCCATGGATTCATCTCCATTATCAACAAGTTGATGATCTTCTTCACCGTTAGTTGGTGGTGGTTGAGGATTGTTCTGTTAGGAATCAATAATAACAATTAGCGTGAATTTTTTTAATAGGAAAGGAATTTCTATCTATTATTCCTTTGACAGCATTTATTTATTTATATTATAAATTTAAACAATTGAGGAATTGAAGCCAAACAAATCAAATATTCTCTCGGGAGTAAATGGTATACATACCTCAACCATGTTCTCGTCAAAACTAACTGGACAGTTTGATGGAACCTCAACTGGATTGAATTCATTAACAGACTTGAGGCTGCCAATGAATGAACATTCACTGCCATAAACTTCATCCACATTGAATTCTTTCCCCAATTCTGAAACAACCTTCACTTCTGAATGCTGTACCTCATCCCTCTTTGGAGGCATTGTATAGTAAGGAATTTTACCTGGAATACACCAAATTATTATTTAACACACTACCAATATATATATATATATATAGATATATATATATACAGATTGAGGATCATATGAGAACCATGCCTTAGGTGAGAACGTGAGAACTACATGAGTGCACACAATCTACTACACAATGCACACACAAATACTCCAGGGTCTCCACCAAATGCCTGGGAGTAGATTGTGGGCATTGAGTAGTAGATTGTTTGCACTCATACAGTAGTTAGCAGGTTCTCATATGAACGCAAGCCTATATATATATATATATATATATATATGTATATATATACATATATATATATATATATATATATACATATATATATATACATATATATATATATACATATATATATATATGTATATATATATATATATGCACTCTATGAACCTTTACTTTTCCATCTACTGTTTCCTGAGGAAAAAAAGTTCACACCCTAACAACACTTACCCCCTCATTCCAGTCGTGCAGAACTATTCTGGCTGCTGCATCAATGTCAACAATGCCACCCTTTTTAAGCCTGCCCCTTATAGTGGCAACCTTCTGAAGAAAATCATCTGCCGTTTCGAAGTTAGGAACCTTGTACAGAGTCACCAGTGTTGCAGCAGGACAGAGTTTGAGAATCTCCTTCACTGCACAATCCATTAAAGGGTTGTACATGAATTTTTCGTGGAAATATAATGATAATTTTCCTTGCAGAGATGGAAAACACAATCGAATTACCTGGACCAATTGGGTCATCTAACTTCTCTATTCTCTTGCAATTACGAAGAGCAATAGATGCATCATTCTCAGCCGATCTAAGCATCACGACACCAGGGCAATCCAAAAGCTTAACATTCTTGTCTAATTGAACTTCTTGCATAGATCTGGTTAATCCTGGTGTAGAGCCAACATTAACAACATGTGATCTCTTCAAGCTATTAATCAAACTGCTTTTGCCAACATTGGGTAGACCAATAACCCCCACAGTAATTGATTTCTTTATCTGCAACCAGAACATATCAGAATTAACTAGGGCAGTTCACTCACACAACTGAAGCAACAATATGGACTGGAAATGAAAAGAAAATCCCACAGTTCTATAAAACAGACTAGTATAAGTTCATGCAAAACCTTTCACCATCCGAGCAAAGAAAACCAAAATTCTCAGTACAGTAACCATTCAAATCATAGATAGAGATTGGAATTTCATTGGAAGAGTTTTACAACTCAACTGGAAAATGTGGAGAACTCAATCAAAAATAAAAATCTTTAAATACCTCATGGCTTCTGGAGTAATTTTTAAGCAACTTTATAAGAGTTTCAGCACCAAGACAATCGCTTGTCTGCAAAAGATTGGTGGTCTTTCCAGCCTTTGAAGATTTCCAACTCAAGTTTGACTTCTGCTCTTGAGTGTTGCATTTAAAAGCAACTGTTGGTAATTCCTCTCGAAGATACTTGAGCCACTTTTCAGCAGCTTCCCTTGGGACTAGATCTGAAATAGAAATAAGATAACTTTAGCCATAAAAAGTAAGGAAAATACAATCCTCCAACAAAATAAAACACCAAGTCTCTATATACTATACATTCAAATATTCAATGGATGTTTCGAATATTTACATAGTCAAGCATGGAAACGGGAACACAATTCTATTCAAAGCCTACCATAAATCTGAGACTTTAAATAGAATGGTGCTTCCCAGTCAGATATATGTCAACTCTAAATATGTAGTAGACTACATAATATTATATAGAAATAAAAGAAATTTAAACTATTAAACCCTTATTTCAAATTTTATTAATGGCTTGAGATTATTGGTCAGCTAAAGATGACATCATTAACAATTAACAATATAAATATAACTTGAACCACCTGTCCGAGATCACAACCTCAAATGAACAAATTATGAGTCTGAAGAAAATATACAGAAGAAAAAGCATACCAATTTTATTAAGGAGCAAGACAAGATGTTTGTCATGTCCTGATCTCATAACCATCTTTTCCATGTCAATGCAACGAGTACCAAGTGGATCTCTGGCATCAAGGACTTCCAAAATGACATCAGAAGCTTCAATAACTTTGACTAATTCCTTGTAGAAAGCCCTATCTGAGTTATCTGCATTATTCCAATGAATAGGCAAAAGCAGAACCAACCAAATGAGAGGTGGCAAGACAAACACACAAGCAACCACAAAAGAGACAAAGTGTAGAAAACTTTCTAACATACCATGCGTTTTACCAATTGCTGCAAAACCGTCATCAATAGTTTCACCAACAAACTTTTGCTCTTTCATAGAAGCCATGTCTGCTAGTTTTGACAAATCATCATCTTCAAGGATCCCCAACTTTCTCTTCTTAGCCTGGAAAAGCAATTAAGGGCATATCTATTAGCTGACAGCAGAATAGGAGAGCCAAAATATACTATAGATGAGAAAGGGAAACTAAGAAAATAAAATAACAAGCACTCTAGTCAGGAGAAGAATTCAAAATGCTAATCTCAAACAAGAAAGAAACTAGGGAAAAAGCCCCATGCCCAAACTTGTTCCTATTTTTACAGTCCCGTACTTAGCCCAGCCTAAAGAAAATGCATCAAATCCAGTTCTACAACTGTTGCAAGACTATCAGAAACCAGCTAGTAGAATAGTAGACATTAAGGTGGTGTGTGACCTCTATGGATTTTTCTGTTATTGGTTCAAAACCCTATAAAGTCCACTTTACAGGTCCAATGGCTACAAGAATCATCTATTATACAAACAAAATAAAAATATGGCAAAATGTATCATTTTATTAACCCCTATATTGCATTTAAGCTTCAATTCTTTTGGAAGCATGTGTAATATAAATCAAACATAAGAGCAAGCATGTCCATGAGACATGTGATAGTATAATTAGTACCCTCTCTTTGCGGGCAGCTTTCTTCTGCTCCAGTTCCTCAAGGGCTCGATTACGTCGATCTTCGAGAGCCTTGAGCTCCTGTTCCTTGAAGGGCCATTCATTGGGGATACCAGGGTCCTTCTCAACCTTCTTGCAGTGGGGACCTGACTTCTGCGCCTTCTTGGCCTCCTTAGCTTTCTTCTTGTGGTGTTCCTTCACCTTCCTTATGACCTTGTACTTGTTCTTCAAAGATACTCTCTTGCTCTTGCTCTCTGTATCCAAGGCAAGAATCCCAAAAAATTTCTTAAAACAAAGTCTTTCTATCAAGCCAATAGATAATTGAATCCAAATTAGAGTAATAAACGGAATTTAGATAGCTTACTCTTGCTCTTCTTAACCATCTTTGTTTGTTGAGGGAGAGCTGATTAAGTATTGAAAGTTCAAAGCACTAAGAACAAGTTCAAATTAACAACAAGAATAGTGATCCTTGTGCTTTTAAAGATTTTCTCCCAAGTCCCGAGGTGTTGCGTTCAAATCATAGAAAGATCTGCCCAGTTTGCAAAAGTATGATCAATATCAGATATCACATCACCATCACCAGAAATACATTTAGACAATTAATATCTGTGGTTTGCTGCAAACTAAAAACATAAACTATTATTCAATTTTAGGTACTTCACCAGGAAAAAAATAACTTAAAGCCCCAAAAGAGAATTTACAAGCCATTTAGAAACGAGCCTATTCCATCTTGTTCCAGTAACAAGATAATCCATTTCTGACCTTTTTTTGAAATTCAAATCAATATCTAAATCCAAAAGAAACAACAAGAAAATCCAGAAGGCAAGCACTTTCTGAGGAAAATAACAATATACCCGGGACATTTCGCAAATTGGCAGTGGTCGCTAGTGGCTAGCGTCGTCAAATTGTGGGAGGAGATGTTGTCTGTGTTTGAGGCAAGCGACGAGCAGTCCTGCACTAGGGTTAACTTTGGTGTAGAATTTTTCTTTTTAGGGTTTAGGGTTTAGGACTCGTGAAATACTAAAACGGCGACGACAACAACAATTGTCTGTATTTGGACAATATTGTGAAGTTTTTAAATATTTGTGGATTATTAAAAATAAAAATAATTATTTCAAAAAATAAAAAATAAAAATAATTAAGGACAATAAAAAAAAGTTACATAATTTAGTTCATTATGAAAATTTAAAAAATATCTTTTTAATATATTTTACGTTTCACATTTTCAAATTTTTTTTATGTTTATTAGAAGGGGATACCCAAGTGAAATACAAGCTACTTAGCAGAAATTATAGGGAAAAGTCTCCAAGGGAAACCTGCGCGATCAAATTCTAGGAGATTATGAATATTGTTAGGAGGGTTCCAGAGGATATATAGGCCCTATGGGTAGGCTCGTGCCAAGCTGGCCATGAAGTCAATTGCGGCATTGGTCTCATGTGGTATGGCATTGATTTTCCAGTCTTCTAGCTGCCTTAATTCTCGATTGCAAGCTCTGATGACGTTGTTGACCGCATTTTCCGTGGATGACCCTTCATTAATAATATCCACCAATTCCTTGGAATCTCCGTCAAAAGTAACTTTCTTTATGGCCCTATGGGTGGCGAGTTGGATGCTTCTGAGCAGTGCCCATGTCTCGGCTTGCAACGGGGGACAAGCTCCAATATTGCATGCAAATCCTCCTAACCAACAACCTTGGGATCCCTTATGATACCACCGCAACTTGCTTTGCGCGATGACAAATCAACTGCACCAATCTTAACAGATCCTTTTTCAAGTTTGGACTAGCACAACTTTTCCATTTGTACGAGTGAATTGTGTGTAGCTGGTTTGGTCCTTTTTCAAATACAGTCGTTACCTCTATGAACAGATACTACATTATAACAGAGTCAGTAGTACTAAAAAAGAACAATCTTATCAAAGTTAATTAATAATTGAGAATTTTAGTTTAAAAAAATATGAAGTAATTATTGAAAGTTTTTAATAGTAAAATTTATCATATAATTATTGTGAACTTAAAATTTGAATTAATTTCACTTTTAATAAGTATTATAACTATTGAGATGTTGTCAATTTGAGTCCACAACTTCCAAAATTAACAATTTAGTACCTTAACGATTAAATTTTTAAAATTTTAGTGAGTCTGACCAATTTGTCAGCCAATTTTCGCTGGAATCTTTTAATTCAATTAAACTGAATGCCATTACGCAATTCTCCATCATCCCAACATCTTCACAAACAAAAAATATGCTACATAGCAGAGCAGCTTTGAATCAAACTCCAACAGACATGTTCAACATTCTTATCTTGGAATTTCGTGACAAAAATAATCACTAGACCGCATCAAGATATCGACTCAGCCTAATGGAATGATGCAACTCCCCCGTGCATTATGCTCCACTTTGCATCGTGAACTGAGGTACTCGGCCTAACGGAATTATGAGATCCTTCATAATCTCGTACTCTTCAGCACTTATTTGTGCGCCATCTAGAACCTGTTTGTGCCAAAGGGAAAACCTGATTTAAGAAACCATCGAAAGTAGTGTTTGCTGTTCAAGTTTAAGAACAAATCGATGCACATTGGAAGCATGAATCCACAAGTAGGGTTGGGAAAATAAAGAAGCCCAATTAGCATATCTAATCTCGTCAACAAGAGAATGAATATCACGAATGAACAAGTTCAATGGAACTTTGAGATGCCCTTAGATATCTATAAAGCACATAACATGCAGTTATAAGCCTAGAAAAACCAAAATAAGAAAATAAGCCGCTTACAACTCCAAATCTTTACCTTTGGAAGTAGAATTCTCCTTCCTGTCATATATGAGGTAAGCAAAGGAATCCTACATATAGAGAGTGCGTCAAGAAAAAGAAGAACAATCAACTGCCACTGCTTCATTCTGAATGAGGGGAGCGGGTCCACAAAAGACATTGTGTCAATCAAACTAGCCTGCACATCAGGACAACTCCAAGTTAATAGCATAACCACTAGAGTCCTTGTATGTCAGACTTAGCATTAATTATAAGAAAACAAAAATAAATAAATGAATTCCACTAAAGGTTCCATCATTGTTTGATTCTTTCCATAAAGCCACCTTCTCAAAAAGGGGGCAAGATGGGGGAAATGAATTTGTAGAGTTGAAGATCAATACCATTCCCTTTTCCAAAGTTGATATTGGTACTGGCAGCCTAAGATCAGCAACCAATCCCGGTAAGGCCCGAGCTAGACAACCAGCAAGAGTTTGTTTAATCTCAGCCGAGCGACCATCTGTTAGTACAATCTGTCTTGGATATTCCCTCCCATTAATAAATGAATATTCTTCATGAGCACTTTCATCACGCCCATATATAAAGGCCAAGGATGATGATGAGATCCAAGCAAATAGTGCCATAAACATTGTTGAGAAGGGTGACAACTGAAATAAATGAAATATCATGCATAAGATATAAAACATTTAGAGAATCATTCCCAGGGTAGAGGAGCAGCTATAAAGGGGAAAATGAAAGTATACAACATAAGTATAAATAATGGTTTGAAAGACAACTTACAGATAAATTAAACTCCTCTGGTGGACTGTCATACCAAGAATCCTCAGAATCAAACAGATTATAATTTGGCAACCCTAGCTTTGTTGGCATTTGAGAATGTGATTCTGCACCAAGCACCTGGCCATTCTCTTGGCAATCCACTTCATCCATTTCTTGTGGAGGTGGCAATATAATAATCCCAGCTTCAGACACTAGACAATGTAATTTAACAAAAAAGGAATTAGACTTTAACACACAATAACTTACTATTATAATTTATTTTCACAAAAGCTTACAGGTATAAATTCCAACAACCTCCCTAAAGAGCCAATCTAAACTTACCTGCACAAGAGACATCAGATCCCGATGCAACAGCCTGTGCTGCTTGGTTCAATGCTGTTGCACAAGCTTCTGCAGATGCAAATCGGCAATCATCATCCTCTTCTATATCTTTTGAGCCAATTTTTCCGGAAACATTTTCTGGATCTCCTGATTCCCTAAACTCAGTTAGACTGTTTCTGCTGTTAGGATCAGTTTTCTTGTCAGCCCAAGTAATTGAACGAGTTGCTTTCTTTGCACCTGATGGCTTCAGAGAAGATTTTAGTGCAGTAGTCTTAGGTGTAGCATCTTTTACATCATCTGACATTTTTCCTGCTCTTATGCCATCTGTATTGAGATTGTCGTAGTAGGGATCTGTAGATGCCTCTGTAATGTGATTCTTGACACTCTCAGAAATCCTACTAATCTTTTTGTCTGACTGTTTTGATTCATCATTGTCATGGATTTGCAAAGAACCAACCTGATTTCCTAATGCAGTAACTTGATCATCTTTGTAGCTATTACTTGCTTTTTCTGTTGGTTCTTTAATGTTCTCGTCCAAAAGAGCTGTTGAAGTACCAGCTAACTTTGAAATGCTATACTCATCTCCAATAATTATGGCACTAGTGAAGTCTGTCTCGTCAAAAATCACATTTTTCTTCTTATTGAGCTGGCTATGCTTAGGCGTAGATCCTGCCAAATCCAATTAAAGCTAATCTTAATCAACCAAGACATCAACTTTGATAAGCTACAATTAAAGTCCCATTGTCCAATAATATTATGCTTCAACTATTGAAGAAAAAGTTTTGCCTTCAAGGGCAAAGGCAGATTCCAATCATTATATGTTATCAGTTTTAGTATCATGACATGTACCTTGTGGTGGCTTGATAGTTTTCTCCATCTGTGGAACATAGCCTTCAATTGCATTTGATGGACCAATCCACTCTCCAGGAGAAGCTTCACTCTTCACTTCCACTTTCTCCTGAATCTTTAATTCAAATGATCCTAATCCTCCCTTTCTTCCAAGATCCACTTCAGAGTCCAATCTTGGAACCTCAAAAAGCCGCAAGACTTCATTAAGTTTAGAAGGGTGAAGAGTGGAGCTTCTCTCTTCTGGAAAGCTACTAGCAAATGCTCGACTATTCACAGCACAATTTGTTGAGCAGTACATGTAGGTTTCACGAAGATCATATACTTTATGCTCCCTCAAGGAAATACGATACCGACCTTTGTGAGGCCTATCCGATGGCAAAAAGTTGCTGCATAGTGGATAACCGCACATGTTTACTATTGTTCTTTCTGTGACAACATCTTGATAATCACTACGACACATCAAAGACGCAGCAGCAAAGAGTTTATTCTCATCTTGAATGCCATCCAGAAGACAAAGTTGCAGCTTGTTGACAGCATCTTTCACAAGGGTTGCTTCTGTCTTAGTCATTCTGGAAGGCTTCCTGAAGTTTTAAATCTGAAATGTATATGGTTCTTCGATCAATAAGTGCAGGTTTAAACCAACGAACTTAAAGCACATAAAACGAGAAATTATTTCCAAGGTTAGTCTCCACTGTTTATACAGTTAATACCTAAAATCCGTGGAAGCCGGAAATTGAGTTATAGAAAAAGGCATGATTGTGTGCAGTTTTTTTTTTTAAATGCCTGTAATAACTACATAAATATATATATACAAAGTTTGAAGAGAATGAAAGTCTTAGTCTTATTTTTGTGAAACTTTGTGCACACGTGATGCCACAGTTGGCACTAGTGGCATCACATTTTGTTGGCCATAATAAGTGCACGACATGGCAAAAACTTCGTTTATCCTTGCAGTCCAGTATTACCAAAGTAACACATAACGTTTCATCTAGCTCTATTTGGTGTTCACATGGCATCGACAATGTGTAATTATTAGAAATTAATACAGGGTAAATTAACTGTCACCTAAAACTTAGACATGACCCAACCTTATTAACACCACATTAGCTGTTATAATATGAAGCCTTCCAAACATTCATATTACAAGGGTCAAGGAGTAATAAACTGTGCATACACATTCATCCACACATAACCTAACAAACATCACAAATACAACAATCCTATATTAACAATCCAATTCTTAAAGTTACAGGTCAGGGTATTATATGTTACTCAATCTGCCACTACTGATTGAGTGCAGAGTTATTTCTGATGCAGCAGATGATTAATAGCATTCTGGGTAGGTCTATATTTTCCCATATAGAGCATTACAGTTTTCTGTGTGTTCTTCTCAACCATAATGATCCAAAATCAACCTTATAATAAAATAAGATATCTACTACTGTGGGATCCCATCATTATCAAAAACTGACAAAAACGATTAGTTGTAATAAGGGGCGGAGCCATAATTTAATTTGAGTGGAGGCAAAGAAGCAAAAGTAAAATGAATTCAAAAATGTTCAAATACAAGGTTCAAACGAGGCCTTGTACTTCACACTTCGTGACTACCTTGACTAGATGAATCCACAAAAGTTTATTTTCTTTTAAAGAATTTTTCTATAACTGAACCAAATTTCCAACAAACAAATAACTAATTACTGGAACTACATTAAAAAATAACTAATTACTAGAACTATATTAACAGATTAACTAATTATTAATTACTAATCAACAAATAACAAATAACATAAGCAAATCAACATAAGAAATTAGTAATTAACTATTAACTAAATAGCAAATCAACATAAGCATAATCCATAGTTATAAATAATATAATGAATTAATTAGACAAAATTAAGGATTGAAGACTACTTTGTAATGCTATTCAATTGAAGATTTGAAGACTAGCTGTACGTAAACTACTACTTACATTTAGCTGTCCATTTTAATGTGCTACTTTGACCTAATTAGATAGAACTAATTGGGCAAAATTCAGGAATCAGTGAATTGCATCAGTGAATCATATCAAATTAAAAAAACACACACACACACACAAAATTAGGGCAAAAACTACGTCAGCAACTAGTATCAATTGAATTAGGCAGAAAATAGGGCAAACAAACAATTGAATACATTATTGAAATTAACATTTATAGTTCAAGGGGTGAGATTGAGAGAAGTTGATGTCCATTAGTAACGGAAGAGTCGAAGAAGACCAAACCTGGTGAGCGGTGGCTGGTGTCGAGGCGACTGGCGAGGTTGTGGCGAGTTGTGGCGAGGCGCGAGGCAGAGGCGGTGGACCGGCAGCAGTGGAGGGTGCCTGGGCGGTACGCGGTGGCGTCGTGGCGACTTCCAGGATAGCAGAGAGCCGGAGAGGAAGAACTCAAAAGAATTTTAGATATGAATATATGATATCCTATATATAAAAAAGCTAGATGTTTTTGGCCAAAATTTTTTGGCTCCAATTCCCGCCTACCTAATACGCCGCCGTTTTGGAAACAAACTATTGGGATGCCTACATTAATTATGATATTTAATTTAAATGGCTGAATTTAAAATAAGTCTGTTCGAAATACGAATAAAAATCTTTGGAAAACGAAATATTTGTATTAAACATCATGTCTCTATGGCACATCTGAATTGGAATTATTTTTACATTTAATGCTCAATGGTAGGCATCTATTGTGTTCACATTACTACAAGAAACAAAGCATAATTGCAAGTTTCAATAACTATATGCATTGAATTACAAATGAATTTTACAATTTCCAAAACTAGCATTAATTTAAATTAATAGAGATAATTTAAAATTCAAATAAATAGTTACACAACCTATGCATCACTTGAACACTATAAATAAGATGGCAGTATCATACCAATACTACCAAATTTGTTCCTGCTGGCGTAGTAGTCTGTTTGTCATATTGGGAGCAATGTGAACTCTTAGAGGCTGCAATAGAAGGACAAAGTAGAAGCCCCATCAAGACTGCAACTTAAGAATGCAATGTGCTATAATAGCAGGTAAGTCTTCCTCTAATTTTTATGGAATAGTGAATGAATGCATAAACACATATTGTGCACCAACTGTTTGTATAAAATAAAATTTTGTTTCCACAGCCAGTCCAATGGAGTGTCATTTTCAGCTATAATAGCAGGTAAGTCTTCCTCTAATTTTGATGGAATAGTGAATGAATGCATAAACACATATTGTGCATCAACTGTTTGTATAAAATAAAATTTTGCAGAAACAGCCATTCCAATAAAAAGTGGTGGAGCAAACAAATTATTATGGTATAATAAATACAGCTTTCTTAACCCAAGGAAAAGAATAAACAGGTCCATCCAATTATAACCACATGGCATTGACACCTGAAATTAGCATATTATGATTACAATAGCAAGAAAAACTCAAATTTAAGTAGGTTTGTGCATATTCTTACATTCTAAATGATAATGTGCTCATATAAAGTGTAATATTCCATTTGTCTCTTGAGTTTGAGTGAATGTGCTCATAATAAAAGTAAAGCAGTACATATATTTTCTAAAAAGAAAAAAAAAACATGTCAACATGGAATACAAATTTTCACAGTTAAGCAGGTCATCAATTTTTCAAAGTTAAGCAGGTGATCTATGGTTATATTACTGGGGATGCATTCACAGCATTAAAACATGTTACAAAATGGTTCAGTTGCAAGCAATCAAGTCAAAATTTGATAATGCAGTACAAACAGCCTCGAAATTTGATAATGCAGTACAAGCAGTTGTGAATTCTTTTTCCTAATGTAATTTTGTGATATGAATGATGTATACATATTTTTTTATTCTAATTCTGATTAAAGGAATAAGCTTAATTTCCCATATTAATTTAAAATATTGTTTACGATTTCATATTCAGGCAGGCTAAAGAAGAGAATTTTCTACTTAAAAAAACAGAGCAGAAACTCCAAATTGATGAATGGAGAAAAGAGCGAAAATTGAAAGGTGAAACTCAAACCTTAATTCTAATTCGGACAATAATTTTAGAATAATAAAAACACTTACATTACAATAAAGCGGTTCAAATACACCACCTGTTAGATAGATTGCCTCACAGGTATGCTGAGTGATCGCCTTCGAACTCGAAAGCACTGAAAGCAGAGAGCCGAAGGCGCCTAGGGAGGAGAATCGGTTCCGGACAGGCTGCTAGATAGATAGAGACGATGAGAGCGGGGAGTCAAAGATTCGGAGCCGTCGATGGAGGAAAAGCGGCGCCGACGAGGCTGTGAGACAGAGAGACGATGATAGAAGTGAGAGGCTGGGAGAGACGGTGGGGGCGGCAGAGAAGATGGGTAGGGTTAGGTTGTTCTGGTTCTGGGTGTGTCATATTTGTATAATTTTATTTTATTTTTTATTTTTATTTTTTGCATAAAATGTCGTTTTAAAAAATAGGATATAGATTATTAATTTACATTTAAATGATAATAATAATTATTTAGTAATAATATGTGTTTAATATATATTCATAAATAATTAAATGTGATTTTTTTTTGAAAATTAAATGTGTTATTTAAACTTTATAATTTGTGATTTTAGATTTGTAGTGTTGTTATGGTGTTGTGTTTGTATATTTTTTTTATGAATTTATTATTATATATTTATTATAAGTATTATTTTAATTAAACATATATGCTAATAATTATTTATATCATATCAACATAATTATTAAATGTAAAATTTTCAAATCTCATGTGATATCTTTCTTTTTAATATTATCACTCTGTTACGATATATTATTTGTTCATAACTATATATCATGCATTTGGTATCTAATAACACAATGCTTATAATACTCCGTATATGCTAATAGTATGAAATGATATTCAATATAACAACCAATTTAGTATTTCTAAAGAGTTATACATTTCAGAATGAGTTTTCATGAGTAATATTTGATTTTATTATTTTAAAACAGTATCAATAATAAAATTACTTAATTATTTTATGGTGCATCGCACGGGGACAAATACTAGTAATGATATATTACTAAATTTTATAAAAAAAAAATTTAGTACTATTGACACTTACACTTAGTATCTACTTTCTTAATTAAATGGAGCACAAATAATGCTCTAAAAAAATGGAGCACAAATAATTAATAGGAAAAAAAAAAAAACTTCTTAAAATATTGAAGAAGCTCAGCTTGCCGCCACTATATGATGGTGTGACTAGGAAATAATACAATAGACTCAACTAAGATAGTATTAACAATAATCAAATTCGTGACCTTAAGTAAGAGGATTATATTCTACCCACTTAACTAACCCTGTGTAGACTTTTTTTTTCTTTTTTCTTTTTGATATCACATTTGAGTGTATTAAGAGTGAAGTAGTTTGTTTCATTGTATTTCTTTGGAGACCAAAAGTAGAGAAGCAAAAAACTAAGTTATTTAGTGCACCATCACTAAATACGGGAGGTGGTGGAATCGAGCCTCAGTGGAGGCAATACTGATTCTTATGCTTCAATAGGTTGAGAAAGTAGTTATGAACAGATACTGCATTGTAATAGAGTCAGTAGTATTCAATTGCATTTGATGGACCAATCCACTCTCCAGGAGAAGCTTCACTCTTCACTTCCACTTTCTCCTGAATCTTTAATTCAAATGATCCTAATCCTCCCTTTCTTCCAAGATCCACTTCAGAGTCCAATCTTGGAACCTCAAAAAGCCGCAAGACTTCATTAAGTTTAGAAGGGTGAAGAGTGGAGCTTCTCTCTTCTGGAAAACTACTAGCAAATGCTCGACTATTCACAGCACAATTTGTTGAGCAGTACATGTAGGTTTCACGAAGATCATATACTTTATGCTCCCTCAAGGAAATACGATACCGACCTTTGTGAGGCCTATCCGATGGCAAAAAGTTGCTGCATAGTGGATAACCGCACATGTTTACTATTGTTCTTTCTGTGACAACATCTTGATAATCACTACGACACATCAAAGACGCAGCAGCAAAGAGTTTATTCTCATCTTGAATGCCATCCAGAAGACAAAGTTGCAGCTTGTTGACAGCATCTTTCACAAGGGTTGCTTCTGTCTTAGTCATTCTGGAAGGCTTCCTGAAGTTTTAAATCTGAAATGTATATGGTTCTTCGATCAATAAGTGCAGGTTTAAACCAACGAACTTAAAGCACATAAAACGAGAAATTATTTCCAAGGTTAGTCTCCACTGTTTATACAGTTAATACCTAAAATCCGTGGAAGCCGGAAATTGAGTTATAGAAAAAGGCATGATTGTGTGCAGTTTTTTTTTTTTAAATGCCTGTAATAACTACATAATATATATATACAAAGTTTGAAGAGAATGAAAGTCTTAGTCTTATTTTTGTGAAACTTTGGTGCACACGTGATGCCACAGTTGGCACTAGTGGCATCACATTTTGTTGGCCATAATAAGTGCACGCATGGCAAAAACTTCGTTTATCCTTGCAGTCCAGTATTACCAAAGTAACACATAACGTTTCATCTAGCTCTATTTGGTGTTCACATGGCATCGACAATGTGTAATTATTAGGAAATTAATACAGGGTAAATTAACTGTCACCCTAAAACTTAGACATGACCCAACCTTATTAACACCACATTAGCTGTTATAATATGAAGCCTTCCAAACATTCTTATTACAAGGGTCAAGGAGTAATAAACTGTGCATACACATTCATCCACACATAACCTAACAAACATCACAAATACAACAATCCTATATTAACAATCCAATTCTTAAAGTTACAGGTCAGGGTATTATATGTTACTCAATCTGCCACTACTGATTGAGTGCAGAGTTATTTCTGATGCAGCAGATGATTAATAGCATTCTGAGGTAGGTCTATATTTTCCTCATATAGAGCATTACAGTTTTCTGTGTGTTCTTCTCAACCATAATGATCCAAAATCAACCTTATAATAAAATAAGATATCTACTACTGTGGGATCCCATCATTATCAAAAACTGACAAAAACGATTAGTTGTAATAAGGGGCGGAGCCATAATTTAATTTGAGTGGAGGCAAAGAAGCAAAAGTAAAATGAATTCAAAAATGTTCAAATACAAGGTTCAAACGAGGCCTTGTACTTCACACTTCGTGACTACCTTGACTAGATGAATCCACAAAAGTTTATTTTCTTTTAAAGAATTTTTCTATAACTGAACCAAATTTCCAACAAACAAATAACTAATTACTGGAACTACATTAAAAAATAACTAATTACTAGAACTATATTAACAGATTAACTAATTATTAATTACTAATCAACAAATAACAAATAACATAAGCAAATCAACATAAGAAATTAGTAATTAACTATTAACTAAATAGCAAATCAACATAAGCATAATCCATAGTTATAAAATAATATAATGAATTAATTAGACAAAATTAAGGATTGAAGACTACTTTGTAATGCTATTCAATTGAAGATTTGAAGACTAGCTGTACGTAAACTACTACTTACATTTAGCTGTCCATTTTAATGTGCTACTTTGACCTAATTAGATAGAACTAATTGGGCAAAATTCAGGAATCAGTGAATTGCATCAGTGAATCATATCAAATTAAAAAAAACACACACACACACACAAAATTAGGGCAAAAACTACGTCAGCAACTAGTATCAATTGAATTAGGCAGAAAATAGGGCAAACAAACAATTGAATACATTATTGAAATTAACATTTATAGTTCAAGGGGTGAGATTGAGAGAAGTTGATGTCCATTAGTAACGGAAGAGTCGAAGAAGACCAAACCTGGTGAGCGGTGGCTGGTGTCGAGGCTGTGGCGAGGCGACTGGCGAGGTTGTGGCGAGGTTGTGGCGAGGGCGCGAGGCAGAGGCGGTGGACCGGCAGCAGTGGAGGGTGCCTGGGCGGTACGCGGTGGCGTCGTGGCGACTTCCAGGATAGCAGAGAGCCGGAGAGGAAGAACTCAAAAGAATTTTAGATATGAATATATGATATCCTATATATAAAAAAGCTAGATGTTTTTGGCCAAAATTTTTTGGCTCCAATTCCCGCCTACCTAATACGCCGCCGTTTTGGAAACAAACTATTGGGATGCCTACATTAATTATGATATTTAATTTAAATGGCTGAATTTAAAATAAGTCTGTTCGAAATACGAATAAAAATCTTTGGAAAAACGAAATATTTGTATTAAACATCATGTCTCTATGGCACATCTGAATTGGAATTATTTTTACATTTAATGCTCAATGGTAGGCATCTATTGTGTTCACATTACTACAAGAAACAAAGCATAATTGCAAGTTTCAATAACTATATGCATTGAATTACAAATGAATTTTACAATTTCCAAAGCTAGCATTAATTTAAATTAATAGAGATGAATTTAAAATTCAAAATAAATAGTTACACAACCTATGCATCACTTGAACACTATAAATAAGATGGCAGTATCATACCCAATACTACCAAATTTGTTCCTGCTGGCGTAGTAGTCTGTTTGTCATATTGGAGAGCAATGTGAACTCTTAGAGGCTGCAATAGAAGAACAAAGTAGAAGCCCCATCAAGACTGCAACTTAAGAATGCAATGTGCTATAATAGCAGGTAAGTCTTCCTCTAATTTTTATGGAATAGTGAATGAATGCATAAACACATATTGTGCACCAACTGTTTGTATAAAATAAAATTTTGTTTCCACAGCCAGTCCAATGGAGTGTCATTTTCAGCTATAATAGCAGGTAAGTCTTCCTCTAATTTTGATGGAATAGTGAATGAATGCATAAACACATATTGTGCATCAACTGTTTGTATAAAATAAAATTTTGCAGAAACAGCCATTCCAATAAAAAGTGGTGGAGCAAACAAATTATTATGGTATAATAAATACAGCTTTCTTAACCCAAGGAAAAGAATAAACAGGTCCATCCAATTATAACCACATGGCATTGACACCTGAAATTAGCATATTATGATTACAATAGCAAGAAAAACTCAAATTTAAGTAGGTTTGTGCATATTCTTACATTCTAAATGATAATGTGCTCATATAAAGTGTAATATTCCATTTGTCTCTTGAGTTTGAGTGAATGTGCTCATAATAAAAGTAAAGCAGTACATATTTTTCTAAAAAGAAAAAAAAACATGTCAACATGGAATACAAATTTTCACAGTTAAGCAGGTCATCAATTTTTCAAAGTTAAGCAGGTGATCTATGGTTATATTACTGGGGATGCATTCACAGCATTAAAACATGTTGCAGTACAAATGGTTCAGTTGCAAGCAATCAAGTCAAAATTTGATAATGCAGTACAAACAGCCTCGAAATTTGATAATGCAGTACAAGCAGTTGTGAATTCTTTTTCCTAATGTAATTTTGTGATATGAATGATGTATACATATTTTTTTTTATTCTAATTCTGATTAAAGGAATAAGCTTAATTTCCCATATTAATTTAAAAAATTGTTTACGATTTCATATTCAGGCAGGCTAAAGAAGAGAATTTTCTACTTAAAAAAACAGAGCAGAAACTCCAAATTGATGAATGGAGAAAAGAGCGAAAATTGAAAGGTGAAACTCAAACCTTAATTCTAATTCGGACAATAATTTTAGAATAATAAAAACACTTACATTACAATAAAGCGGTTCAAATACACCACCTGTTAGATAGATTGCCTCACAGGTATGCTGAGTGATCGCCTTCGAACTCGAAAGCACTGAAAGCAGAGAGCCGAAGGCGCCTAGGGAGGAGAATCGGTTCCGGACAGGCTGCTAGATAGATAGAGACGATGAGAGCGGGGAGTCAAAGATTCGGAGCCGTCGATGGAGGAAAAGCGGCGCCGACGAGGCTGTGAGACAGAGAGACGATGATAGAAGTGAGAGGCTGGGAGAGACGGTGGGGGCGGCAGAGAAGATGGGTAGGGTTAGGTTGTTCTGGTTCTGGGTGTGTCATATTTGTATAATTTTATTTTATTTTTATTTTTATTTTTTTGCATAAAATGTCGTTTTAAAAAATAGGATATAGATTATTAATTTACATTTAAATTTAAATGATAATAATAATTATTTAGTAATAATATGTGTTTAATATATATTCATAAATAATTAAATGTGATATTTTTTTTTGAAAATTAAATGTGTTATTTAAACTTTATAATTTGTGATTTTAGATTTGTAGTGTTGTTATGGTGTTGTGTTTGTATATTTTTTTTATGAATTTATTATTATATATTTATTATAAGTATTATTTTAATTAAACATATATGCTAATAATTATTTATATCATATCAACATAATTATTAAATGTAAAATTTTCAAATCTCATGTGATATCTTTCTTTTTTAATATTATCACTCTGTTACGATATATTATTTGTTCATAACTATATATCATGCATTTGGTATCTAATAACACAATGCTTATAATACTCCGTATATGCTAATAGTATGAAATGATATTCAATATAACAACCAATTTAGTATTTCTAAAGAGTTATACATTTCAGAATGAGTTTTCATGAGTAATATTTGATTTTATTATTTTAAAAACAGTATCAATAATAAAATTACTTAAATTTTATGCCGTGCATCGCACGGGGACAAATACTAGTAATGATATATTACTAAATTTTATAAAAAAAAAATTTTAGTACTATTGACACTTACACTTAGTATCTACTTTCTTAATTAAATGGAGCACAAATAATGCTCTAAAAAAATGGAGCACAAATAATTAATATCTAACCAGAAAATTTAACTACTAATTACTAAAGGAATAAAGTTCAAATTGGCAGTGTAACCTGAAAGTGCAATTAGAGACCACTGAATGAAAAAATAGTGCAATTAGGTCACTGAACACTCCATATACATGGAATTTCACCAAATAGCAAGTTACCTTTCATTTCATCAGGTTGTCTGCTTATGTGGATGATGAATTGATATTTTAAAATAATTTTTAGTAATAATAACATTAAAAATTAAAAATTAAATGCATGTTTCTTTGTTTAAAAAAAATAATTAAAAAAAATTAAAAATACAATGCGCTTGTTTGTTTGTTTTTTTTTAATTAAAATTTTAAATTTGTTATTTGTTTTTTTTAAGTTTAGTATTAAAAATATTTTATTTTTAATAACATTAAAAATAAAAAATAAAAAATTTAAATGCATGCTTCCTTGTTTTTTTTAAACAAAAGTAATTAAAAAAATTAAAAATACAATTTTATATAAAGTGGAGGGGTGATACCCTACAAAGACTGTTAGTGTGAAATACAAACATTCCTCCATGTTGGGAGGCCAAGACTGTCATCCTCCAATATACCTAATATTCCTTCCGGAGGGTGGCTGAGGACATTCAATCCTTTGGGTAAGGTCGTTGCCAATTTGGCTAGGTAGTCAGCTGCCTGATTTTGTTCCCGTGCGACGTATACAATCTGCCAGGACTCAAGGCTGCGTAACTCTCTTCTACAAGCCTCTAGTATATTATGGGTTGCAATTGAAGGAAATCTCGTGGAGTTTAGGTAGTTCATGGTCTCGTTGGAATCAGTTCCGAAGAAAACTTTCTTTAATCCTAATTGAATCGCCAATTGAACCCCTTTAAGCAAAGCCCAGCCTTCTGCTTCCATAGGTGAGCAATACCCCACACTGAAGGTAAATCCTTGCTTCCAGGAGCCATCTTCATCTCTAACCAGGCCGCCACAGCTAGCTCTGGAGGTGAATCTGTCCACAGCTCCGTCTACGTTGATTTTCACGTAACCATTCTGGGGTTTGGTCCAGCTTAAGAGCTGCCACCTAGTCTCGTTGTCATGCATGCCAGGAACCTTTGCCTTCGCGAAAGCCTTATCAACTTCGTCAGCTTTGGCTCTAATCCAAAAGATCTTTGATTGAAGGGGTCTAAACTCGTTGTTGAAGATGGCGTCGTTCCTCCACCTCCAAATCCACCAAACCGTGAGCGCAAACAAGGTGCATGAGCTGGCCGGTTGATTGCCTTTACCTTTGTTTGAGATACCTTCCTCCAACCATCTGGGAAAGGAGACCGTCTTGAACCTAGCGTGGAATTGTGGCTGGATAATACTCCAGACCGCATCAGCTACAGGGCATTGGCGCAGAACATGGTCTAAGGTTTCCACTGCATCATTGCAGTTCCAACACCTGTCAGAGACAACCATTCCGCGTCTGACCCTGTTCTCATTTGTCAGAATTAAAAATACAATACGCTTGTTTGTTTGTTTTTTTTTTAATTAAATTTTTTAATTTTTTATTTATTTTATTTTTATTTTTAAAGTTTAGTATTAAAAAAATATTTTAAAATGCTAACTTACCATCCAGGTACGCAACAACCTGATGAAACGGAAGGTAACCTGCTCTGAGGTAAAATTGCATGCATTTGAAGTGTTCAGTGGCCTAATTACACTTTTTTTTTCCTTGGCCTAATTGCATTTTGAGGCTACATTCAAGGGCTAATTTGAACCTTATTCCATTACTAAATAATATAATTATGATATATATAAATTTATAATTGTAGAATGTAGTATATATATTATATTAAAGGGAAAAAGGTCAAGTGGGGTTCGATTCTCACAAGTGACGATTTCCCTTGGGCCAGTTCCTGTGTCTCCCGAAGCGAACGTGAGTGTACCTGCCATGGCAAGTGGACATAGGTCCATGTTCACAATTTTTGAATTTTATATTCATATTTTTTAAACTCTATTCACAATTACAAAACTTTATGTTCACAATTTCATAATTCTATATTCAATAGTATAACACAATTTTTAAATATATATAACAAAATTGTAAATATATAGTTTAAAAATTGTGAATATTGAGTAATGTAATTTTGTATATTGAAATATAAAATTATGAATATAGAGTTTTAAAATTATGAACATAGAGTTTTAAGCATAATTTGTCCCAAAATCCTTCACCATTAATTGTGGCAATAAAACAATTTATTTATTTATTTATTTTTGAAATAAAAAATAATTTATTTATTAATCAAATACGAATCTAATTTTATATTACGAAGAAAGATTTTGTTGAAAAATGTTGATCTCTGTAGCTTGATCCTTCCATTATTCTCAATCCTGTACAAGAACATATATTGAAAACATTAAAGTTCAACAAAATACCAATCATTATAAACACTTGCATTTTTGCAGGCTGTTGCATTGAAAACATTAATATAGCATTTGATTCTCAGCATTCAATATTTACATTCTGCACTTAGTCAATGGCAATTTGAGCACAGGATTATAAATATTGTTGTTGATGTGACTGGTCAATCTCGAATGATCCTATTTTAAATTTTTACTTAACAGTTGCCAATCATTATTGCATGGTCCATACAGCTGTGTGAACCATAAATAAAAAGTACATTATTTTTATATATAAAGTACATTATTTTAGGGTACATTATTTTTGTACTGAAGGTACATTATTTGATATATACTATCAAATAATATACCTTCAATATAAAAATAATGTACTTTTTATTTTTGGTCCGAGGAGCATGGTTCATGCAATAATTTGCCAACAGCTCACCGTTTTAATATTTGGTAAACTTGTGGTGCATTAGACATTATTAATATGGTTTAATCACGTTTTGAGAGGATTTTATGTGTAATCATATTTCCTTGGCTTATAAGTGGAAACTTTTAAATTTGAATACAGATCATCATACCATATTAACTTTGGTGGGCCCTGATAAGGTTTTTTTTCGTGGTGTGAGTCCTAATACAAATGTCTACATCAAAATTTTGTGTGTGAGAGTAAAAATTGGGAGTAGAAAAATGAGAATATATATGGCCCTGTTTAGTAAGTAATTAGCTTATCAACCAATTTTGGCTTATTTGATCACTATTAGTTGTTTGACTTGGTTAAAAAATTAATATATGTGTTTGGTTAATAAGTTTTTTGTAACTCTAAAATACTAAAATTCAAAGCAACATTTTCAATTAACTTTTTGAGAAAATAAATTATACATAACATCTAATTTACCAAACACTTTTATACAATCAGCTAATGTTAACAACTAATCATACTTCTAACCTAATCAGCTAACATCCATTTACCAACCATGACCTTAGTATTTTCCTATTTACTCTAAAACTAATTCAATTCACTTTATTCTAGTGGATGTTTATAACGTTTTATGGCGAACGTTTTTACTATAAATTGTTCGCGCAGCCCAATAAAACTTTAATTTTCATATGATCTTTATGGAGTACAACTTTTGTCACAAAGCGGATGAATAAAACAATATTATTTATTTTTAGAATAATTATAGTATGACATTTCAAACTGAGTAGAAAAATAGAGTAAAAGTGAGACAACTATAGCAATGGCAAATAAACAATGAAGATAACAAAGATTAAAGAACAATTCCAAAAGTGCACAAAACACAATGAATGATTTGCAAAAGTTGAAGAAATGAAATTGTTTTCAATTTTTGGTTTCATAACTATAGTACTTTTTATACATTCCATAATTATTAATTTTCACATATATAACTATTAAATTCTTGTCATGTTGGATGATACTGTAAACTTGGCCAAATATAAAAGTTGATAATCAGGAATCAAATATAAATTGACCAAATATAAAAATTGATAATAAGGAATCAAATGTATACAAGTTACAACTACTAGATACTTATGTATGTCAAAAGTGACTGAAATTTTGTAAAATGAAAAATGTAAAAATTTCATTTACAGTTAATCACCTTAATTTTTTAATTAAATTATCTATTTACTTGTAATAAAATGAAATGGGATATGATGTAGTATATATCCATATTTGAGCTGGATCCTTCATCCTATACACAATCATCCAACAAACATCTTACGTTATATGATATTAAAAATAGAGTATTTAAGGAATTTAATTAATGTGGGCCTAAAATTTCCTTCCTGGGAATTTCCAGCCATCTTTGTACTGTCGTCCAGTTTTCGTTTTATATATTTTCCTCCTTATTACTTCAAAACAAATCTCGCCTAATATTTCTACTCACTACATACCAGACAGAAGATCATGTGGTGGCTATGGCGGCTTTATTTGGCGGTGGCTTTTGCGGCCGCCGTATACGGCGGAGACGTCACGTATGATGGCAGGTCCCTCATCATCAATGGCCAGAGGAAGTTACTCTTCTCCGGTTCCATTCATTATCCTCGAAGCACCCCCGATGTATGCTCTCTTTTGCACATCAATATCTTTTTTTTTTTTTTTTTTCTCTGGTGAAAGAGAGGGACATTCCATGATTAATGACGTCTACTAGTTGTCACACTCTGGGATTTGCACATCAATATCTACATATATAAATGTGTGTCTATATACAATATTGTATCTCGATATTATTTGATACTAAAAGAGTAAGTCAAGTCTTCCATGAAATTATCATGGTATAATACTCTACTGCTAAATTATAATAATATTTTTATTTTTATAAATCATAAATAATTAAGGTATTTTAAGTATATCAAGTGATTAAAAAAAGAAGCGTTTTATTTTAAAATTGTTATTTGATTTTTTTTTTTTGGCATAATGCCCGGCCTATATACCAGGGCGGGTTCAGAGTGGGGCAATGGCGGCCGTTGCCCCCCTCCCCCACCCCCACCCCATCCCATTATATGCCTGTGTAGTATAAGTTTTAATTAGAAGTAGTTCACCATTCTTACCAACATTCAATTTCTTCCGTATACTGCATGTAATTTTTTTTAAGGCTAGGAACACTTCATGGTTGCGTGACACAATATTTTTATGGTATTTTAGCTCCATTTGTTGGTTATATAGTCTTCTTTTATTTGTTTAGAAATTGTTATAATTTGTTGACATTTCACACCCACTCCCAAGGGATCACACATTTAAATTAGGAAAAAGGATCAAATAAGCACATAAACTTTACTCAAGAAGTTAATTAGGTCCTTAAATTATTAAAAGTTGCAATCAAATCAACAAACATGTTATTTTGGATATATGAAATTCACAAACTTGTTGGTGACCTCTAATTACATGTCTACTAGGGTTCCGACCATTGAACGTCCGACAAAATTCCGAGAAGCTGTGTCAAATACTAGCGACCAACGACTGTCAAATAATTGACGATTGCGTTTGGAGAAGGCGACCAAATGGTATTTGATATGACTTGTTGAAATTTGGTTGGATATTCGCCGAAGGTTTGTCGGGGGTTGCCGGAATGCTAGAAGTCACCAACATGTTTGTGGGTTTTATTGCACAAAAATAACATGTTTGTGAGTTTAAATGTAACTTTTAAAAATTTAAGGGCCTAATTGACTTTTTAGATAATGTTTAGATCCTTTTTGACCATTTTTCTTTTTAAAGTATTATATTATATTATTGTTTTCTTATGTGAACAGATGTGGCCGTCACTCATAAAAAGAGCTAAAAATGGTGGGTTGGATGTAATAGAAACTTATGTTTTTTGGAATGAACATGAGCCTCAGCCTGGTCAGGTACATTTTTATTAATTTTTATTATAATAATAATAATAATAATAATTTTATTGTCAAAATAATAATAATAATAATAATTTTTGTTTTGTAATTGTAGTTTGATTTTAGCGGGAGAAAGGATATAGTAAGTTTCATAAAGGAAATTCAGGCGCAGGGTCTCTACGCATGTGTTCGTTTTGGACCCTACATTCAATCTGAAATTAGTTATGGGTATAATATTCTCTCTCACATTTTAAAAAAAATCAAACTATGAATATAATTATTACAATGTTTGATAATAATATAATGGAGCCTGTTTTGGTTTTACAGAGGTTTCCCGTTTTGGTTACATGATATCCCTGGCATCATTTTCCGGTCTGATAATGAACCATTCAAGGTAAGCTAACCAATTTCTCATATTAACTAAATATTCGATTATTATTAGTACCACCACTGATTGTAACGTATATAACAAAAAGTAATATATATAATTATATATGTAACTTTTACCCGGCTGCGCGACATATCTAACTAATTTTATAAGTTTGAATGTACAATAATTCACATTTTTGAGCATATATTAGTTACACATGCAAAACTTCACAACAAGGATGGTGAACATGCTCAAGTCAGAAAAACTATTTGCTTCTCAAGGAGGTCCCATCATATTGTCTCAGGTTAATTAATTTCTCAGTTACATACACTTCCTTATTAATTTCTTTCCAACACTTTAGTTTTTTGGGTTATTTAAAATTTATTAGAATTTTTGTATATAGTTTGAAGTTATAATTAAAGAAAAGGATAACAAAATTGACAGATAGAGAACGAGTATAGCAATGTAGAGAAAGGATTCGAGGAGAAAGGGCCTCCATATGTTCGCTGGGCAGCGCAAATGGCTGTGGGACTCCAAACTGGTGTGCCATGGGTCATGTGCAAGCAAATTGATGCTCCTGATCCTGTTGTGAGTTCCATTTCATATCTCTATTGACCATATAATAGAGGAAAAATTGTATTTTTGATCCTCCAGTTATACATGTGGTACAAACTTAAAATTTTTAAATTAGATGTGTGACTATCTTCAATCCTTAAGTTATGCATGTAGTAGCGACTTTTAGTCATCGAATGACCAAATAGTCCCCGAAGGACTAAAATCACCACTTTGTACATGACTTAGTATTAAAGATGGTCACACATATAACTCAGGTACTAAGTTTGTACTACAAAATGTGGTATAAATGTAGTCCCTAAGTTATATGCATGATCATCTTTAATCCTTAAGTTATGCACAAAACAACAATTTTAGTCCATCGGGAACTATTTTAACAAGCAATTTGCCATTTAATAAAGTGGTGGATCTGATGGACTAAAATTGCCACTTCAAGTATAACTTAAGGATTAAAGATGGTCACACATATAACGTAGGAGCTAAGTCTCCACTACGGGCATAACTAGAAGATCAAAAATGTAATTTTCCTTAAAAACAATAAATATTCAGTACAATTATCAATTTAAAATTTTAATTAATACAAAACACATATACTGAATTTGATATATATATATATACACACACACTACACATTCTTATATATATGCACATTTAATTTGTTGCAGATTAATTCATGCAATAATATGAAATGTGGGGAGCTGGATTTCACTCCCAACTCACCAAACAAGCCTGCAATTTGGACTGAGAACTGGACAAGCTTGTAAGCCATATCAATGCTATTCACTACCAATAATGTATTTTGCTATATTAAAAATGTATATTGTATTAAGAGAAATTACATTATTTTAAAATTATCCATACTTGATATTTCATTTTTTGAAAACGTGTTATATTTAACTTTTACAAATTTATCATTTTTTCTTTGAAATCTATTTTTATACGAAATTTGGTATAAAAAATGATAATTTTTTAAAGTCAAATAGCAATTTTTTTTTTGAAAATTATGAATAAAAAAGTAAAAATAGAAAAAGAAAATGGTTGTATTGACAATTTAGAGAAGTAATTGTAATTATATTGTTTGTTTATGGGTGAAGCTATCAAGTATATGGAGGTGAGCCACGCATAAGATCAGCGGAGGATATAGCATATCATGTTGCTCTATTCATTGCACGCAAAAAAGGCTGCTTTATCAACTATTACATGGTACACATATTATTTTATTTAATTTGCATAAATTATATTTATTTTTATTAATTAACCAAACAAAATAAATAAATAAAAAGAAAAATTTTGGCTTTAATTTTACTTGTTAAATGATATATTAAAATATTAAGTATAGTATCTTATCCCATTCCCATGATCTCTTTTACTATTTATTGAAATCAATTTGATCAAAATTTAACAATACTTCTTGGGTTTACTGTAGTACCATGGTGGAACCAATTTTGGTAGATCGGCGTCAGCATTTGTGATAACGGGCTATTATGATCAAGCTCCCATAGATGAATATGGTAACTCATTCTCAAAACTTTTCATGTTTTATTTTTTATTTAATTTTCTTATTTATTTATTTATTTATTGTGAGTATGAATTGAACATGTTCTTGCAGGTTTATTTAGAGAACCCAAAAGGGGGCATCTAAAGGACTTACATATTGCTGTTAAACTAAATTCAGCTACCATTATGCATGGCACACCTTCTAACTTTTCATTGGGCCCATTCCAAGAAGTAAACAATCAAATTTATTTTATTTTATTTTCTCCCTCTCATACAATTTAAGTAAAAAACTAGTGTGAGACGGGATTGAATCTTTGATTAATAATGTCAAAAATTTAACCCGTTAATCAGTGTGGTCTATTAATAAAAGAAAATTTAATCCGTCTCACGGATTGAAACTCGTAAGACGGTCTCACACAACTGTTATTCTAAGTGATTATATTGTTAAAATCAGGCGTACATGTTTCGGAGAAATTCAGGAGAATGCGTAGCTTTTCTAGTGAACAGCAACCGCAACCTAAGTGCAACGGTGCAGTTTCAGAATTCTTCTTATCAATTGCCTCCTAAATCCATAAGCATCTTGCCAGATTGCAAGACACAAGTCTTCAACACCGCTAAGGTATAGGCCCTCTTTGGTAATATAGTTAGCTAATCAGTCAATTTTTACTTATTTGACCTTGTAGCTATTTGACTTAGTTAAACAACTAATGTGCCTTTTTTATTAATTAACTTTTTGTAACAGTTTATTGCTTCAAAAACACTAACCCAATTAACTAACAACTATTTATCAAACACCTCCTAAAATTCAAATCTACAAACCTAATCAACTAATAGCTATCAGCTAATAGCAATTTACCAAACACCCATAGTATAGTTTTCATTATTATTACTACAAAGATTATATATACTGTTTGTATGTACATAATAATATATAAAATATGAATAATGCTATTTGTATTTAATTTGTTTTTCATGAACTAACTATATTTGGTTTGTATTTTTCATTGTGAATATATAGGTTAATGCAAAATACACTACCAGATCAATGGCGCCAGCCCTCCAATTTAACTCAGCTCAAAAAT